>CAJQZJ010001694.1:1392761-1416917 GCA_907164525.1 Lophiomys imhausi | reverse complement strand
ATATATATATATATATATATATATATATATATATATATATATATATGAAAGTAGTGTCATTAGACTGTAGAATAAAATAATTTATATAAACCAATTAAGTAGCTACTATATGGTCACCACAGAGGATGGATTTAACTGCATTGTAAAGAGGCCTAAGCTGAATGCCTTTCTTACAATTGTAAAGGAAAGGGTAATTTCCATTAAAATTACATATTTAGCTGAGGACCAATCAGAGAGAGGAGAATACCTTTAAATACGATTTTTGAGCATATGGAACCTTGAAAACTTTGTGAGCATGTGTTTGATGATCTAGTATTATTTTGTTAGAAAAGTACAGAATGACAAATAAAGTTCAATAACCAGCGTTAGTAGTGTTTTAGGGGACAGTGATGTTTAAAAACACTTTTCAGTTGTGCCATAACTTTTCACCCTGATGGGACAGAACACCTGACATTAGGGCTTCAGGGTGGAAGAGTTCATCTTTGCTCACATTTTGGGGGTGATGTAAAAGTCAAGGAAACAAACAGGTGCTGAGGCAGTGGGTCACATTGTGTCTACAGACTGGAAGGAGACAGAGAGAGAGAGAGAGAGAGAGAGAGAGAGAGAGAGAGAGTAATGCTATCGCTCAGCTCTCTTTCCCCCTTTATTCAGCCCTTACCCCGGTCCATGGAATGATTCTCACTTCATCTAACTTAGTCTAGATAATCTTTCATTAGCAAGCCCAGAGGCTTGTCTCTTAGATAACTGTAAGTCTTGTCATTTTGACAATATTAACCGTCATGCTGATTCTTTGATTTTTATTCTAAGTATATCCAAGTGAAAAAGGTACAATGATTAACTAAATCTAATGACAGTCATATATATTTAAACTTTGCTTTTAGGTCTGGTCAGATTGATACCACTCTGAATGCACCATAAAGAGAGGAAACTGGAGTGGAAATACCCATCCTCTACACAAAGTCACCGCTTCATTCATTAGACACGTGTGTCGGCTCAGCTGTTTTCAGCGACAAGGACAAGCACTTCAGCTTCTTGTCAGTAAGACATTTGGAGTAAGTTAACTTGGAAGTGTAGCAAGAACACATCTTGTCCTTGTCGTCATTAGAATGACGGATGTCATGAGCTCACTCTAGATCAGGTGTTCCTTGTAATTACGTGCTCTGATGTCTGGATCAAACATTGTCTGTCCCTGATGTTTGTATGCCTTGGACTGTACTCATAGTGTCTATGAAGGGAGTGTTAATGATTTTAATCCAGCACAGTCTGCTTCTAAAGAGGCAATTTCACTATCATTCTGAACAAATTACCTAGGAAACTGATTTGAGAACAACTCCATCTTCCTGTCGTGTGAGAACCCTTTCAGCTCACTTCCTGGCAGCAATTTAGTGAGACATTCGTCAGGGTGATGATAATGGTGTGGATTATCCTGAGCTCCCAAATAATAAGGAATCTCCTACACATTACCAAATTTATAGCTCTGGCTGGCATAGTAGCATGGCGGCACACATATGGCTTTTGTCAGTAGCACACACAACATTGTTTTCTAAAGTACATTGATTTGTTATGTGGTATTGAAAATCTCAAGCAGACTCAAGACCTATAAATTGAAGAATAGAGTCTTCAAAACTTCTTATCTATGTTTCAGTTCTGTCAAAATGAGTCCAAGAACCAAGTATGCTCTGTACACAATGCTACTAGTCAAAGAATAAAAACTGAGACCATTCAAGTTCCTTCTTTTTTGGCAAGTTGCCAGGTGGACATTTTCCTCTCTGTTAGTTTTGGCAAAGAAGAAACAGAGAGGAAACTTTATTACTCGGTTACTGATGGTTTTTCTATTTTGTTTTTATTAAAAATGTTGAAACATGGGCCCTTTGTCAAAATTATTTTATTATTGAGGGGTGGGAGGGGCGGATGACCTGGCAACGGTTCAGCAAACCATTAGCGGCACTGATAATGGACAATCTCATTTGGGTTCCCCAACACAGAAGCGCCTCATTACAATAAATTATGTTGTAGTCTGGTGACTGATGTGCATATATAATAAATTGGTACAGCCTTGGAGGTTAATCTGCTGGGAGGTAACAAATTTAGTCCATCTGATATTGCAATAAAATAGTCTGATCTTTTAAAGTTATACAATGATGTATTTTGGGCACAAAACTAAAAGTATGAGTTTTTATTGGCTATAGATCTGGTGGGTCTTCAAGACTGAAACTTTGGAAAACCAACATCCCACCTGTTGATATTTAAATGAAACTCAAATCTTAAGTACATCAGCAGTGGAATGCAAGCCACCCAGCATGAGAGATGGGTGGCTGTCACAGCAAGCACTTAGAGAAGATGCAATGTTCAGAAAACAAGTCTCTTTTAGCCAAAACCATTTCTACCCATTCAATTAAATCTATATTTTTAGCTTCCTAACTTATTTTTGCAGCAAGGAAATGAATATTCTTTCTACATGAGCTTATGACAGATATCTTCTAGAGACTGTACAGAAATGTGCCTTTCTCTTGGAAGGAGACAGAGAAAAGGATTTTATAAGCCTAAGCCTGAAACTGAATAATAGAAACAGTAAAAATCGACCTGTTTATGGCTGTCAGGTCACTGTTAAGTTAAGTAAACAAAGCACCCCCCCCAAAAAAAAAAACAATATACCAACAGTCTTATGCAAAAAAGAATGGGGAACCACAGCAAGGAATTACTTCAGAATTTGTAATCAAGTGTTTAGCACTGTGAGCTCTCAGTGTGCTATCTAAACAGTGAGTGAGGATGTTTCATAGGAAAACAGTGATGTGTCTTATGATGTTCTTTATTTTCATTTCCTCATCATAAAGACGTAAACATTCTAATATGAAAGACCCCAGACCAATTTCAAAGCCATCACCATTGTCTGTGTTGTCATTGAAATCAGAAGTGAGTGATTAATTAACATGCTCAATCCTCCTAGAATTCCTCTCTCTCTCTCTTTTTTTTGGTGCTGTGTCCTTGGCAGATGATTTAATGACAAATTGCTGACAATTAAAGTCCCCGAGAAGAGTTAAAATATGAAGTACCATGTTTCCAAAAGAAGATAAGAAACACTCTTCCAGATAAATCAATCAAGGAGTCTATTTTGATAACAATTATCTTAGTGACTGTATAATAAGTTTAAAGAATAGAAATATAAAGAGAAGATTTACCTAATTGGAGACATTGTGCAGGCTCTCCTAAGATAGATGTCTTCCCAACATATAATGGACTTCACACACAGGTTGTGTGTGTATGTGTGTGTGTGTGTGTGTGTGTGTGTGCTTTTATTTGGTGATTTTTGGTAGGTTTTTTTCCTTTGTGGCTAGTGTTTTACTTTATTTTCTTCATTTTTTTGACGAGATGATTTTGTTTTGTATTGGGTTCTTTTTTTTTAAAGAACGATCTTAAAGTTGGGTCGAGGGGAAGGGGCTGGAAGAACTTGGGGAAGGGGATTAAGTATATTTAAATTTAAATTGGTTTTAAATAATAAAAATATAATAATAATATATAAAGTCATGTCGTTCTGAGGGTACGAGACACACACATACGACATAGACATACTGAGAACAAAACACTCATACACATAAAATAATAAAACCTTTTAATAAAAATATAGATATATTTATTTCCTTTCTTTTAGTTTTCTTATTCAACATAATCAGGGATATTCAGATATACATGAATACCAAATCTTACAAAAGAAAACCTGAAAGGAAACAAAAGAAACCTATTGCAGTATTTTGTGAAGGTTTATCTATGTCTAATCTGGTCTTTAGACTTTGTTTTATTCTGAATGTCTACACTGCTGGTGATATAGTACTTTGGTATTGTGCAGGAATCAGAAGGCATCATGATGCTTCTCTTGTGATTCCAATGGTCCGTTTAGCTCTCCATTCAAGACAGAACAGGACTCACATGATCAGACAGGAGATAAAGTATTTTCTGTGTAATCCATGAGACTTGAATTCTATTCCCAGAACTTCATATAATAGTAGAAGTAGCAAAATGAGCCTACTAAGTTGTCCTCTGACCTCCAAATGCATGCTGTGGTAGGTATAAATCCACAAATATACACCAAACTCCCAAAATAATAACAAAAAACTTTAAATAGAAAGAATACTAAAGACAATTGTTCAAATCTTATTCACACAATTATTTCATTCATTAATGACCTTACAAATGTTCTCTGTCCATCTCTGAAATAAAATAATGTCTTTTTTATAAATATTTGAGATTTTATTCAATCATCTTGAGTGAGCTAATCCAGACTCAGAAGGATGCACATGGCATCTATTCACTTATAATCAGATTTTAGCCATATAGTACAGGATAACTATACTACAATCAGTGCACCAAAGGGAACAGGAACATAGGCTTTTTTTCCTGTCAATGAGACACTTTGCCCTAGTGGTGCTGCCTTGTAGGCCCCCAGTGTATGAGGAGGCTCTTGGCCCTCATATGACTTCTGAACTGGGGCGGGGGAATGTTATGTAGGGACACTCCACTCCAGAGGAGTGGGATGGAAGAGATAGAGGGTAGAGGGTGGGAGGGCAGGACTGGGAAGGGTGGAAAGAGGACACTGTAATGGAGATCTAACCTGAAGTAATAAATAAATATTTTTTAAAAAGAAAAGAAAAATGGAAGACACAGTGTAGATTAGTCAAGACTCTTAAAAATGATTGTTTAACCTTTATTCCCTATGAAATAAAATAATTTCTATGGATCAAGCAACACAAAGTAAAAATTAGCAAGACTGCTTTAATACAGCAGCTTAGAGGTTGAATTAGATATGACTGCAATAGGTCGGATCATTTTCCTCAGGGCACAAAGATGTCCAAAAGGGCCTTCTCCATCTGCAGTAAGGTCTACATGTATTAATGTACTCTCAGGATTAAGTTCTAGTTACATAAAGTTCTAAAATAAAAGTTCCTAAAATATTATAATTATGACAAGCTTTGTAGAAATTTTAATAAATTGAATTTCTTGAGTGATTTTTGTTTATTGTATTTTATTACTTCTAATTGAGATATTTGACTTCAGGTTCAGGTAATATTATTTAAAAATCAGAAACAGAGGAAGCATGGTGGTTTGTGCCTGTGATCTAAGTACTCAACAAATTGAGGTGGAAAAATCATAAAGTTGAGGCCATCATGTGCTACATAGTGAGTTCAAGGCCAAGTTTGACTGTATAGAAAGAAGTGTCTCAAAATACCAAAGGGCTGAAGAATATAACTCAGTGGTAGAGTGTTTGATTAGCATGTTCCTGACACACACCATGCATACATGTACATAAATGGAAACATGGTTAGTATTATGATTACCTAAAAAGTACATTGAACATAGCCATGCACCATGTAAATAAAACTTGAAATAGTGGAGCATCATTAAACACACAAACCAAATTTGGCATTTGTAATTTCTAATGGATATATCAGATCATGTCTTCATCTGGACCATGTTCTTTCTTCTTCCTCTTTGAGAAAATGTTTTGTTGACCTGTAAGAACTGGAATAGACCACCCTTTAACACTTCACTGTCTCTTAAATAATATATTGTTTACAGAAAAAATATGCTAAATTTGTACACTGAGCAGATCCATATCCAAATAGATTGGAACAGTTTTTTTCTGTATTCAACATGAAACAGTGTGAAATGCAAGATATCAGGAAGGAGGGTGGGTGGGATTGAACAGTCTGTACTTTGTGTATGCTTAGGAATTTCTTAAATGATTTGTGTTTGAGAGGAAAGAGTTGTTTTCTTTTTTCTTGAAGGAATGCACAAATAAGGATGGTGATGAAAAGGAAGGAAGAAATATTGCTGGAGACTGTCAAAAGATGGTGATAGAATGATGGAGTGAATAGGGTAAATGTGATAGGCAAGAAAAAAGGAAAGAATGCAAATACTGTGTTTTAAAAAAGTCTTCTATTTATAGTGCTGTTCCTAAGGATATAAATACATTTAAAAATCCTGTTAGAAATTAATATGATCAAAATTATTTGCTATAAATCGAGTTGATTTTATTTTATAAAGTAATACTTTTTCAGGCTAACCACATTTATACATTTTCAAACAGATGTTAGCTTTGGAGTATATGTCATACTAGTTCACATTAATCTACAGCATAAGAGTTGAACAAAACCAGACAATGCTATCTTTCTTTATGTCACCTTGCTGAAATGGAGTTACAAAGAAACATTCTATAGGAATTGAGAATTTGTAGTAAGAAAACTTGACTCGAGGAAGTGAGATTTGCAATAACAAGACATCTGCTAAGATTAAAATATAGACTTTTATCTCTGATGTGAGTTCACTTCCTGATGTATCACAGCCTAAGGAAATATAAAAGCTTCCCATAGAACTATTAAAAGTTGAAAAGCAAGAGCTGTGCAAAGCTATAATGTCAGTAATGAATCAGGAATCTCAATCACCCAAACTACACCGGGAGCAGCAATACCTAACTTTCCACACCCTGGGACCCTGCAAAATGCTGAGTGTGATCTTTATATGTATATCAACAAATAAATACCCAAAACCTCAGATGAAGGATTTGGAACAAATGCTTCATTAAATAAATTTCAAGACATGTTATATAGTTGTCTACAATTGAGGGGGAAACCCAATTACTTGAGAAAATCTTTATTTGTTGTGTAGAGTTGGAGAGGTCAATAGATTCAGGCATAGATCAGCTGCCAACCACTGATTCGACAAATGTGATGGTGAGCATGACTTCATCCTTTATAACTTAGTTCTTCTACTTAAAGGTTTGTGTTGAAGTAAATAATTAAATTATTTACCAGTATTTATATTGTAGTTAATTGGTCAACAGTGTTAATCCTTAATCCGCCATTATAAATAAACACACAAAGACACCTGGTGGATTGTAGCAAGCCATAGACTGGATTGTGTAATCTTAGCCCATGTAAGCTAGCTTATAATTCTACTCCCCAAATGAAACCCCATAACATGTACATACATCCCCTGGGCTGTTTTTATCCATGTCACATTGATATTCCAGGCCATATGGTATTATCTTTTTCCGTTTCTAACCCAGGTGCATGTCTCCTTCTTCCTGCTCCTTCTGGCTTCTTCTAGCATGAAACCCTCTGCCCCAGAAATCCATGAACCTTTGTCCTGCCTACCTCTTTCTGCCCAATCACAGGCCTCAACATTTTATTAAAGTCAGTCAGTGACAATGATTAGCAAGCAAAGTAACAGACAGCAAGCAGGCCCCTGGGAGCAATTAACATTTAGAATACATAACAGATCACTGCATCGGGTTTGGATAATAGTGGTCCCCAGTTCAGGAGTATAATCTAGAGTAAATGAAGTATGTAACCGATGAACATGGAGAGTATGGAAAAAATATTCACTATTAACAGAAACCTTAAACTAGTATGTTGTTTTCTATAACTGCATTGCATCAAGAGATGGATAGTTGTATATATCTCTTGGTTACTGTATTTAATTCTGCTATAAATGTGTCAGAACAATGATAATGTCGAAGCTCTATCATTCACAATGGTACATACAAAATGGGAGAGCAAAGAGCACTGAGGATTGATGTCTTTTACTTTTAGTACTAGGAGAATACATAAAAGGTTTTCCACCTTGATTGTTTTTAAGTGCCCCAGTCGCTAATGTCAAACACACGCACATCACTGTTAAATCACCTCCACTGTCTATACCTAGACACTTCGTTTCACAAAAATATGATTAGACACTCATTAAACATCAACTCTTCCTCTTCTCTTCCTAACCCTTGACAACATCATACTTTCCATTTCTAAAAATTCCACTATTTAATGTATGTCATGTAAATGAAATCTTGTGTAATTTGCCTTCTTATGACTGGCTTATTTTTCATTGAACAATATTCTTGAGGTTCATCTGTATTCTAGCATGTGATAGTATTCCTTAATAGTATTCCTCTGTGAATGTGTATGTTGCTTCTACATTTCATATACATATTTATTTTTTATATTGTGCTGTCCCTATTTCTTGCTTACTGTATTTAATTCTACTATAAATGTGGCTCAATAACAATGATGTCAAAGCTCTATTTTATATTGTTTCAAATGCATATGTACAAATACAACCATTGTATTTATTCTTGAAGATTCAAAACCATAAATTTCATCTTTTTGCTGTTTCACTCTTGAGCTATGTGATATAGGTAGATGTATTCATATATAATACTTATATTACTATGTAATATATATGTATATATCATTATGTGATATATATGTGCATATATACATGCATAGATATATACAAGTGCACATACATACACACATACATATGTTTATTTCTATGTAATATATGCATATGTATACATACACATGTATGTGTATATTTACATATGTATGCATATATAAATAAATATATACAAATAAATGCATTTAGACAAATAAATACATCTATTTCGTGTAATAGATATATACACATATATAAATGTATTCATCTATACATATATATGTTATATATATGTGTATATGTATATATGCTATATATATTCATATATATATAACATATATATATATATATATACAGTGTGTGTGTGCATACAAATTGCTATGTAAAGCCTAAGAACTACTTACAGAAATACTAATGAAATTTAGAAGTATGTTTTGTTATCATTTTGTTATGATAATGCAGAATAAATGAGAAACATTTGTAAGAGATGCTTTAATTACTTTTAAAGAAAAGTTATGACAAGTAAGCCATAATATGGTTTTACCTTGGGTACTTTTAATGTCTCCAGGCACTAATAAAAGATTAAATAAAAAATCATTAACTGCTTTACATGCTTCAGTTGAAACAATAGAAATGAGAAAAAAATTACTTTTAAGAAAAGCAAAAATATAAACATGGAAACTAGTCACCTAATTAATTTGTTTCCCTTCTAATCTATCTGGTGATTAACTGGCATTTTATCTTTCAGTGTTTTAATGTCAATTAAATAATGTTTTAATCTGAATTCATTATATCACAGAATAGAATAATTTGATTTTCTAACAATTATGGGAATTTGAAAGCAGAAGAAACATTTTACCTCAGCATAGGATGTTCAGATCCATTTAGAAAAAATTAACACATGTTTATGGGCTCACTAAATAAAAATAAATTGCAAATGTTTTTGGATAATGCATGTCTTTTTACTCCTTATTTGTTACATGAGAATTTCAAAATTGTAGCTTCTTTATTATTTTCAATACCCATGTTTTAAGTACCTTAAATATAATATACAGATTCCAGAAATATATGTGTATATATGCATATATACCACCTTGATATATAATCTAAAAATTAAAATAACACCATTTTGCTTTGCATATGCAGGAAATACTGAAGGCTTGGTGTGCTAGAATGATTTTCAAGCTTCAATGGTTCTTAAGATATATTTATCCCTCTCAGGTCTCAGAGGTGGTTGAAGAATAGATAGCTAGAGTCTCATAGTTAAATTTTGAGTTGTTTAGGAATCAAGAGGGTGTTCTGGATCTAAGAAGATATTTTTAAAATTGTGAGGCAAGTTAGTATGAAAGCTGAGTTAGATAGAGAACTTTAAACTCATGGAGATGGTTAGATAGTAGAATGTTAAAGTCAGGTGCCAAATACATATGGACTGGACATTGGGAATGTATGCTAAGCCATATAACTCTCATAATTGTGGCCTATTTATTTCTGTTTTTTTATATTGTGTTTATAGTTACAAGAGAAAGAACCATTTGTTGGACTGAAAGGGAGAGATGTTGGGGGGAAAAAAAGAAATACCTTAAACTTAAAAAAAAAGGGAAGAGGATGGGGGGTTGAGGGGGGAGGAGGGTGGAAGTGTGGATCTGGAGTGGGGAGTAGGGAGGGGATTGTGATTGAGATGTAACTTGAAGAAATAAAAAATAAATTATTAAAAAAAACTTTTGTGTAAACTATTATTAGATAGGAAATTTCATATTTTTCTCTTTCCTCTCAAGATATAATTTAAGTCTTAGATTGAGACTCAAAATATACAGAGTCTTAGATTATGAACAGCATCTAGGCAGGTAGGTTGTAGTCATCTCCTGATATTGGTGTGAAGCCGATGAGTGACTTTATTAAGCCTTGGGATGTTCTTATTCTATGATATTCACTTTGGCCTTTGTGGGCAGGATGTCCTGTAGCAGGTGAATGACAGGAGTTCAGGGGTGAGAAGTTTCTCTGAGACAAAGGTGCTTGGGAACAATTGTCAATCACAGCTTGCTCCCTGATTCCTCAGCCCCATCACCTCTCACAAGAGCTTCAAAGTGATCTTGAAATATAAATGTGACCAGGTTGTTCTTCTGCATAAACTTCTGTGGCTTTCCTTGTCACCTAGAACATAATGAAACTCCTACACAGGCCACAAGGCTCTTATTTATTTGACTTTCCTCAGCTCCCATTGCCATCTGGCACTATTCACTCACCTCACTTGACTACCCTAGAGGGCGTTCTGTTCCTCAGTTCTACTGCGTTCAGAGATTTATAAATGTATTTGCTATTTCTTAGACTTTGTCCTTTCCTTATTTCCCAAGCCTAGACTACCTTACTAGGATCGTGTTAATTCATTAAGCTCTATTATTTTTCACTGCTGAAGCCAAAATTTTGTTAACAAACATAATTATTAATAACCATAAACACCTATTACCTAACAACTAATCCTAACAATAACTGTAAACACCTATTACCTAACAACTAACCATAACCCTTTATAAGGATATAGCCTACTGGGCAGGTCCTCAATTGTAGGTCCTTTAGGGCACTTGGTCAACAGTCTTCCTTCAGGAACATCTCAGGCGTAGGTCTTTTAGGGTTAGTGGCTATTGCATGGCTAAGGCAGCTTCACTTTAAATGAGGCTTGGAACCTACTTCTCTCTGGGCACCTCAGCTGTCTGTAGGCCAACTTGGTCAGTTTGTCTTAGCCACTCAGCGGCCCTGCCACAATCGTTGGGGCTGGGCCAGCCAGCTGCAGTTCTATTCAGGCCTCTGTTTGAACTAGTTGAAACTACCTCAGGGTAGGTGCTGCTGCATGTTTTGTCCTTAACTTTGTGGCCTTGCTGGGAGCTTCTCTGCTCACTTGCTTCTTCCTGTCTCAGGGCCAAGGCTGTTCTCATGCTGGCTCAGAGCTCATGGTAATTTTGCAGCTCAGTTTGAGGTCCACTCTTCAGTCAGCCTGTTTTGGCCACCAGATCAAACATGCCATTTCATATAGCCATCTTTAGCATGAGTGTCCCGGGCTCCACCCCCACATCCTTAAATTGAGTCCTGTCTCTCCTGGTTTCACTTGGCTTCAGCCTAATCTGGGTTTCATCCCCTTTTAGCAGCTGAAAGCAATGCCAAGCCAGTAACCCTTTCTCAGTCCATAGGCTGCCATGCTAGGTGCCCACAGGTGCCAAACTGATCTTCATGCCCCCTTTAAGAGACTGTCCTTCAGAAGCCTCCACATATTCACTAAATCTAACTCTCATTATACATTGTCACTATTTCTTTTTTTTTTTTTTTTTTTTTTTTTTTTTTTTTTTTTTTTTTTTTTTTGGTTTTTTCGAGACAGGGTTTCTCTGTTTAACAGCTCTGGCTGTCCTGGAATCGCTTTGTAGACCAGGCTGGCCTTGAACTCGCAAAGATCCGCCTGCCTCTGCCTCCCAAGTGCTAGGATTAAAGGCGTGCGCCACCACCGCCCGGCAGCCACTATTTCTTTGCTTGTTTGAATTATTGCCCTTCTCCTTGGAGACTCCAGTGTCCCTATTAAGAGCCTTCAAAGAATTTAGAAAGAATTATAGAACACGGTAGCTCACACACTTCTTTTATTTCACTAACGCAATAGCAAGTCCTAAGAACTCGCAAGCTTTCTCTATGTGAATATTGGTAGTCTACCTATTCTCCTTTTTTTGTGAAGTACAGAAATGAAAGCAACTCCAAAATCCTAAATTAGGGGCAGTATTCTCAGTATGAGACACAGAGAATTTTACTTTTCTTGTTATCCAATTTATGTGATCCTAAGCCTAGTTAGAAAAGCATTGTGTGTTTTGGAGAGAAGCCTTCTCACTGGTGTCAACTGCTAGAAAGGCTTCAACTTATTTTGTTTCCATTGCCATTGACAATATTCTGTATTTGAGGTTGTTTTCCACTATCTATCTAACAACTATTTCTTTACAGCAAAAAGTCCACATATACTCAATGAACTATTCAGAAGACTTGGGCCCTTGACTCTTACTGCCTAGAGAATAAGGCAGATATTCACTGTTCTTGGCTGTAGCTCACTGTTATACCAAAATCATGTTATAATTAAAGAGATTCTTAGTATTCCTATAATACATGCCAATAGTTATCAAGTTGTATGTTTAAAGATTTCTGATATCACTTTCATAAAGTTTGCAAACCTGTATTGAAGGGAAACAACTCATATCATTAATTTCGTTGAAAATGCTTTTAGCATAAAAAGGCATATTTTCTATATGTTGAACTATTTAGTTCCCTTATGATGCATTTTCAGGTATTTGTACTTCAAATTCCTCCATGAGTGACTTTTAAATTGTACTTTGGATATTTTCCAAAATGATCATTGAGGCTAAGTTTAGTGGTGTATTCCCATAATATCAATGTTCCAGAGGCAAGGGAAGAAAGATAATGAATTTAAGATCAGCTTGGGATATGTAGTCAGTTTATATCTCATAAAATAGTGAATTCAGGTTGATTTCATGTTTAAGAACATATACACATACAAAGAGGCACACACAAATATGCACAGACATATAATGTGACATGAAGTACTGGGGCATACTGGTGTGGGGGTCCCTTCTCTGAGAGGAAGAGGGAATGGAGGCAGAGAGTGGGATGGTAGGATTGGAGGGCAGGAGGGAGGGGATGTGAATTGGATATTAAAATGAATAAATCAATTAATCAAAAATTTAAAAATATTTGAAAATTATTGAATACTAATTTTTAAGATTTTAAATATATATTTATATGTTTACCAAGGATTAACTATGAATATTTTATTACATTTATCTTTATTGTTTTCAGCTGTAAAGTGTTTTCCTGGAAATGACCCTACAAGAATATCATTTACGGATATTGAGGTGCTAAGAAAGTCTCGTTGAGCTTCATAGGCATGTTATGTCTCTTTAAGAATTTCCACTTCAGGAAGGGCAACAGTATGAATAATGGTATTTTATATTATATTAGAAAATATTGACTACTGTGAGAAGAGACAGAATTACTATGTTATAAATGTACATTACCGTGTTTCTTTTAAATTTAATGATACAATTAATGACTTAATTTACTAGAAATTCAGTCAAAGTTGTACAAATGGAATGGAAAGAACCTATTTGTGTTATCAGATTTCAGCATAGGTCCAAGCATTACCCATCCAAATCAGTAAGGTTCTTGCTGTCTTCAGAACATCGGAGTCCACTCTCTCTGTGGGTTAGTCTTTGAAGTCACCATGGCACCATCATCTCTGATGAAAGATTTTATCTGTAACTTGCCTGGGTATGTCCTTTCCCACTGAAGCAGCAGGCTCTCTAAGGTTTGGCAATATAATTTCAAGGACTGTCAAACTTCTGTCAAAGTTTAGTGGCCCCCTGGGGGACGCTGTTTTTCAACATCCTCTTTGCTAAGACAAGACTTCTCCAGAAAGTGCTGAGCAAAGTGACAGCTTCAAGTACTGGAGATTTTGTCATTTGAAGTGCAGTTAATCTGAAAAACGTTAGCAAACCAACATGTGATTGGCTTTTCACTTCCTCCACTCTCTTCCTTGCCTCCCTCTTTAGACCAGGACATCAGTAAAATTTGTACTTGGTACTACAACTTTTTAATATCTTTGGAAGATTGTTTCTATCTACCCAACTAAGTCGATGGAATGTCATTCACTGAAGAAAGTAGTAAAATGTACATTGTAATAGAAACTATATTTTAATGTTACATGTGCATAATAAACATTCATATGTCTATTAAAGTTTTACAAACATTGGAAGCAACGTTAACAAACTATATAAAAAGGAAACCTTCATACAATCTTTGTTTTTATACTTCTGTTTATTGAAAATAAACATTTTTCATGTAATATATTTTGGCCAAGGTTCTCCTCTGCCAATTCCTCCCAGTTCTTTCCCACCTCCCCACCCAGCCAACTCCATACTTTCTTTTTCTCTCTTTGGAAAACAAACAGGCAAACAAACAAAAACCAAAAACACACACATGCACACACACCAAATAACCAAAACCCCAAAACTATAAAAACGCAAAATTGGAAACCATAACAAACAAGCAAAAGATCCATAAGATAACAAACCTCCAAACAAAGCAATATGAAAGCAACCATCCACAAAAATACCACACTACTGAGTTAGCTTCATATCGGCCATCTTCTGCTAGGTGTGGACCCTGCCCTTAGGTGTGGTTAATATACTCAGTGAGACTCTAATGGATAAAACTATTTTTTCTTTGTAGAAGACTCACATTGGAGATAGTTTCCTGTCTAGAGATTTGTCCATTTTCCCCACTCAGTGTTGGGTCCTCATCTGGCTTGAACCTGTGTAGGCCCTGTGCTTGCTGCCACAATCGCTGTGAGTTCATATATGCATTGCTATTTGGAAGATCTTGTTTCTTTGGTGTGGTCCATCCCCTCTGACTCTTACAATCTTTCTGCTCCTCTTCTGCAGAGTTCCCTATGCCCTGAGGAGAGGCATTTGATGAAGACAACCCATTCAAGTCTGATTGTTCCAAAGTTTTTCATTCTCTGAACATTTCCCAGTTGTGGGTCTCTGTGTTAGTTCCCATCTGCAACAAGAGGAAGCTTCTCTGATGATGGCTGAGAAGACACAGATATGTGAGTATAGCAGAATGTTGTTAGGAGTCATTTTAGTTGCTGTTTCTTTCTTGTTTCCATTTCTGGTTGCTACCAAATTCCTTATTCATGTTCCCTGTTTTTCTTGGTTCTTTGCTCCTTGCTGTACATTGCCAGAACTTTACTCAAACCAAGGGTTGAGGAAGAAATACCAGAGTGCCTTATGTGAGCCCTGAGCTCTTCCAGGGTCATTAATGAGTGTTTCTCTGTGTGTATGGGGAGCTGTACTTGTTCCATATCTTTACCATTAGGTTTGGGATTTTAGTCATCTTGTGTACCTTTTTTATGAACTTAAGTGCATCTTCGATCTTCGTCCCTCTAGCTCTTCCTACGTAAAACAGGATGGTTGGATAGGGGCTGGAACTGGGCAATTTTCATTTCTGAGGTGTATTATACCTTTCCCTATCCCTGCCAGAAACATGAGAAGACTTTCCTTCACTCTTCACTGTAAGAACTTGGTAATGCTCCTGCAGTTCACAGAAGTGTAGGGTTCCCATGCTGAGGAGCCCCAGGGACATTTCATTCTCAGAGTGATCTACATGGTGAATGCAGCAGTTTGTCACAAGGTATGTTGGCTTATTCCTGTGCAGGTTACCACAGAGCTTCTGGTCATGCCATCTGCCCTGGTCAGTTCTTATTGTCTGCATCTCCTTCCCATGGCATAGTATTGGAGACAGTTGCTTCTTCTGAAGCTTCACTTGTGTGGTGGGCTTAAGAAGATTGTAATGTTCAGTGTGTTTCTTTTTTTAATCATTATGTGTTGATAGGATGGAGGGGCAATATTCATGCTCTTCACTAGTTGTATACTGTGTGTCTTTTTTAAATGTTTATTTATTACTTCAAGTTACATCTCCATCATAGTACCCTCTTTCCACCCCTCCTGGTTTCACCCTCCCACCCTCTCCTCCCTCTCCCACCCATCGCACTCCTCCAATATGGAGTGTCCCTACATATCAGCCCCTCTCAGTTCAACAGTCATATGAAAGGTAAGAGCTTCCTCTTGCACTGGGGGCCTACATGGTAACACCCCCCAGGGCAAATTGTCCCATTAATAGGTATCTTTAGACTTCTCGTGAGTGCAAATGGAATTGCTTCCAAGTCAGGCTGAGCTGGATACAGGCTATGTACCAACCTAGTAGTACTTTCTTAAGTGAATTTCTTGACTTCATGACACTGCCAAAAACTCAGTACAGAGATGCCTAAAAGTTTAGTTTTTGAAAAATATTTCTCTCAATAAATCAATCTTGTTGCATTCTTATTATAAAAACAGTAACTGCTTTCAATATATGTTTCCAGGGATGGCAGGCTTAGGTAACGATGGCTTTGTAAGTCAACTTTTATTTTAATCAGAAAAGGATTCAGCAGTTTCAACATCTATCTTAAAAATTCATTCCTCAATAATTTACTAAAGGTGATATCATATCTTCAGAATGTTAAATGGAACAATTTTACTGAGGTCTGAGTTGAGTTTCTGATTGTATCCAGAGCCTATCAGCTTTGAAGCTGACTTCTTTGGGCATCCACTTGATGTATACCAAGATGACATTTAAATAGTCCCTAAGAACAATGTGTAGACACTGTTGCCAGATTCCCTGTTCTGAAATACCTTTTGTAAAAGAAACCTGTCAGAATGTTTTGTTATAGCATGTAATTGGCCTGATGTATTTTTAAATGTGCTTGAATTTTACGAATCTCTTGACACTTTTTCTTATTATTGTGTCAGCTTAAACAAAAATGCTTTCAAACAAAGGCAATATTCAGAAGACCCTATCCAATTATAATAATTTCTGCCAATGACTGAATGAAAATTACTAGAAAGGAAAATTATTTAGCAAAGCAAAGTGATAAAAACCACAAGCAATGGGAACTCCTGCTATACACTATTGAAAAAAAATTGTTGCCCATTTCAAATGGTATTCCACAAACTCATCCATATATAGTAATTCTATATTTACTCAAAAGAACTTCCATACAGGAACATATTTGTTCATAAATTATATTATTATGAGCCAGGCACTGTACTGAGTCAATAGAAAAAGTGTTTAAATGTTTATGTACATATGTGTGAGTGTGCATGATATGTATACATTAGTTTGTGCAGATGAATGTGTGTGCCCATGTGGACATGTAGAGACCAAAAGAGGATGATGAGAATCCTGCTCTGTCACTGTCTGTCTTACTGAGACAAGGTCTCCCATGGAGCCTGGAGCAAGGTTGGTGGCCCCAAAGCCCAGTTGATCCTACTGTCTCAGCTGCTCACAGCTGGGTTAACAGCAGTGTCCAGCATTTTACATAGATGCTGGGGATTCAAGTTCAGGTTCTTGTGCTTGTTTGGCAAGTTTTGGTTTTTGTGGGTTTTTTTCTTTATGCCCTAGAAATAAGAATTTAAATATTGATTATACAGGAAAACAACACATTCCTTTAATATGTAAAAAAGACAAATATAAAAACAGGTCTGGGATTCAAGTAATGTCTTTCAAACTTCTCTGTCTTACTCCCTTATTTCCTTATTCTCTCTGCTTATGCTCTGGCTGTAATTTTGATTTTTGTTTGCCTTTTTGTTGAGCCATAGAGCGTACTTTTTCCCACTTGAATGTTTAGATTTTAAGAGTTAATTCTACAGTGGGTGAAAATGTTAATACAGAAGAACATGTCTTTCAGGTCATAATCTCTGTTAATCCTCTGCACACATAAGATTTTCTCCAGGGAAAGTTGGCTTGCAACCATCTCAAGTTAGTACTTTGCATCCTAATGCCATAATGTGTACCTTGTATTTGTCCAGTGTTCCAGCAACTCTGCATTGTGGTATTCTGAATTGTGGTACTTTGTAAAGTGTCAACCGGGTAACGCTGAACCACACTTTCCCAGAATATCTCTTTTTATTTGTTTCTTCTTACAATTGGCCACATGAGCCCATGTTGTCCTCTTGGTTCTGGCTGACAAGTCACCAATCTCTACGGAAGGACCACTAAGTGAGGCCTGTCTGGGTCATCAAAGCTGCAGCCAACAGCTCGAGATGCTCCAGAGAACAGCAGAAGAGGCTCTGAGCAACAACTTGTGGTGTCATGAGCTAAATAGATGATTTGGGAACTGATAGACAACTTTAAGAAGTTTGTTTTATGGGATATAAAAAGAATGGCCTAATTAGGCCGAGAGGATGAAAACTATTAATTGGGATTATACTGTTTGGTAATAATTTTGCAAAAATAGTTACTAAATCCCTTAGTTTCTGGGTAAAAAAAAAAAAAAAAAAAAAGTGTGTGCCATAGGCCAAACTGTGTAGTGTCAAATAAAATTTCAAATTTTAAGAAAGGGACTGTGGAAGGAAATCTGGATTAAAACAATTTTATAGTGCTTTTTGTTATTGTTTATTTTGGTGGTTTTGTTTGTTTACTTGTTCATTTGTTTGTTTTTCATTTTTCCAGATGGGGTTTCTTTGTGTAGCCCTAGCTGTGCTGGATCATGCTCTATAGAGCAGTCTGGCCTTGCACTCTTTCTCCAGAGTGGTGGGATTAAAGGTATGGTCCACCACCATTTGGCCTTTCATAGTATTTCATTAGCTTAGTGATCATGTATTTTCATCAAAAATGTTTCCTCATATGAAAAATCAATTTCACATTTTTTGAGGCTACTATAAAGTTCAATTATGATTTCTCTATGATAAGAAATCTGTATTTGTTTACCTGAAAATTAAATGTGATATATTCAAACATATTAGCCTGTAAAACTACTTACACTATTTAACAAGGCACCACCTGGCATTCTCTGCTTTTGAACACTCTCTTGATAGCTACGCTTCTATTTCTCTGTACTTTTTCTATGCTGAAACCACAATCAGGTGTCCATGTTATATTACATTAGTGCTTTTTCATGTCGTGAATACAGGGACTCAAGAGATGTCAATAAAGTGCTGACTGTGAAAGCAGGAGGACATGGATTCAGATGCCAACAACCACCAAACACAAAGCCCCAGTCCTAGAGGCAGTGACAGGAAGCTCTCTGGAGCTCAATCGACAGCTAGTGCAGCTACTAATTAGCGAGCTCCAGGACCAGCGAGGCACCCTGCCAAAAATGATATGGTAGAGAATAATAGCAGAAGACACCTGACATCAGCATGTGACCTGTACATGTGTGTGCACACATGTACGCAATCACCCACAAATACACATGTGCATATCACACACACACACACACACACACACACACACACACACACACACGCACACACACACAATTGGATATTATGAAGCAATTACATTTGTCTAGCTTATTTCCAACAGAGGTGCATTTTTCTTTAAGAATTTGGCATAACTGTGTAGTGACAGTGTGATTTAAGACTCAATTTTCATTATAATGCCACAAGTTACTCATCAGGGTGGATCTGGATCAGGTAACAAGTCACCCCAGTGACTCTAAGAGTTAAAAATAAATTGAGGAGTGCAGAAGGTCTTGGGAAACATGAAAGACAATTTTGAAGAATGATATTGAATTTCTTAGACCTATAGAAGATGTGCATGCTAACTATGTAAAACCAAATTTTAAAAAGTGTAGACCCAGGTCGGTAATAATTTTGTCCAAGACCGCTTCTAATTTTCCAGCAAGTTTTAAGGCAGACATCACTCTCATGTTTAAACCTTGAGGGAGTAACTGGCAACAGTAACAAATAAACCACACATAGATGTCAATTTTGAAGATGCAGCAGCAGACTTGTTCTAAAGACCATCTGAGGAGCATGACTAAAAGGTAGTCCTGTGTGGTCTGGAAGAAATGAAATTTCTGACGATTCCAGTCGTTTGTCAGGGTGAGTGACTTGACTTGACTTCATAAATATCTCATTAATTTCACTGCACCTCAGTGTGACCTACAGGCTAAAACTGAAGAACTTGTAAGACTGTGGCTTGGAACTTAGCAGCTCAGGATCCCCTACTACTGTTTCTGTAGTCAACTCTGCCCATGCATAGTTTCTTCTCTGACGTACTCAAGAAGAGAAAACTATGTTGGCCTTTCTTGTGTATGCATCTACTCCAAGATTAAAGGGTTAAAAATGAAAAAAAATTTTCTGTACATCTCCAGGTGAGCTGACTACTATGATGAATCAACTGTAGTTTCTGGATCACACATATATTTATTGGGAGAGATTGGTGAAATTTTGTCAACTCTATGTACAAAGTGGAACTAAGAGTGTGCCCAGGGATCATCCAGAGAGAACAGACTGTTTTTCTCTTTGTCCAGAATATTCCTCTTAATCATGAAATTTCCTCTGAGAATGTGTGTCCTCCAGAGTCAAAACATATTTTCCAAATCGGGTTGTGGGTTTCCAGGATTACCTTTGATCCTTTTAATTTTCTTAACTGAAGTGAAAAACCCTTGGCATCAGAATTTTTGCCATTTGTTTCATATCCCAGCCCCTGATAATAATTAACTACCTAGGGGGTCAGTCCAGATTTTCACCTAATAAATAAGAAACTCTTCCAAAGTCCTTAGCATCTGAAGCCGTTAGCTGCCATGAAATCAGGACTAATTATATTATCCCTGTAAAAACAAATTAAAACCCAAGGCTTATGCTACATTCCCATCATGAACAGGGGCTTTCCAAAACTGTTAAAGAAGTTCACTTGGCAAAAATGTTTAATCTTTCCTGTTTTAGAAAAGTTAAAAAAAATACAGGCAAACAAGCCCAATGACAGAAAACGAGACCATACCAGAGTCTGAAGCCACAGACAAGGCTGTGAACTCAGTCTTTCCAATATTTCTTGGCTAAAGGAGAGGAGAAGAGGCTGAGAATCAAAGCCAAGCTTTGGTTCAAAGGAAGCACTCCCATTTCATATACAGATTTTCAAAAAACTTTAGTTTTAAGAAAGTAGCTGCAAAACATATTTTGGACAATGAGGATTAGGGAAATTTAAATATGTAGTGGGCATTAGTTAATGCTAAAAATACTATTATTAATTTTGTTATATTTAATAAAACTACTGTGATGGTTAATTTTGTTGGGCTCTGGGCTACTGGGTTAGCTGATAAATATAGCTCTGGATATTCCTGTGATGTTGTTTCAAGAGGAGATCAGCATTTGGCTCTGTGGACCCCTTTTATAAGGGTGGGTCGTTGAGATTCATTGATGATTGAATGATGATTCGTTCATTCATTTCAAATTTAATTCATTGAGAGCCTAGCTGAATCACAAAGGTAATAGGGAGTCAGTTTTGTTCTACTTACTTCTGCTGGAACATCCATGCCCCCCATCCCTGAACATGAGCATTAGAGGTTTTAAGACCTTCAGACTTGTGTCTTTTGAATCAATCTTGGACTTAAATCTTCTGGTTTAATTAGAGTGGATTTTACATACCATTAGAAAGTACACATTTACTAGCAAAGAGAACTTGCTTTGTGATGTACAAATCTGCATTCAAATAAACTAGAAGTAAGGCCCTAGACTAAATTGTTTCTCATCCTCAGCCCAGGATTTAGTCAGGACTTTCCAATCCTATTTAAAATAAGAACAGCAATCCCTGTTGCCCTACCATGTCGAGGGCGTGTTATAATGATGAATGTGCTTCAGAAATAGATTCAGCCTGCTGATGTATTTGTAGCCCATATGGCTGTTTCACCCTTTGACTTTTCTAAGAAAAATGGAAAATAGCTACGTTTACTATGCCACAAATTAAATTTCTGTCAAGTTCAGCTTTAAAACTTACTCTCCAAGCAACTCAAGTTTTCATTGGCTGGGACAGAATATTCATAAAATCCAAAGTGGAGAACTTTGCTGTTACGCTTGTAGTAGTGATATTATGAAAGTTGAAATTAAACTTTAAAAATATTTATTTAAAGCATAATAGATATTAAAACTGTACATGCTGAACATATACAAGTTGACACATTTGGACATACACCTATGTATTTGAAACCATATTACTGGTCAAATTATTAAACATCTCCACCTCAGCATTTGCTTATGCTCCTTTTTTAAAGGATATTTTATTTGAATAATCTTTAAGAATTGGTATTGCTGTGCACACTAAGTGTATACTACAACAACCAAAAATACTTAGTCCCAACCAATATATTCAATACTGGTCACATCAAAGCAGTCTATTAATTAACAGGCAAAATGTTAATAGATCATGACTGGTTTTTATACTTCTTTGGTTCCCATTTGGGAAAGCTTTTGAGCAGTTTGTGTTATGGTAGTTGTGATGGGTATTCTTTGTTGTCAACACACACACACACACATACACACACCTCATCCGTTCTATAACTTCCATTACTCTAGAAAACCATGACTAATACAGTATGCTTGAATTGGAACATGTCAAGCTATGGTAAAGGAGTTTTATTATAAAATTTGATTCTGAAAAATCTTTTATAGACTATTTCTCCTGTATGTCAGATCACATGTTTTTGTGAGCCCATTCAAGAAGGTTCAAGTTGATTGCATTTTGGAATTTATGTCTTCTCCTGGTATATCCAAATGATCCTTATGTTTGTGCCATTCTAAGGAAAATATCTAGTATGTCTATTTTGACTCATTATCTTGAGCTGAAACTGCCTGGGGTTAAAAAATAGACACAGGTTTGGAGAGTATCAAAGTTAGAAGCAGAATCCAAAATAAAAAGTAACTCAGGAATTGGAAGAAATAGCTTTGTTGTGCAAAGAAAATTAATAAATAAGAAAGAAAATAAATTTTATTATGTACAAAAATAAAGAGTTTACTACCGAGACCAAATTATTACCAGTGGTTAGTACCAAATTACTACCAGTAGAAGAGAAAAGAACTTTGAAGACAACTGTGGCTACACTCATAATCAGAGGGTGAGAAGTTTAGAGGCTCATAATGCCTAAAACACCAGAACATGTTGTCTTAGCTGAGCTGAGCTACAGGATAACTGATAAATTTCTCAAGGCCAAGCATGGTGGTGTTTCCCTTTAACCATAGTATTAAGGAGACAGAGGCTGGTGAGTTTGAGGACAACCTATATCTACATAGCAAGTTCAGGCCAGTCAAGGACACATAGTAAGATTCTGTCTTAAAATTTTTTTTAAAAAAAGGACTACAAGGATCACTGAATGAGGAAATTATCTATTTACACATCATCTATTTATCTATCTAAATCTATCTATCAATATAATCTAAATCTGCATATATATATATACACACATTCATGGTCATGCACACACACACATATAATAATATATCAGGAGACTTTATCATCATGCCATGAGATAGGATAATAAGCCTTACCTAATATCTGACCTCTTAATAGCTCTATTCTTAGTACTTACAATAATACTTAAAAAACAGAATTTAAAAAGCACCTACACCCCTACCATGCCACTTCTAATGTGATTTATTTCTGAGTACAGTATAACACACCTACAGTTTCAGAAAAGGAACAGTCAACATTGCACAGTGCTAAAAATGATCAAATTCACATAATAATAACTTCTATTGAATTATCTATACATAAGAGAAATAAAATTTTGAGTACTTATGAAATGATTATACTGTAGTAGCATTTCAATTTTAATAACTTAAAATAGATTGAAACAAGTACTTTTATGAAAATATATTGAACCTTTTGAACATTCCATACTAGATAGAAACATATCAATAAATATACTTTAAATGTGGTAATATTTTCCTTGCATATACCATAGTGTTTATACTTGTATGTGCAAATACTACACATGCACTCAGATGAAAGCAAAAGAAACCTGATATCTGACATTAAGTTTACTTAAACAGGGCAGAGTTTATTCTTAGGGCTTTTAATTCCCATAGCAATTAAATCCGAATATAAGAACACTGATGTTTGTTCATATGCATAACGACATTAAAGACATTGATCCCAAACTTTACTTGGCCTTTCCCTCACAGTGGCAAAATGGGCTGGTGTAGCACTTGGATTTATGGCCTCATTTACAATGCAAAGGAGGAATGAAGAAGTTGTTCCAGCTATACCCATTAGGAAAAACGTTAAAGGCTTCAAGAAACATTGTTCACAAACTTTCATTTATATCTTCTGGACTGCAGTGGAGTCATTTGGAATTTTGTATCTATTAAAGATAAGCTGGGAAACCAAACATCTGGCTGTGGGAAGAAAGACTATCATAATCCTTCAATAAGGGCTGAATACATTACTATCATGACTATAATCACATTCTGATATCCTGAATGTAATAGACAAGGGCAAATCCATCACAATTTGCTCCAAACTTTATAGATGGATGAGATAGATAGATAGATAGATAGATAGATAGATAGATAGATAGATAGATAGATAGATAGA
>CAJQZJ010001694.1:1363313-1392751 GCA_907164525.1 Lophiomys imhausi | reverse complement strand
AGATAGATAGATAGATAGATAGATAGATAGATAGATAGATAGATAGACAGACAGATAGACAGATAGATAGACAGATAGATTGATGGATGATGATAGGTGTATTCTAAAAGGCTTTTTTATATTGTTTGGAGAATTAAAAACATGCCATATTTATTTGTAATTCTAAACTGCTGTCCTATGTAAAGAGTAATGTGTGAGAACTGAAAACAACCTTGAATTCAGTATGATAAACAAACAAAACCAGAGAGGGTTGGAAAGATGACTTACTGGTTAAGAGCACTGGTGTTCTTCCAGAGGACCTGTATTCAATTCCCAGCACACACATAGTGGGTCACAACCACATGTAACTCCAGTTCCAGGGAATGTAATACCCTTTTCTGGTCTCCATGGGCACCAGGAGGTGCACAGACATACACACAAGCAAAACACTCATACATATAAAAATGAAAATGAAAATAATTTTTAAGAACCCAGAAGAATACAGTTAAAGCAACAAAGCAGTAGTGAAAATACATGGAATTTTATTTAGTGTCTGCCATTAAAGACACCAATGGCTGCTGTGGTCTTAGGCAATTTTTGTTACGTCTCTGGTAATTGTTCTTACTGATATATTTAATTTGTCAACTGAATTATCTCCTTCTAAAACTAGTGATGCTGATTCAAGTCATATTTTTATATGTCATAAGTATCTTAAGTTGGAAGATTCATTGAAAATTTATAACTAAGTTAACTAAAATTAAAGGATTAAAGGATATATTCTATAGTATAAATGAAAATTTATACATTCACATTATAATGGAATTTCAGACATAGCTGTAGTGAGAATTGTGCAATTTTGGTTTCTTTAAAAGCACAGAAATGTTATAGGAATATGTTTTTGTTTTAATCCCAGGTATGGGATATGGGGCTGCTCAGATTGTCTACAGAGGCTGACTATGATTTTCTCAGGCTCTACTGGGGCATGATTTTTCCAGCTGCAGGTGATTTATACAAGTGTATGATGTTTGGAATTCTAGGCACACTGGAGAGGGTATATAAATGCTAGAGCTCTGAGAGGAGCTGCTGCTGCTGCTGCTGCTGCTGGTGACTGTTCATTGATGATTTGCTGTTACTGCTGTTTGTTGCAGTTTGTCAAGTGGTCATGCACAAAGAGACGAGAAGAAATTGAATATCCTGAAGGCGAAGACCAAACTTGCCCCAAGGAACTTGATGCCCCTAATCATCAGGAAGTAGTCTAACAATAATGATGCCCCCTCTCCATTCTATCCTTTTTTTTTTCCTCTCCTACCTAGTGTTGGGAGGGGGGTGGAAAGATGGAGTAAGGGTAGAGAAACGTGGAAGGGAGTAAGGAACCCACAAAGCAAACGCTGGCTATACATGGCTTTAAAATCATTTCAATAGCTGTACTGAATTTAGATTTCAGAAATATTTTTAAATATAGCAAATTAGGAGCACAACTGGGATGGGGAAAAGTATTCTATATAATTCTAAATACAATATGTAAAATATTATATAAATTATATAAATACAAATTATAATTCTAAAACAATGCTTGCAATATATCTGCAATTATATTTGCTGTCATGTTATCTTGCTAAGTACCTATTATACAAGTAGAATACAAGATGAATATTAAAATTTAGTTTGTGTAATATGCTTATATAATGGAAATATTAAATGACTGCTGTTTTTTATAAACTATAAACTGAACATATAGTAACTAATATTTAATTATATGCTTATAAGGCTATAATTCTGTTTTAGAGTAATAGATGAGAGATTATGTGAAATTTATTTTTCCTATTTCATACATAGAATTAAGAGGTATAGTTCTATGACTTATTCTCCACTTGTCTAATTAGCTTACTAATATTGGAAAGTATTTCATTGTATATCAAGAATCTAACTTCCTGTGGCTGGAGTGATGGCTCAGCAGTTAAGAGCACTGGCTGCTCTTCCAGAGGACCTGGGTTCAATTCCCACCAACTGCATGGTAGCTACTGATTGCAACTCCAGTTCTGGGGCATCCAATATCCTTACATATGCAAGCAAAACAGCAATGCAGATAAATAAAAATAAATTCTAAAAATAATGTAATGTTTCCATTTTCCTTCCATTAAACTGCTATCCCCTTTGTTTGTTCATTGTAGTTCTGTTCGTAGTATGGGTTATAGTTAGGAATTTTCTGACAGTTAAATTACCATTATTTTCTGATGTCAAAATGAAAACAAAACAACAACAAAAAAAGGGAGTAAAGGTAAGGGATTAGATGAGAAGGAAATTTTAAGACTCAAGGTTAAAAAAATATGTGTCTAATTTTATGAATGTTACCTTTGTAGTTGATTCACACAGAACTTTCAAGTACATTTCGTGAAGTTTTTAAATTACTCTTAATCAAATTGGTTGTGGAAACAGCCCTTGAGCAAACTCACATGCAGCTTTTAAAAGTACACCCTTAAAACCATACGGAATAGCTACAATCTTTAAAATAAATTAACATTGTTTAAAAATATTTGACACCTGGGAAGGTTTTTCACCTTTGTTAAGGTTACAGGTATAGTCAAAGTATTCATGTCAGAAAGATGTTTTTCAATGAAGACTCCGGATGTTTGACAAGTATTTTGTTTTATTTTTTAATATTGATATATTACTTCAAGTTACAGCTCCATCAAAGTTCTCTCCTACCACCCCTCCTGGCCCCACCTTCCCACCCTCTCCCTCATCTCCCAGAACTCATAATTCTTTTTTTGAATAATTAGGCCTCAATTATGAAGACTATAATGTATAACATACATTCCCAATGTCCAGTCCATACATATTTGGCAACTGATATTAATATTCTATTATCCATCTATCTCCATGAGTTTAAAGTTCTGTACTTAACTCATTTTCCATTCTAACTTGCATTACCAACTAAAAACCATTTTATTAGACCTAGAAGATCCTTTTAATTCCTAAACAACTTAAAATTTAACTGTGGGACTATAACTATCTAGTTTTCAACCACTTCAGAGACCTGAGAAGGATAAATATATCTGATTATACAGGAAGTGCAGAGCCAGCAGCTTCCAAAAATAAGAAATGATAGACAGCCAGCTGCTTGGACAGTCTCCAATTCCTCTCCATACATTAGATCATCTATCTTCAGCCTCTTTGCCCAGTATCTCTGACAGACATTAATTGTAAAGCAGGAATTATGAAGGTCTTTCCCACCCTGTCTTGGCAGAGCTAGGCTGTCAACTACCTGCTTCCAAGTTTTGTCCTTTTCAGACAGCATTCTCTCTACAGCTGAAGCCAGGGATTTTTCTTGCCCAGTGACAGGCTTGCCACTAATGCAACCATCTCCAAATGGATATTCTTCAATGCTCATCCTCTACTTGTAGTATAACATGGGGTGCTGTTAGGAGCTGACATGTCTCAATATAAAAAAAAACTTAAGAAAATATCTTTGAATGCATTACTCTACAGATCTCTTGAGATTTTTGAAGACCACCTATCTATCTCTGTATATTTGGATAAGTAAATGTTGCTTGTCTCTTAGCAATGTGATTTCCAGTTAACTTAGAAAATATCTGTGATAAACTATACTAGTACCTAACCAAATGACATGTTTGAATGACTATTAGTTTGCATCTCTTAATTATCTTAAACAGTTTGTGACAGTTGCTATCAGTAAGCCACAACTTCACATTGCATCTTTAAGGGTTACCTAGGTACAATACCTTAAAAAGGGTTAACTTTAATTTTGTATCAATAAACAAAGATCAATACCAATGTAGCCAAATATAACCTTAGTTTTGTATCAATATACAAAGATATAATATAGGAATGATAAACAAAAAGGGACATATTGTTGAAGTATTTTGTTTTTAATCCGCCTTACACATATGCTTAAGTCTATTCTTCCCAAGAATTTCTTTTCAGGAAAATAGGTAAGCATCCCTGACTTCTATCTATTGATGGAAGATTCCATAATAAGTTCTTTGTTTCTTTGTTTTTTCTTTTCTTGACAGACATAGAATTAGACCTTTGAACTTCTTCCCTTCCTTCTTTCACCCTTCTTCCCTCCGTCACAATCTTCCTTTCTTGACAGGTCCTTTCTGT
Organism: Lophiomys imhausi; assembly: GCA_907164525.1. Taxonomy (NCBI): domain Eukaryota; kingdom Metazoa; phylum Chordata; class Mammalia; order Rodentia; family Muridae; genus Lophiomys; species Lophiomys imhausi. Next base: position 1,388,647 of record CAJQZJ010001694.1, on the reverse strand, counting down.
GGCTTGAGTTAATAATTCCTTTGCCTCAGCTTCCCCAGTTCTGGGATTACAGGCATGCAATGGGATTACCATTGCATCTGGGTAGTACTATTCCTTTCCAATACTTCCCACCATTGAGTTGGGTGGGAGGAAATGTTCCCTCCTTGGTTAAAGTAGAAAATGTCTTATGCTTGACTCCCCAGGTTGCATGGGTTTTATGGTACAGGACAGTAAGTTTTCCCCCCATCAAATTTATTGGCACTAGATGGAATAAGGAGTTGGTGTTGAAGGGACTTCCAGGAACTCCTCTCTGGGAGTTTTTCAGAAGATACAATTCCTAGAAGGAATGCCTATGTTGCTGATGCTGGTAACTGAGAGTCAGACTTTTAGTATTAGTAATCCAATCTGCCTTATGTAACACTCAGAGGTAACTTCAGTTGGGTTTTCACAAGACAGTTTAGAAGTGTGGTTGCTAGAGTTGCTGCTTGTTTAATAACTATGAGATTCTAAGTCTTCTGAGTACTTGTGACTTTGAGAATGTACTATAGAGAATGCCAATTATCTACAGCTTAATTGACCAAGGTTCTATCTGCAACAATCAGTAATCTCTAAGTGTGTACTCCAGGCATGCTTTCCACAGGTTCCATGGAACAATGAGAGCTGCACATGGATACTATGGCAGGTGCTCTGTTGGTTAATTGATGAACTTCAGACTGTGCTCAGAAGCTTCCAACAGGCCACCACACCCTCCTCCTGAAGCAGATAGCAGATTGCTGTGCAGGCTGATGTTCCCCAAGCTTATCCAGCTGCCTCCTCATTTCCTTTCAGGGAGTGCTTGCTTTATTGTGCCCTTGTATACTTTAATACATACTGTAATGGTCATTATCATACACATGATAGAGTCTAAAAATCACCTAGGAATCAAGCCTGGGAATGCCTTTAAGGAATGATCTACATTGGTTTAATTGAGTTAGGGAATTAACAATGGCTGACACCATTCTACAGGCTGGTGACCAACATGGAATAAAGCAGAGAAAGTGAGCTAGCTGTGTGCCAGCATTATTTCCTCTCTTTATGCTGACTGTGTTTGCAGTAGGATCAGCTGCCCCAAGATCCTACCACTATTACTTACCTTCAGTGACTGATTATGTCCTAAAACTACAATTCAAATTAATGCTCTCCTTCTGTAAGTTATATTTTGTCTTAGCAACAAGAAACAGAATATATATATATATATATAATATATATATATTAATCAGGGTTCTTTTAAAAAAGGGGTGTTTGGACAAGAAAATATGTTATTTCTGAGGAAAAATTGAACATTTAAAGGCATTCTTAGGGTGAGGTGAATTGTGGAACAATTAATGTTACTCGGCATGCAGTGAAGTGTTTAAATACAAATGTCAAACAAATAAGTAAGATAAAATATATTTCGTTAATTTCAATTGAGGTGTTGTATATAGTAGGATGAAAGACTATACATATGCGCTCTAAAAAGAAATGTGGCCAGTTAAGACATAAGGTTTTCCAAGTTTGCACTCCTACCAGCAATGAAAGAGTGTTCCCCTTTCTCCACAACCTTGTCAGCATGTGTTATCATTTGAGTCTTTTATCTTAGCCATTCTGACAGGTGTGAAATGGAATCTCAACATCCTCTTGAGTTGCATTTCTCTGATGATTAAGGATGTTGAGCATTTCTTCAAGTGTCTCTCGTCCATTAGGGATTCCTCTTTTGTTAATTCTCGGTTTAGCTCTGTTTCCTATTTTTTGATTGGATCATTTGGTTTCTTAGAGTTTAATTTCTTGAGTTCTTTATAAATTTTGGATATTAGCACTCTGTCAGATATGGGGTTGGTAAAGATCTTTTCCCAATCTGCAGTCTGCCATTTTGTTTGAATGACAGTGTCCTTTGCCTTACAGAAGCTTTTCAGTTTCACGAGTTCCCATCTATTGATTGTTGGTCTTAGAGCCTGAGCTATTGATATTCTGTTCAGGATGTTGTCACCTGTGCCAATGAGTTCAAGGCTTTTCCCCACTTTCTCTTCTATTAGATTTAGTGTGTCCAGCTTTATGTTAAGGTTTTTTATCCACTTGCACTTAGTTTCGTGCAAGATAAATATGATACTATTTGCATTCTTTTACATGTTGACAATCAGTTAGATCAACACTATTTATTGAAGGTACTTTCCTTTTTCCATTGTATAGTTTTGGCTTCTTTGTCAAAAATTAAGTGACCATAGGTGTGTGGGTTTATTTCTGGGTCTTCAATTTGTTTCCATTGGTCAACTGGTCTGCAACCACTACAGAAATCAGTCTGGTGATATCTTAGAAAACATGGAATAGCTCTACCTCAAGACCCAGCCATACCATTCCTGGGCATACAGCCAAACGATTTCTCACCAGACCACAAGGACATCTCCTCAACTATGTTCACAGAAGCTTTATTTGTAATAGCTAGAAACTGGAAACAACCCAGATGTCTCTTTACATCATGGAATACTACTCAGCAATCAGAAACAAGGAAATCATGCAATTTGCTGCCAAATGGATGGAACTAGAAAAGCTCATCCTGAGTGAGCTAACCCAGATCAAGAAAGATGCACATGGCATATATTCATTTATAGCTGGATTTTAACCAGTACAGGATAACTATCCTGCAACCAACAGACCAAAAGGAACAGGAACATAGAATTTGTTACTTGTTAGTTGTACAGTTCATCCTAGTGGAGCTGCCATGTAGGTCCCCAGTACAAGAGCTCTAATATGACCGCTGAACTGAGGGGGGCTGATATGTAAGGGCAACCCACATCGGAGGAGTAGGATAGGTGGGAGAAAGGGGAGAGGGTGGGAGGCTGGGACTAGGAGGGGTGGAGGGAGGGGACTGTGATGGGATGTAACTTGAAGTAATAAATAACCATTAAAGACAGAAAATGGTACCAAAAAAAATGACATAGGGTTTTTCTGTATCAGTTGATTGCTAAAGCCTCATTTTTCTTTATTTCCTTACTTCCCCATAGCAACCTGTAATCTGGTTTACATCTATGTAACTTATGCCATTTAGAATGATCTATAGACCCAAGTATTTATATGAATTAATTCATATAACACATCATCTTTTGTGTCTGCTGGCTGTTTTTAATCAACAAAATGTCAATAGTTATCTATATTGACTCTATCAGCAATTTCATCTGTTTATCTGACAGGTATTCACTATTCTGAATGGATCAATTTGTTTATCTATTTTCCTATTACAAAAGTTTGCATAGTTTATTGTTTCACATATTAGGGCTTAAATTTCTATGGACATTCTTGTACAAGAAGTCTCATGGGCATCCTTCATTTTTTTTGGCTAAATACCTAGGATATGTTTTATGATAAAATTGCTGTGACTTGGAGTAAATGTTTCTTAAAATACACATTAGAAACTGCTGGCTTCTTCTCCAAAGGGATTATGCATTTTTAAATCTAAATTAGTAATATATAAAAATAATATTTACTTTAAATATGATCTATACCACTGTGCCCCCATTTCAGTCTCTTTTGGACTTTTTATTCTTTTATATTTTGGTGTTTTCTCTGTTGTCTTGGAGCTATCCTTCTTATGCTAGTTTTAATTGCTATTCCAGAAGTTATAACATAAATTCCTAGCAAGTACTTTAAACTTAATGACATTATTTAATATACAAAAGAAGAATCTTACTGGATTGAAGTTTACATCTGGATCATTTCCTATCTTTTTATATTGTTTTCACATACTTGTTTCTTTGTGTCTTTATAAGCCTCATAATACATTTCTGTCATTTTTGCCTTACCTAGAGATGGAATTTTTATGGTATCTAGGAAATGGTGAAACCAGTCTTTGCATCAACAGGCCTAACCCTGAAGATAAAATATTCCCATTCCCACCAGTCCCGAATTTCATGTGGCATCATACTGTCTTAATCTTTATGTGAACATTCTCTTATCCTTTTATAATGGAAGATGCCATTATTTCTTCTATATTTTAAGAGATAAAATACACAGAGAAGAATAATACACACAGAAGAAATTGCACTAAACAAGTATTTAACTTAATGTGTCTGAAAAGTGTAAACATTCATGTGAACAGTTTCCTTCTCAAAATACAGATTTCCAATTTTTCCCAAATTCACAAAATTCATTATTTAGTTTGTCCCTCTATTTCATCATGTTCCTCAGACTCAAAAACTGAAGCTGTCTTCTCCAGTCCTGTTTAACTTCTGCCCCTGAGAGGAAACTCAAGCTTAGGTTTGGTCCACCTGGAGAGGTTTCCCAATTTTAAGGTTGGCTCCTCTCTGGTTTATTCCTGATTTCCATTACACTTCATGTACTTGGAAGAGTTTTTAATTTGAGAGCTGTAGATATAATTCAGACAGTAGAATGCCTACACACTATGTATTAAGCACTGGTCATGAATTCAAAAACACAAGACATAGTGGTATCCACCTATAATCCCAGCTGGAAGCTAATCAGTAAGTTTGAGGTCATCCTGAGAAGAATGACAATTAATAGAATGTTTATAGCTTACAATTATTGTCTATTGTAGGATAAATCCATTGTATTAGCAAAATTAGCAATCTTGAGCTAGTTTTTTTAATCTATACAGCTAAAAGATAAAACAAATGGAGTATAAGTACACATATTTGCATATCCTCAGATATAATATACATATATATATTTGCATATCCTTAGGAAGTGTTTTTAGGAGTGAAAGTGTATTTTCAACACCAAGATGTGATGGCTGGAAACTAAACAGAATACAGAGCCAGCATATGTTTCTTTTTGTAGAGAGCTGTGATGTGCTGTGCCCTAAAGATGGCGCCAGTCTCCGCCTTCCACCAGCCCGACGGTGAGCGCTCTCGATGATATATAAGTCCATATTTGGCAAAGACCGCTGATCTGGCTTGCTTCCGCATAGCACCACTTGGCTTTACTTGACTGGCTGATCATTTTAGTATTTAGCCTGTGGGTTGGGTCTGCCCGGGCATTCAGAATTCAGAAGACTGTTTTCAAGGGACCTAAATAAACTGCTGGAGAAGAGCTTTTGTGAGTTGCATAATCCTTGCTGGTCGAGGGGGACGCGACAAGTGGTGGCCCATACGGGGACCCAGAAAAGACTCAGAACTCCTGCAGTCAGGGGCAGCGCGCTGGTAAGTTCCTGGGATAAATCAGGACAATAAAGTTTCACGGAGATAGCGAACACAAAGTAAAGATTCGCGGATAATAGCGAACATACGGTAAAGATTCGCAGAGATAGCGAACGAAAGGTAAAGTTTCGCGGGGAAGCAGCGAACCGAAAGTACATTTTTAAACATGGGATTGTCTGAGTCACACCCAATTTTTCTGGCTCTTCAGGAGCTACTTTTAGCTAGGAATTTGAAGATTAAGAAGTCTACCCTAGAAAGATTTTTGAATGAATGTGATTCCGTGGCTCCGTGGTTTGCGGTGTCCGGGAATCTTATGGTATCCTTCTGGGACAAATTAGGCAGGGACTTGGATTTTGCTTGGGAGCAAGGGACTCTGAAGCATGGAGTAAGACCGATTTGGAAAAAGGTGAGAAGTTGTTTAGAAGATCAGAGATGTTGTAATGCAATCAAAGAGGGAGAATCAGCCTTGGAACTGCTGCAAGGGGAAAGATCTGAGCAGGTAGACAGTGAAAAGGAAAGTAACAAAGGCGAAAGATTTGAGCAGGCAGACAGTGAAAAGGGAGGCAAAAAGGAAGTTCCTCTCTATCCCGATCTTAAAGATTTTAGAGATTTTAGAGATTTTGAGGACTCAGAGAGCACGGATTCTGAAGGAGAGCTACACGCTCTATTAGAACAGTTGGAGAGGACTGTTATTAGAAAAAAGGAAAAGAAAAGGGTAAAAGAAAAGGACATGTCAGCGGCAGTCAGTGTGGGTGGAGCCGTTGCTACAGCGCCTGACATGTCGGCGGCAGTCGGAGTGGGTGGAGCCGTTGTTACAGTGCCTTCAGCCACGCTGGCGGTGGCTGGTAAAGCCGTTGCCATGGCTCCTTTAACTCCTCCTCCATATCCAGAAGCCACTCAGATAGATCAGCCTGTTCAGTCCCTGAAAGTAGGGAGATCTTTCTGCCCGGGGATGTGGACACAAGTAAGAACAGAATAGAACATTATCCCACTGCACTTGCTGCTTTAGACTTGAATGGTATCCAACAATGTTTGCAGTCTTTTGGAGTTGCTCCTGCCAGTATAGTAGTGCCTTATTCCAGTTATCAAATTAAGATTTTGTGTGGCACTGTAGATGACTGGGCAATATTGCAATGTAGCTTTGAAGGAGTAATTGATAACCACTATCCTAAACATCCATTGCTATCATTTTTTAAGGAGCACCCAGTGATATTCCCTAAGGTTACTTCAGCAGTACCACTTCAAGGGTCACCAAATGTGTTTACTGACGGCTCAAAGACAGGCTGTGGAGCCTATTTGATAGAAAGACAAGAGCCCGTGTTATGTCAATTTCAACCGGGCTCCCCCCAAATAGTAGAGTTGAAAATAGTAATTGAGGTGTTTAAAAGATGTCAATTTGCATTCAATTTGATTTCAGATTCACTTTATGTGGTCAACGCAGTGAAAGTATTAGAATTAGCAGGTCCTATTAAGAATAGTAGTACTGTATGTGCCTTATTACAAGAGTTACAAGTTTTAATCTGGCAAAGAAAAAGGTGTTTTTATATTCAACATATCAGAGCACATACAGGATTACCTGGACCATTAAGTGAGGGTAATGATAAAGTTGATCAATGGACCAGGATGGAATGCATTTTTTGGAGCTCATTCCTGGACCAAGCCAGACAGTTTCACCAATTATTTCATGTAAATGCAAAAACTCTACAGCAGAAATTCCATTTGTCTAGAGCAGATGCTAGACAAGTAGTTTTGGACTGTCCTCAGTGTGTGATTCATCATCATCCTCCCAGTGTGGGAGTGAACCCTAGAGGGTTGATGCCACTCAAAATCTGGCAAATGGATGTTACCCACATTTCAGAATTTGGAACCTTAAAATATATTCATGTATCTGTGGATACCTGCTCAGGTATCATACATGCTACACCTATGAGTGGAGAAAAGGCTCGCAATGTCATAGGACATTGCTTAGAAGCCTGGGCTGCATGGGGAAAACCACAGCAGCTGAAAACGGACAATGGACCAGCCTATACGGCACAGTCCTTTGTCTCCTTCTGTAATCAGATGGAGGTACAGCTTAATCACGGATTACCATACAATCCTCAAGGACAAGGAATTGTGGAGCGTGCTCATCGCACCTTGAAAGAATGCTTGAAAAAACAAAAAGGGGGAATAGGCCAAGGCCGTACCCCCAAGGAGAGAATATCTTTAGCCTTATTTACTTTAAATTTTTTCAATTTGGATGCTCAAGGCCGCTCAGCAGTGGACAGACATCAGGATTCCCATGGTTCACCTAAAAGCATGGTGAAGTGGAAGGACATTCTGACAGGCTCTTGGCGGGGGCCTGACCCCGTGCTAACATGGGCGAGAGGGTCTGTTTGTGTTTTTCCTCAGGATCAACAAGATCCAGTGTGGGTGCCTGAACGCCTTGTTAGGAAGATTCGTCATGAAGACCTTCCTAAGGATCCTGGTGTTAGTAGCAGTGAGTATGTCAGGAATGACCGAGCCGAGATGGGGGATCCTGTCGATATTCCCAAAGCCAATGCCGGTCAGACATGATGCAACTGTGTTTCCACGCTTATTTAGCAGTAATAGAAGCCTAGGCTTACCCTACTTTCCCTTTGATGATCAGAGAAGCCCTATAGAGGGTAATAGAAATGTCAGCTTGAAGGGTAGTCTGTGCTTTTTAATGAGCTTCAATAGGTCAGATGATACAAAATGCATTAAATTGTCTCAGCAGTCAGCAGATTTTTTACCACAACTGAGATTTGGAGGTAGGAGTGGTGGTTTGTTTTCAGGCATTGGTTCTCACCTTAAAGGATGGTGGCCCACACGAGTCTCTGACCGGGACCCCCCCAGACAGCCACGCTGGGCACCTTTTTGTAGAGGATCCACAGGAGAGGAAGGACCTTTTCCCTGGACTGGATGTCAGGAGCGCAGAGCAGTTTGGGTTCAGCAAGATTATTTTTCCTTTAGCCCCATGATTAGTAATATAGTGAATAAGTCTTGTACAGGAATGCTTGATATATCTACTAGGGATCCTCAGCAGACTGCTACCAATCCTTTTGATTTGTGGCTTTTGTGTGGAGTAAATGGAAGTTGCATGGACTTGGGACCTGTCACTATGATTGGGGGAGGAATTTATCAAAGAGGTAATTTTTCCCTAGGGTCTGCTACCAGATTGGATTTCTCTAGCGGTAGTGGCTCTGGTACTTGGAATTCTTTGTTTCATTCTTACCACAACAAGAACTTTTCAGCTTCGCCAGTATGTCTCTGGCCTCCTTTTCTGTGGATTGTAAGTAATTGGAGTGCATCCTTGGGTGAAGAAAAGTTAGTATGCACTCCGGGCACATGTTTTTATGCCCTATGCTGGAATGCCACAGCCTTTCCTGTGGCTGTGGTGACTAGAATGCCTTGATATGTACCAGTTCCTGTAGAGGCCCCTAATACCATGATGCTATTCAGGTTTAAAAGAGATTTTGGCATCACTGCAGCTATTGTTACTGCTATCACTGTTGCTGCTGTGGGAGCTACTGCCTCAGCTATTGCCTTGTCTAGTTCTATACAGACTGCCAATGCCCTGAATAACATCTCAGCAACTGTGGCACAGGCATTGGATACTCAAACCTCTATGAATTCTCATCTCAAAGGAGGCCTTATGATAGTTAATCAACGCATAGATTTAATACAAGAACAGATTGATTCTCTTTGGCAATTAGCACAATTGGGGTGTGAGTGGAAATTGCAAGGTTTGTGTGTTACTTCCGTACAGTATCAAAATTTTACAAAGGCTGCTAATTTGTCTAGACAATTGTCAAAGTTCCTCTTACAGGATTGGTTGGCTGAGTTTGAAAATTTGATGAGAGAGCTGAGAGCGACAATTGTCCACATCAACTCCACTCAGGTGGATCTGAGCCTGGCTACTGGCTTGACTTCCTGGATTCAGACGGCTATGGATCATCTTAAGGAGTGGGCAGGCGTAGGCTCTTTGGCGATACTAATGATACTAGCCTGTCTGGTTTGCCTATGGTGCATCTACAAAATGAGAGCCACACAAAAGTGTAATGCAGCCATGATTATACAAGCCCTTGTCGCCATTGAGGCGGGCCAGTCCCCTCAGGCATGGCTCGCTGCCGTGAAGTAAATCTTAACTAAGCATAGTCCCTGCCCACTGAGGTATTCGTTCCACGGATATTAGGGTCTGGCAAGTCAGTGACGGAGTTGACGGGTAAGTCTCGGCCACCTAAGACAGGGCAGTCCCGAGTGGGGAGGCTGACCCAGAGACGGGTAAGAGTTTGAGCACCGCCCTCCTACAGGCTCAGGCCCACCGTGAGATCCCCAGATAGAGGGATTACGAAGCCTTTCCAGGGACTTCTACCAACTTTAGAAAAAATAAAAAAAGGGGGAACTGTAGAGAGCTGCGATGTGCCGCGCCCTAAAGATGGCGCCGGTCTCCGCCCTCCACCAGCCCGACGGTGAGCGCTCTCGATGATATATAAGTCCATATTTGGCAAAGACCGCTGATCTGGCTTGCTTCCGCATAGCACCACTTGGCTTTACTTGACTGGCTGTTCATTTTAGTATTTAGCCTGTGGGTTGGGTCTGCCCGGGCATTCAGAATTCAGAAGACTGTTTTCAAGGGACCTGAATAAACTGCTGGAGAAGAGCTTTTGTGAGTTGCGTCATCCTTGCTGGTCGAGGGGGACGCGACATCTTTTCTTTCTTTTTCTCTCAAATACTACATCCAGACAGACCCTAGTTTCCCCTCCCTTCATTCCTTCTATTTCCATCGCACTTCCCCTCTCCCTCAGATTGACTCCTCCATTTTCCTTCAGGGAAGAGCAGGAATTCCAGGGATATCAACCCAACAATCATTTTATTGATTTTTTTTCTATTCTAGGTCTCTGGGCTATCTACCTCTGATTCATCATCACCCAGGCAGTGTTGGGCAGGGGTTCCCTTTCATGGCATGGGCCTTAAATTAGACCAGTCATTGGTTGGCCACTCCCACAAGTTCCATACCTCAATTGCTCTAGCACATCTCACAAGGAGGATAAATTGTAGGTCAAAGGTTATGTGGCTAGGTTGGTGTCCCAGTCCCACCAATGGAAGTTGCATGGTCATAGAAGATGCCAATTCAGGCTCCATATCCTCCATTACTAGGAGTTCTCACTAGAGTCACCCTCATAGAATCCTGGGAGTTTCTACTCCACTAGGTTTCCACATTGCTTCCCAAATACATTTAATTCTAGTCAGCTCTCCCAGTAATCTCCCTCTATCTCTCTCACAAAATCTGATCCCTCCTGTTCCTTTTTCCATCTACCCCCAATCCACCCACAAAATCTGTTTTGCTTCCCCTTTCCAGGGAGATCCATGTTACCCCTTTGAGACCTCCTTGATACTTAGCCTCTCTGGATCCCTGGATCACGGCATGATTGTCTTTTACTTTACAGCTAATATCCACTTATAAGTGAGTACATATTTTGTTTGTCTTTCTGGGTTACCTCATGTTTGTCTGGGTTATCTCACTCAGGATGGTTCTCCTCTAGTTCCAGCCATTTGACTGCAAATTTAATGATGTCATTTTTTAGCAGCTGAATAATATTCCATTGTGTAAGTGTATCATATTTTCTTTATCCATTTTTTAAAAACATTTATTTATTTCTTCAAGTTACATCTCAATCATAGACCCACCCTCCTACCCTCTTCCCCCTCACCCTCCTATCTGTTTTTTTATTTTTTTTAATTCGAGGTATATCTTTTCCCCCTCACAACTCCCCCTTTTAGTCCAATAAAAGGTTGTTTTTCTTATAACAATAAATTCAATTAAAAACAATCAGAACAATTAGGTCACAATTATGAAAATTATAAGGTATACCATACATTCCCAATGTCCAGTCCATACATATTTGACAACTGATATTAGTATTCTATCATCCATCTATCTCCATGAATTTAAAGTTCTATACCTAACTCAGTTTCTAGTTTCCATCCTAACTTCCACCAAAACATCTTTTAAGACTTAGAACATCCTTTTAATTACTAAACAACTTAAAATTTAGCTGTGAAACTATAACTATATAGTCTTAAATTACATCAGAAAACCTGAAAAGGATAAATATATCTGAATAAACATGTAGTGCAGAGCCAGCAACTTCGAAAACTAAGAAATGGTAGACAACTGGCTACCTAGACATTCCCCAGTTTCTCACCATACATTAGTGCATCTATCTTCAGTCTTTTGTCCCACTGTCTCTGACCAACATTAATTGTGAAGCAGGAATTATGAAGGAATTGGCTACCCTGTCTTGGCAGAGCTAGGCTGTCGACTTACCTGCCTTTAACTCCAACAGAAACAGGAGTGTCGATAAAGAGTTTGTTGTCTTTTAAATTCTAGAGTTACAATGAACAGGGTGGTGATTGTTCACACATTTAATCCCATCACTTAAGAGGCATACACCTTTAATCCCAACACACTGGGGACAGAAACATGCAGATCTCTGAGTTCAAGGCCAGCCTGGCACATAGCAAGCTCCAAATAGAGAAAAGCTTAGATCCAGGGGTAGTGGTCTACATGCTTAATCCCAACAATTGGGAGGCACATGCCTTTGATCCCAATACTTGGAAGGCAGAGACAGGCACATAGAATTTCCAGTGATTTAAGTTTTAAAGCTGCTCACAAAAGGCATGCTAAATTCAAAGTGAATTGTCCTTTGTGATCTCAAAATATATACACTTAAAGATACGTTTAGCTCCAAAATATCAAAATATTTTTTATATTAATTGAAAGATAATACTTTTTATATTGTCAAAAAACCCAATTTGCTCTTGGAAAGATAATATCTGTCAAAAAAAAAAAAAGGTAGCACCCCAGAGTTAAGATTAGGGCAGTGCTCTGTTCTTATCTTTTTTTTTTTTCAAAGTTTTTAAATATTTATTTATTACTTCGGATTACATCTCCATCGCAGTGTCCTCTTTCCACTCCTCCCTCTCCCTCTTACCCCCTCCCCCTCCCTTCTATCCTACTCCTCCAGAGTGTGGTGTCCCTAGATATCAGGCCCCAATTCAGCAGTCTTATGAGGGCCAAGAGCCTCCCCATACACTGGGGGCCTACAAGGCACCACCACTAGGGCAAACTGTCTCATTGACAGGAAAAAAAGTCTATGTCCATGTTCCCTTTGGTGCATTTGTTGTAGTATAGTTATCCTGTACTATATGGCTAAAATCCGATTATAAGTGAATAGATTCATGTGTATCCTCTGAGTCTGGGTTAGCTCACTCAGGAAGAGCTTCTGTAATTCCATCCATTTTGCTACAAAGTGCATGATTTCATTGTTTCTGATAACTGAGTAGTATATCTTTCCAGGAGATTAAAAGCATCCATCTAAGGAATCCAGGGACAATTGGACAACTGAAACTTCCGAAGAAAACAGATCAGACACCAAAGAAGACAAGCAGCCCAGGTAATCTAGCCTCACAGACTGCCTCAATAACTGTTTCCTCAAAAATCTACAACCTGAGCAACCCAAATGGATAACTAAGATGGTTTAGCCCCACAGACTGTTCCAACCAGGACTTCAGTAAAGCCCTGAAGTTCAGCCTCTGACTATAAACTTCATAGGACATTTAAGCAGTTGAGCACAAAAAGACTGATCATCAAAGTTACTATTAACTTGCTTAACCATTTTCCATTCTTATTTGGGCCCCCAAACAGGTTTCCTACATCCCAAATCAGCAGGAAATAATTTTAAGAGTGTGATGTCCCATTCCCAGAAGGTGGGGTGGGTGATTTATTTATTTATTTTTATTCTCCCCCTTTGTTCATTTGATGGGTTATAGATGTTTGTTGTTATTTTGAGTGATTGGTTGCAAGTTATTAAATAGTCTTCTTAAACAAGGTTTAGGAGGTTAGACTCAGGGATTTCTCTCTTTTTATTTTCTCTATCCTTCTTTCTCTACTATGTAGGGGAGAAAATGCTTGAAAAAAAGGGATATAGACATAATATAGGAATGATAAAGAAAAAGGGATAGATTACTGAATATGCTCTTCTATATTTGTATATTGATACAAAATTAAGAATATTTGGCTACATTGATATTGATCTTTGTATATTGATACAAAATTAAGATTAACTCTTTTTAAGGTATTGCACCTATATAATGCTTAAAATGTAATGTAATGTTTGGCCTTTTGATAGCAACTGTCACAAACTGTTTAGGATAATGAAGAAATGCAAACTAATAGTCATTCAAACATGTCATTTTGTTAGGTACTATCATAGTTTATCACAGATATTTTCCAAGTTAATTTGAAATCAAGTTGCTAACAGACAAGCAACATTTGCTTATCCAGATATACAGAGATAGATAGGTGGTCTTCAAAAACCTAAATATATCTGCAGGATATGGCACTCAAAGATGTTTTCTTAACTTAATATTTTTTTAATATTGAGACATGTCAGCTCCTGACAGCACCCTGCCATTCTACTCCAAATAAATGATGAACATCAGAGGATCTCCATTTGGAGATGGTTACATTAGTGCCAAGCTTGTCACTGGGGCAAGAAAAATCCCTTGCTTCAACTGTAGACAGAATGCTGTGTGAAAAGTACAAATCTTTATCCATTCTTTAGTTGAGTGACTTCTAGGTTGTTTCCATTTTCTGGCTATTATGAATAAAGCTGCTATGAACACAGTTGAGCAAATGTCCTTGTGGTAGGATAAAGCGCCCTTTGGGTATACCAGTAGTGGTATAGCTTGGTCTTGAGATAAATTTATTCCCAGTTTTCTGAGAAAACACCATATTAATTTCCATAGTAGTTTTACAAGTTTGCACTCCCACCAGCAATGGAGGAGTGCCCTCCTTGCTTTATATCCTCAACAGTGTGAGCTGTCACTTGTATTACTGATCAGGTATTCTCAGAGCTATAAGATGAACTCTCAGAGTAGTTTTAACTTACATTTCCTCATGGCTGAGGAAGTTGAATATTTATTTAAGTGTTCCTTGCCAATTTGAGATTCTTCTATTGAGAATTCTGTATAGATCAATAACTCATTTATTTTTTATTGTAGAAATTTCTTTTCTTTTTTATAATTTTTTTAAATTTATTTTTTATTTCTTCAAGTTACATTTCAATCACAATCCCGTCCCTACTCCCCCTCCAGTCCCACCCTCATACCCCCTTCCCCCTCAACCCCCATCCTCTTCCCTTTTTTTGTTTAAGGTATATCTTTTCCCCCCAACAGCTCCCCCTTTCAGTCCAACAAATGGTTCTTTCTCTTATAACAATAAATACAATACAAAACAACAGAAATAAATAGGCCACAATTATGAGAGTTATATGGTTTAGTATACATTCCCAATTCCAGTCCATTTGTATTTATTTGCTTTGTTGATGTCTAGTTTCTTGAGTTCTTTGTAAATTGTGGATACTTGGCCTCTACTAGATGTTGACTTGGTGAAAATCTTTTCCCAACTCTTCAAACTCTTCCACAAAATAGAAACAGAAGGAACATTGCCAAACTCATTCTATGAGGCCACAGTCACAATGATACCTAAAACACACAAAGACCCAACAAAGAAAGAGAATGTCAGAGCAACTTTCCCTCATGAACATAGATGTGAAAATATTCAATAAAAGACTTGCAAACTGAGTCCAAAAACACATCAAAAGTATCATATACCATGATCAGGTTGGCTTCATCCCAGGACAACATATGAAAATCCTTCAACATAATCCACCATATAAACAAATTAAATAAATAAAACCACATTATCATCTCACTATATACTGAAAAATTATTTCACAAAATCCAATACCCCTTCATGCTAAAAGCCCTGGAGAAAGCTGGCATATAAATACCATACCTAGAAATAATAAAGACAATATACATCAAGCTAATAGCCACCTCAAATTAAATTGAGAGAAACTTAAAGCATTTCCTCTAAAATCAGGGACAAGGCAAGGATGCCCACTCTCCTCATATCTCTTCAATATAGTACTTGAAGTTCTAGCTAGAGCAATAAGACAACCAAAGGAGATCAAGGAAATACAAATTGGAAAGGAAGAAGTCAAAATATCCCTTTTTGCAGATGATATGATACTATACATAAGTAACCCCAAAAATTCCACCAGAGAACTCCTACAACCGATAAACACCTTTAGCAAGGTGGCTGGATACAAAATTAATTAAAAAAATTGGTAGCACTTCTTTACATAAAAGATAAAGGGACTGAGAAAGAAATTAGAGAAAAAAGACCCTTCACAATAGCAATAAACAATATAAAATATCTGGGGGTAACTCTAACCAAGCAAGTAAAGGAACTGTGCAACCACACTTCAAATCCTTGAAGAAAGAAATTGAAGAGGACATCAGAAGATAGAAAGATCTCCCATTTTCATGCATAGGTAGGATCAACATAATAAAAATGGCTATGCTCCCAAAAGCAATGTACAGATTCAAGGCAATTCCAACCAATATACCAACACAGTTTTTACAGACCTTGAAAGAACAATTCAAGGTCTGTGTGGTATATTGTAGAATACCTGTGTGGTAATGTTATTCTTCTATTAAAAAGTTAGATGTGGTTGAAGACTGGATAATTATAGTCTCACAGTTAAATTTTAATTTGTTTAGGAATTAAAAGGATGTTCTAGGTCTAAGAAGATTGTTTTAAGTTGGTAACGCAAGGATGGAAAATGAGTTAGGTATAGAACTTTAAACTCATGGAGATAGATGGAAACTAGGATATTAATTTATTCATTATAAAATTGTTCCTAGAGATAATGAAATTTTACCAGTAGAATAATTGATTAAGACCCTACACCAACTTTTTCCTTCGAGATCTCTCCTGCAGGCACCCCTCCTCTTCTGTTCTCCCCTAGTCTTCCCCTTCCCCATCCTCCCTTTATTACATGTGCACATTCTTGCCATTTGGAACAGTTTTTAGAGCAGCAGTAAAGTGATGCTCAAGAGGTAAAAAGTAGTCACAGCCGGCCTGGGATCAATCGATTGAGAGAATTCTTGACAGCCTAGGCCAGATGATGCCAGCTGCATTCACTCTGGCTGCATCTGCTCTGCAGTGGCCTGAGCAGGGTTGGTTCCTCAGGGTAATTAGTTACAGATGAGCAGAGCAACTCACTGCATACTATCCTCACCCGCTCTCCAGTGGAAGAGAGCACATAGCCAGTTCTTGCCTGAACTAGATCTGATTGTATTCCTGTAGTCTCTGTGTAATGGTAGTGGAGTTATTATGTGTTATTTAAGTGTTTAGATGTGTTCACCCTGATACTACAGCTGTAACTCTTTAGTTTCCCCAGAACATCTTGTTTAAAGACAATAAATGTTTATTAATCATATAATTAAGGTGATCATGAGTGATTATTTTCCTAACTTCAAAAAGAAATAACTGGGTGGACTTTCACTATTTCTCATTACCACACCCATTGAAACTTGAAGCTGCAAATACAATGAAAACACTTTCAGTAAATATTCTCCCATCTTCATGTCTCTGGTGAAAAGGCATATAATTTTTGAACTTCTTTTATTGAAAAAATTAATGCATTCTATTTTGTTTTCACAGACTATAAATTTACTTAGCCATTATTTACCAGTGACCACCCATGCACTAATGTAAGATGCTGGAAAGAGGTATTCCAGGATTAAACTACTAAGGTCACTATAAAGAGCTCAAGACACTTATAACAAGCTCACACTCCTGCTTCCAGGCTTATCACTGCCCCACGTGTCACTGTTGTCTCTGTTCAGTGACAAAAGTGCACCACAGCCAACTATCACATCCCCGAGGGCGCCCTCATTAACAACTTGGAAAGTGCTCACTTACCTGTTCTTTGTAAAACAGAAACAAAACCCACCAAACTCACAGTGTTTTCTGATTTCCATGTTGCAAACTGTCCTTCCATGATTGATTTCGTGTTTCAACAGGATGCCTCTGAACACAAAGTAGAGCAGCATTGCTCAGTTCAGAGTGAGTATAAACATACTGCTAGATATCATACAAAGTTAAGACAAAATTCTTTGTAATTTTTTTCCAGACATGAAAAACTGTTTGGAAATCTGCAATTCTATTAATCTCATTGGTCTGGCTTACATCTTTTGTATATTTATAGTCAAATCACTGTGAAGGGGACAGGAGTGACCAAGACTATTAGAAAGACTGAATTCATTCTTCAGGGAAGGGTAGCCCTTTGTAAGATCACAGAAGAATACAGACCTGGAAAGACTTGGGGTACTCCCACAGACAGTAAGGATGTGGAAGTGTCCAGTGATGAGCAAATAATGGATCGGTCAAAGGGACAAAACCAGGCACAATTTCATTCCTATATACAAATACAGGAGACGGAATGTAGAAATGTAAGTAGTTATTCTTTTTTTTTCTATTTTCAGCGCCTTTTTATGAGTCAGTTACAAAACCTGTTCACATCAGTTAGGAATGTATAGGTTTTGGCTCAGGGCACTTATAACACACTTTTTTTGTTTCAGCAACTCCTAGATCCTGAAGCAGGCAAAGCACAAACTAGAAGGAAGTAATGAGCTGAATTGGATAGGTGGGCTCCAAAAGAACTTTGGTGCAAGTGGCGAGGAATAGATAAAATTCTCCAAGAAAAATACTATCTTTTTATGAAACATGAGCTTCCACATTATGTATATGTGTGTGTCTGTGTGTGTAAATGTGTGTGCTAATGTGTATGCCTGTGTGTATATATGTGTGTGTGTCTGTGTGTGTCTTCATGTGTGTTTGTGTTTCTGTTTGTGTGTGTGTCTGTGTGTACATGTGTCTGCATTTGTATGTATATCTGCATATGTCTGTGTCAGTCTGGATCTGTATGACTCTGTCTATGTGTGTGTATCTGTGTGTCTCTTTCTCTCTCTAGTTCTCTCTCTCTTTCTCTTTCCCTCTGTGTGTGTGTGTCTGTTTATGTATTTTTGTGGGACTGGGATGTAACCTACAGCCTTAAACATGCTAGGAAGCTTTCTACAACTGAGCTATCTCCCCAACCAGTAGTGTAACTTCTCTATGTGTGTGGTATGTGTATAACATATGTACAGATAAACATACAGAGGCTAGAAAAGAGAATATGCCCTGCTCTATCACTGCATTCTTTATTCCTTTGACATGAGGCCTCTCACTGAATCTGGGACCAGGCTACTGCTAAGCTGGGATTTCCTCATTCCCAGCCTTTGCTCACAGTGTTGGTTACGGGTGTTCGTGCAATCACACTTGATTTTTTTACAAGGGCTTTTAGGATTTGAATTCAGGCCCTGGTTCTTGCACAGACAATATTGTAATCTACTGACTCATATCCACAGCACAGTTAATATATGTTTTAACATGAGCAATTTCTTATCAGCTGTTCCAGAGGAATTTTCAAACAATGCCCAGCATCTCTGTCAATTAAAAAATTCCACAACTTAAAGGATGGAAGTCTTATTTGTAGGCATATGCAGAGCTAAGTTAAGGACAATAGGGAGAGATAGTTACGAAGGAACTAGCAAGACAAAACTAAGTGCTGATTTTGGTGGTGTCCAACAGAAAGTTTATTAATATAATTTTAAATACACATGTTTGTTCATCTAATTAATGAGGGTAAATCCAGTCATTTCCATTGTGCCACTTTTTTAAAATACATTTTTAGAGGATGTCAATTTTTTATTGTTAAAATCACCATCTCCCATTGGTCCCTGTTTGTGCTTACTTTCTCTGTATTCTACTTTTAGACACACATGCACTCCAGTCTCTGTGGATCTATGGGTGAGAAGTTCCATTTGGGCTCTGTTGCTCTATGATCCATGGCTCAGTTTTACTTTGCTGATTGGTGATGCTGAGGTGACAGAGAAGGTCAGAATTCTAAACTTACCATGAGAACAGGACAGTAACCTGCTGTAGCTGGGTTCAAGATAGTAAACCAAGCTTTAGAAGAACTTCAGCAAACAGATGAGTCCTTAAGATGTAGCAATGCAATAGGGTCCCAATTCAGGAAGAAGTGTGTGTCCACTGTGGCACTGCAACGGGAAAGGGTTGTGTTACTAGGCAGATGAATTTTGTGGCATTGGTGTTCTAGGAGGTTGTAACAGACTAAAACCTCATGCATAAAATAAGACTTAAAGTTTTCTTTCTGTCAGTAGAAAACTACGTAAATGAAGCAGACCTGGACTCCAAAAGAAATAATTCCACCCCATGGGTCCAGGAACAAAGTGCTTGACTAACAATGACACTTTGTGAGTTTTTACGGGTTTTCCAAAGTTCTAATGCTAGGTTGCTGTGCCAACTTGACACAAACTTCAGTTAGCGGGCCTAAGGAACTTCACTTGAGGAATTCCCTTGATCAGATTGGTTTGTAGGCATAGCTGTGGGTGATTTTCTTGATTAATGATTGATTTGGAAGGGCCCAGCTCACTTGAGCAGTGTCACCCCTGGGCAGGTGGGCTTGGATTGTATAAGAAAGAAGCTGAGAATGTTCCAAGGAGCAAGCCAGTCAACTTCATCCCTCCATGGTCTTTGCTTCAAACTCTTGCCTTCGTTCCTCTTAGTAATAGATTATTAGTTTGAACTGTAATGTAAAATAAACTCTGCTCCCCCCTTAAGATGATTTTAGTTATAGTGTTTCTCATAGAAACAGAAACCAACGACAGCAATTATGATTTTGAAAGATGCTGTCTTTTACTAATCAGTTGGTTGAGATTTCTAGACACATGTGTGAATAAAAAATTTATTTTTTATAGGTATAGATAAAGATACCATTTACCCAGTGTTAGATCTGATCCGATATACTACTAAAGCCTACAGCTGTTCTATTTTTGAAATATCAATTTTAAAAAATCTAAGTTGATGCTCCTAAATCATTAAGATGCATGCTAAGGAATATAGGTGATTTACTCCAAACATTACTAATTAAGAGTGATTTAAAATTTTAACTTTATGATTGCCTTTGCTTCTACCCTAACACAGGTAAAATAAATCAGCAAAGGACTTAGTCAACTCTTTGAAACATGAGTATGTCTTGTTCTCTTTACAAGAACTTATGAGTAGGAGATGGGAAGATAGCTTAGGGAATAACATACTTGCCAGAAAAGAACGAAGACTTGAGTTTGGATCCACAGCACTTGTAAGAAAAACAGGCACTGTAGTGCATACCTATGACTCCAGCACTGCTCTAGTAGGGTTGGCAGAGAGTCCTGCTGATTCCTGAAGTTCACTGACCAGTCTCTGTCCAAATTGGTGATATCTTGGCTCAGTGAGAGATCCTCTCAATAAACAAGGATTGAGGAATACAGTTGACATTGACCTCTGTCCTCCTCATGCACATACACACCGAAACGTGTGCACCCATCCTTACTTCCTTACCCCACAATGCTTAAGCTTTTCCTGGAGCTTCACTGTATTCTTCACTCAGCCTGCACATTTCCCCCACTCCCCTTCCACCCACAGCATTCTCCTTTTCCACTGTCATTTTACCTGTGCCATACTATCTCCCAGCTCCTTGAAGGTATATTCTTTTCAAATGGCCATTTTCTAGTTTCCTAGCTTCTTCTACATGTACTTCTAATTAAACACAAGTAACTGATGATTCAAATTAGAAGTCCTATATGAGAGAGAACATAAGGTGTTTTTCTTTCTGGGCCTGAACAAAATTGGCCCTGTCAATAATCAGTGATGGATGGAGGAGCTCCCATGGGCCCTATCCTCCCTGCTGAACTACTGGCCACTGGTCAGTTTTCCAGAGGAAGAGTCGTTGACTTTACTGTGTGTTCACTAGTAGGCACTGGTAGATTTGTAGAGAGGAAGGAGCACTGGCAATGGTGGGAGGGAGATTAGAGACAGCATGGATGAAGTTAATAGAATAGAATATATGAGGTTAAAACAATAGAATACATTCTATGCAAGTATGAAATTATCAGAGAACATATTTAATTAACAAAAATACCACTAAATATTTTTAAAAACTGATTCTAATTTGGAATAAATGAGATGAGAAAGAAAAGTTCTACAGTTATGGGGAAATTCCCAAGGTAGTAAAGTTTACAGATACCAAGCTACATAGAACCTTCTTGTTTGATTTTTTTTCTCATGAGCGGCATCATATACTTTTGGGAAAATGCCAAAAGTGTTTGAAGTGGCAGAGTTTTCTTTTCTTTTTCCATCTGAAGACATTTCTTACGTTTATGAAATAAACATAAATTATAGGTTAAAAGCCTCCCAGAAACACAGGTATTAGAAATATTGCTTATATACAGTTGTAAGTAGATCATATAACTAAGTTAAAATTTCCAAACCAAGATATTTATAACTTCAGTAAAATTAATTCTTCAAAGAAATAAGTAAATATAAATTCTGATTAACTATCCTGATTTTTTTCAAACATTGAAAAAGACCAACTCTAGGTGCTGAAGAAACTGTGGTATAAAACAGTAGTTTCCTTGTTTGTTATGACATTCCCTTGCCAAGTCTTCCATGGTCACATCAGCAAACAAATAAAAATAGAAAAGTCTGATTGAAGTAAGACTCCAGAAGCACAATGCAGAATATGACTGCACATTTGCTGGCTCATTAGATTGGCAGCATAAACAGGAAGTGAACATACCTGCTTCACCTGGCTGAAGACGCTACACAGATATGGGACATATCTAGAATTTTGAATTTATTGAGAATAGCCACTCAAGAAATATCAGATCTCCTTTTCTCAAACCAAACTACAATTAACAAAACATTTGTACTGTCTTGAAACATATATTGACAAATATTACATATTACATATATATGTAATGCTAGCATGAGTTAATCTTTAATGATTATTTTCATATTGTCAAATTAAACTAAGTACTACAGACTAATATCTCATGGAGAGAGTTTTAGGGAAGGGAATAACAGGATACAGGTAATATGAAGAGGAACTGGAAAAAAAATCTTTCATATAGCATCGCTCAATGAAATCATGTTATTTGATTAGCTCACAAAATAAAACTAAGAATAAGTTAAATGGCGTCACATGGCAGATAAACATGTGGACATCAAAGAGAAAGAATGACCAGGCTGAAGAGTGAACTTACAGAACAACAGAGAATCTGTACTAGCTATTCATGTGGTAGAGGGTTGACATTCAAAATGAGGAAAAAACTCAAAATGGGTAACACAAAAGAATAAAAAAGACTAGGCATCTATTTTTTATATTGTCCCTTTTGTTTATTCATTTTCAAAACTGTATATATGTGTGTGCTGTGAGCATCAAAGCAAGTAAGCACATTTACCTGCTTGACTAGCCTTCAGCTCAATGTATTTTTGTTTGTTTGTTTGTTTGGATGGTTGGTTGGTTTTTGGGGTTTTTTTTTGTCTATTTTGACAGAAAAATAGATGCTTAGTTTTAATATTCCTATTTTAGTTTTACCTAAAAGATGAGTTCTTCCTTTGTAGTCTGTTTTTTTTTCTTTTTATTTAGATAGTCCATGTTGTTTAATGGAATATTCCATGTAATAGCTAAATGACTCATCCCAGAGGCTCTACATCATTTTGTGGCTATGTAAACACGGGGCCACTGCCATGTCTATCAAAGCTTTGCCCTAGAGGCAAAGTTGTGCCATGATAACTTTGCTGAATTTGCCATTGATGCTGGGCGTTAGGCTGCTTGAATCTTCTTTAGCTTGTAGCAACAAGGAAAGACAAGGAAAGAGGCAGAAAACTGCAGTCAAGACACAACTATCCAGATAGTCATCACCAACATCTGTATTTATAAATATGAGACTTGCTGTATGAATTAATTGTTCTATTAATAAATCCTGCATATATTGTGAGCTTATTTGTTTCTTCTTAGAATACTGTAGATACCAGAACATTAGAAAAAGTAGCTAATCTGTCCTACAGGATAGTGAGATAAATAGCATTTTTTATCAGTTTTTAATTTGATAAAAGTAAACCTGTGATGTTGAGGCTGAGGCTTGGTCCTGAACTATCCTCCAAATTTCTGTTTCTTAAAGTCTTGGAACCAAGTCTGTGATACTATTGGGTTGTGATGGGGCATTTTGAAAATGGCATTCGGTGAAAAGCATATCTCATGATGCTTCTTCAAACTGTAGTCCTTTATGGGACACCTGTGTCTTCCCCTTCTCAATTCTCTCTTTGCTTTCTGGCTGCCTGGGAATCAGGAAGCTTATTCTATTGCGCCTTCCACAGTACGTGGTGTGCTCCCCAGGAACAAGTTCTAAAGCAGTGTGGCTAAGTGAATATGGCCTGAAATCTCCAGACGTGTGAGCCCAAGCAAACTGGTCCAGCTTCTAAGTTTGGTTATCTCAGCAAATTTGTCACAGTGGTGAAAAGCTAATGAAGTTGGTATTACCAGACTGTTCTGGGTTCTTAGAGATTATCTAAAACCCATCTTCTTCACTTAAAAAGGCTGCAGAAAGAGGCATGAAGCTATATACTCTGCAAGTTTATTTGCTCTTTCATGTAATCTAAATGAGCAGGTCCTACCTTCTGACTGGGAGCCAGGGATCCGGAGTCTAGGACCCTTAGATTGGCTGTGCTGAGCCAAGCACTCTTCACCATGGAATGACTCACAGGTCTTCAATTTCTCCACAAGGCATCCCTCTGCACTCATTTTATCCTTATTTTAATGGGATGGGAGTTTTTCCACAGTTATCTTGGGATGTATCATAAAAAGACCATGATGTTCTGGCATATTTTATTGACTCCCCAGTCTGTGAGTCTTTCCTGCTGTCTCTGCAGTTCTGCGTCTCCCTCTTAAGTGACCTGTGCTTTGTGTACTGTGTTCTTGTGTTATCCCTTTTCCTGAGCACGGTTCTGATAAGATGGCCAGTTCAGGAATTCTCCCCTTTCCAGGCCAGAGCATAGTCTAGTGCTGAGCGAGCTAGAGAGAGTCCATAAACCTCCAGACCAACCCAGAATGTTATCTCAGGGAAAAAAATGCAACTTTTGATTAATATCTCTGTTATTACCAAATGCTACTAAAAGTATGTACCTCTAAGTTCTCAGAGAAAACTGTGCATAGGTGAACAGCTTTCTGGGTGCATGCCTTTTGTTTGTGTCCTTTTGTTTTCCCTCCAGGGTTTTTGGAAGTCCAGAGTAGTTTCTAAGTTCTTTAAACATTGAGTCACTACTAGCTTTCTCAGTGTTTACAAAACTATTTTCTACTTAAATTTAATCTGTTTCACTTGTCTTTTTTTTTAATGTAGTTTTCTCCCTCTTTTTAATGATCTGTATATGGCTTAGTGAGTGTATGATGTTTAAGGTGTTCGGATGCCAATTGGAGACTTCATAAAAAGAGGTCACTTAGAGTTCAGAAATGTTTAGAAAGGAGAATGAAACCTTTCAAGTTTGCTAACTCCTTGGGGTTGGCAATTTAGGTCTGTGGGCTGCTTCCAGTCAAGATATTCTATGCCCTGCTTTGAGATTTTGAGTGAGGAAAGGCAAAGCCATAAAAGGACAAAGGAAGCAATCCAGCCTGGGACACAGGGTACAGAACCACAAGGTCCACGCTGTTTACAAAAGTATATATTTAAGGTCATAGCATTTTAAGCTGATGCACTTACTGAATTTGAAATGGAATCTTTTAAGCTCTGTATCTTTGCCTAAAGAGATTGTTACCAATTGAGGAAAATTTGCTGCAAAATACAAGTCAGGGAGGTGGAGCTTTTGAGTCTATTCTCTTTTTGTTTGGCCTAGAGGGGAAACAGAATTTAAGATTGTCATTTACACGTGTAGCTGTACTAGTTCAGATATAGCCATCTAGAATAGCCACTGAGAGACAGAGATCGGGCAGAAGTGACCGGCAACCAGTTTCTGGCTGGACGAAACATTTACACAGAACTACTGGCTTCCCTTCAAGTGCAGCTTTTGGGAGGGATTTATAGGTCAGATAGCTCAGCAGCTTCAGCTTGTTGCCCACCGTACCTCAACAAAGCTTGTGCATGTTTGTACAGCTGGCCTGGTAGCTGTGGGAGTCCCGAGAATCCCATAAGCCCCCATCCCTTTACCTCCCCTTCGCCATTTAACAGCACACAAATACACACAGAGCGAAACTGTCTGACCAGAGCTTAAAGGCCCACAATTCCAGCTCTGTTTATTTTCTTTCTTTGATTTCCTGCTGCTACAGTGAGTGAATGATATTTTTCCTTTCTTTCTTTCTTTCTTTCTTTCTTTCTTTCTTTCTTTCTTTCTTT
>CAJQZJ010001694.1:1336204-1363303 GCA_907164525.1 Lophiomys imhausi | reverse complement strand
TTTCTTTCTTTCTTTCTTTCTTTCTTTCTTTCTTTCTTTCTTTCTTTTTAAAAACCTACTTTTGTATCAGTGTCTGGTGAAAAATGCAGGAAACACTAATATTTGACTATAGTTTATGGAACCCACATTGGTGATATTATTTTGTGTGCTTCTCCTCTTACCTAACCTCCTAACTCCAACTTCTTTCTTTTAAACTCTATTTCCTTTTTTTTTTTCATATTTGGACTTGAGGGGGGATTTACCCAAAGGAAGGAAAGAAAAACATCCCAGGACTCTTGGAGTGTAACTTCACCCGGAGGAAGGGTGTTATTTTAATTACTACTGAACCCATTCTGTGGGGAAGCCTGTAAATGCTTGATGCAGCTAGGAGAGTAGCAGTTAATATGCCTCTTGAATCAGGGCCACAAACTACAAAGGCTGCCATCTGGGGAGGCATTACATTTGTAAGGAAAAAACAGTGGAGACTTTTCTTCAAATGAGCTTGTAAATTCCATTCAATTTTAGGTTGATTTCATTTTTTTTCTCAAAGAAGTCCTTCCATGTTTATTTAAAATCATATTCATTAACCAGACAAAACACAGAGAGTTTGAATTTCAGTGACTACTGTGTCACTCAAAGATGTCATTGAGGTGTTTGCATATTGACCTCTGTCATCATCCCCAAAGCAGCTTCACTAAACCTCTTGAATTGGAAAATCACCAAACTAAGGGAGAAAGATTTTCTGAATATAAATGTATAATGTATAATCCAGAACTTTATTTCTTCATTCAAAGCAGTTTTAATTAGAGTGCAAAAAAGTGCGTTAATTTCTAATGTTGGAAAGAAGTGGTCACTTTTCATCTCTTGGCTTAGTTGCTTTGTCAAATAATATAGGAAAGAGACACCATTGGAATTAGACAAAGTGAGTTCAAGTCTCACAGTTTAAGTAGTACATTGTTCAAAGGCAAGGCATGCAAACATTTGGAGCCTTGTACTCTTCCATCTGGGAAATGGGAAAAAAATAGCACTTCTTTGCCAGCCAGGGTTGTTGAGAGAACCAAATGATATAATGGCTGTCAAGGTATGTTATACATGGAGAAATTTTATATTGACATAAATCTTCAGTCATCTTATGTTGCCAAAGTTTTAAATTATTCTTCATATTTGAACTCTTTCCTTCATAAGGGCATATATTCATGGTAATCCCTTAATTGCTAGAAGATCAATTCTAAAGTTTGAGGAAAATCTAAATTAGTAATGAGAAATTCCTTTGTGCAAAAGTTGTATTTACACTGTGACTTTAATCAAATATACAAATACATTGTTGTCAGTTCAGTCTAATGATATTTAAAAAAGAGTGCTCAAGATCTTATTTCAAAACACTCCAGAATACTTACTCATCACATTCTATAGATACTTTAATCATAGTTTGCAGAAAATCTTCTGATGTTTATGCTTCTCTTTGTTGAATCTCCAAGTTCAAAGATGCCAGGGAACTACAAATTTATAGACACTGAGTTAGCATACAAAATGCAGAATGAATTTCCAGTTACATGGGACTTCATATAACCCCTTACCACTAAAGACATTAGCTTTTAAATGTCATTTTGTATTGCATTGAAAAGCAATCAAAAATAATCTTAGAGAATAATGGCTAAGCAAGTATTTTCCCAGGAACTTATCAAATATGTGGGTTTCCATGCAGAACATTTTTCAGTAGCTTCTCTCAGCTTCTCATTCCTTCAATCCAGAAACAACCCCTGTATAAGAACATCTCTGTAATGTGTTATTTCAGTGTCCATAAGTCTCATAGGTACAGGTATCTATAACTACATCTAGTCTTTTAACTTTTAACTTTTAATAATAATATTTTCCTCACCTGATCTGTTTCACACAAAAAATATTTTATTAAAAATCATTATTGTTTAACAGAAGACACTTAATGTAAAAATAAGCCTGTTTTTATTCTTGAAAATGTATCTGTATTTTTATGTATTCATCCTTTCTATTCTTTTCTGTTCAGTGGTTTTAAAAAGCTAACAGAAAGTCTTTACTAAAGAAATAAAACATAGATCAGTATAAGCCTTTGTAATCTGTGTGCTGCAATACTTCTTGGAGATACAATTGTCGTGACCATGAGTTTGGTCACCGGACACTATCGCATTCCTGCTGTTAGAGGGACTTGCATAGTGGGAAAAAACAAAAGAATCAATCTTTTTCTCCCTTAATGTTCTACGTGTCCAGAATCGCATGAGATATCTTTGTCTTGTTAGGCTTGTTTTCTTAAGTGCCAAGCAAATTCTGCCTGTCAACTGTCCTCCTGCTTTAATGGCACTAGCTCAAGATTCCAAGATTTCTCTAAACAATTCACTTAGTGAGTAAAGAGAGGGCACTGGTACTTCTAGGCAACTTTCAGACTTAAACCAACAGCTCCATACCTGGTTGAATAGCTCTGTTAAGGGAGCAGTTACAAATCAAAAATCTTTAATGAGTTTTCTAGCATAGGTTGGGAAAGAAGAGCCAATCACAATGAATTTCCCAAGTGAAAAGTGGTAGACTGTTGCATGATGTTAGAGGTGGAACAGCTGGCCACTGTTTATGAAAGCAGCCGGGTTCTTATCCACAGACAGGAAAGAGAGTTGAAGCCAAAGCCTCTTTTCAAGACACAGCTGGAAGACTTTCAGAGTTCAGAGAAAGATTTAACATTCCTTTTTCCTTCCTTATAGATACAGAAAGAAAGGAGTATCTCAGAAATAAAAAAAAAAATCTTGATTCTTTAATTTATATTTTATAAACATATACATCACTTTGGGAATGAACTCTATAATGTGAGAATTTATAAAAAAATAGGTCACTGATTTTCCACTGTAAAAAGATAAGAGACAAATTAATTCATATAAATGGAGAAAAAAAAAGAACAAAAACAACAGAAAATCCCAATGATTATTTTCAGTTCTTCTATGGTTTACTTATCGACCATGATGAATAATTTAGCAAGAAATCATTTCTTGAAGGTGTAGCAAGCAACTTATTTGATAAGCTTTCTCTTTACTACCTAATATATAATATATTCGGTGAGTTATATGCTCAAAGTAATTATTCAAAATCAAGTTCTTTAAATAGGAAAATTAGGAGGAAAACTAAACTGTGTTTTTATTATGCTTATTCCTTTTTTATTTCATTTTTTCACTGACAAAATTACTCTACTTAAAAATAAATGAGTAATAGTATCAGAGTTACAAGATATTTTGGGTAACCAAGAAACAAATCAAGATTAAAATACAGCTTCTTCCCACAAATAAACTTGCTTCCACGGGGCAGTTGTTTTCAGGAAGTATCAAGTTGCCTTATTTTAACAGGTGACATGGTCTTTGAAAAAGAAAAATACCTGGTCCCCTAACAATAAGTTGAATTATTGTGTTAATTTCTAGTGGTCTTTTCTGTAACATTTCTAAGAGTTTCCAACTTCTAAGTTAAAATAACTCATACTTATTTGGGGCAAGGAAGTTTAAAACTTACTTATTAAGAAATAAATATGTTTCTCTATGCTTATTAATGAAATAAAGCTGTATGTTTAGCTCATTTGTTTAGGTAAGTTACATTTGAATTTTGAAGAAAAGATCAAGTTGAAAAGAGTACGGACTACAATCGTTAACATTTCCCATGCATTAAGGTTTTCCTATATATCAGATCATATTATCTGTTTTTTTTTTAATTTTAATTTTTTCTTAAGTTGCTTATATCTACACAGCTGGACTTGTCATTTAGTTTAAAAATAAAAGAGCAGCTTTTTTACCTCTTATCTTTTTCAATACTTTAAAAACAGAATTTCAACAACCATGCCTAATCTCATTTAATCAAGAAGCAATAAAAATTAAACTAAGGATAAACAAATGTGAGAGCTTAGCTTAAAGTTAGCAACATTAAATCAAGGTATATGCCAGTATACATATGCTTTTATTTTTCTTGTCTTTCAAACTTTAGTACTCAGCACACATCTGCAACTTTGACTTCTAGTGTTTCATCTTATTGCTTGATAAGACCGTGCCTTCCCCCTGATAAGAGTTATGGCTGGACATTGGGAATGTAAGTTATACCTTACAATTTTCATAATTGTTACCTAATTGTTCTTATTGTTTTGTATTGTACTTATTGTTATAAGAAAAAAAGCCTTTGTTTGACTAAAAGGGGGAGCTGTGGGAGGGAAAAGAATACACCTTAAATTAAAAAAAAAATAGGAGGAGGGGGAAGAGGATAGGAGAGTGGGTTCAGGAGGGGAGGAGGGAAGGGAATGTGATTGAGATGTAACTTGAAGAAATAAATAAATGTGGGAAAAAAGAAAAAATTATGATATTGGTTATAAGTAGATTTTATTTTGTAGTTCTGGGAAGTAGAATGCAGGGTCATTTGCATACACACTATGCAGGCACTCTACCAACCAGCTACACTCCATCCCACAATTTACCTCTAGGAAATCCACCACATTCATTTTCTTCATACCATTGTTAATGGTCCTTTTCCAAGAGGGTGTAGATTTAAACTAACTTGCTGATGGCATAGATATTTCACTGTTCACAAAATATTGCTCAAATATTATCAGGGATGCCTCTAGACAGGCTCAGAAATAGTACAATAGGCAAAGTTGATCCTAATGCTTACAAATCAATGTGCAGATGCAAAAAAAAATGCCTTAACTTTGCTGAAGTTTAAACAAGATAAAAGGGAAAGCCTTCCTGCACATGTGCACACAAGTGCACATACATACACAGGGAGGCATACATGAACAATGTGTAACTTTGTATTGCAGAACTTTTGCTGCTAGCCAAGTCTAGAAATCTTTTCTTACATTTTTGTTAACAGTATCACTCAATCTGAAGAAAATATAGTGTTTTCAGGGGTAACTGTATTCAGAACTGTATTCATTGGGCAGCAAGTGTTCATTCACATGATTAAGGAAGAACTCTGACAGAGGACACAAAAACTAAGTATTGCAAGGTACAGAGGCATAGAAACTCTGAACAATATTAAGGAATTTTATTACTACTCATCTTATATTTAAATGATGAGCATATTTGACTAGATTTGTGTGTGTTACTTAAGATAAAGCAGTACTTTCCATTTTTTATTTGCAGCTACCAATTTTTTCCCAATATAATTCATTGAAGAAACTATCCTTTATTGTGTGTTCTTGGCACCTTTGTCAAATATAAGAAGCCTATATACTGACTACTTTGTGTCTGGTTTCTCTGTCCTTTTCCATTGGTCTGTATCTATACACGCCAGTCCTTTATTGTTTTGGTTGTTGCTGAAGATCATGAGATTTGGTGCCTCCCATTTAGTTCCTCTTGCTTAAGACAGCTTGACTATTCAGATCTACTGTGATTCCACAGGAATTTGAACTTTTCTATTAATTGGGCATTTTGACAATACAATGTCTTCCAGTCAACTGGTTCAGGACATCTTTCCACTAATTTGTAGCTTCTTTGGTTTTGTTGACAATGTTTTATATATGTCAATATATATAATTTATCTCACTGGCTCAACTAATATGTAAGTACTTTACTTTCTATGCTATTACAGATGTGCTTATTTTACAAATATATTATCCAATATATTTTTCATGGTGTATAGATTTGAAGCTGATATTTGTATGTTTTATATCCTGCAACTTTACTGAATTAATTTTAGTAGTTTTCAGGGTGATGATAAGTATTTTCTACATAAACTACCATTTTATCTATAATAGAAATAACTTTAATTTTGTTCAACTTGATTTTTACTATGTTTTTCTTGCTTGATTGCTGTGGCTGTAACCTCTAGTACTATGTTAAGCAGAAGCAACTCATATGTGCAGCACTATCTCCTTAACATCCTGGGGAAAAAGCTCTCAACATTCTCCCCCAACCCCTCTGAGTGTGACATTACTACAGGTTTGTCCCATTCAGTAATTATCTTGTTGTGATTTATGTCTTCTAATTGTATACAAGTTTTAATCATGAAAATGATCAAAAATGATCAAATATATTCTTAATAATATATTCAAATAATTCCATTAAGATGATCTTTATTTTTCACTTTATTAATGTGGTATATTATATTTACTGATTTACATCATCAAATTATTCTAATGATGGGAGGATAAATCCTAGTTAATCATGCTATATATATTTTATTGTGGCACTTAATGTTATTTGTTAGTTCATTATCAAGTATTTTAATATCTATGCCCCATCAGGGATATCGGCTGTTTATTTTATCCAAGTTCCTTTGTCTGGCATTGGTATCATGGTGTTGCTGGTCTTATAAAGTGAATGCTCTATCATTACTGGAAGAGTTTAAGAAGATTTTACATTGATTATTTAAAAATCTCTTTATAGTTTAACAACGGAATCCAGTCTATTTCTTTGAATGGACTTTTGATAACTGATTTAAGTTCCTTACCTGCCTTTGAAACCTGCAGACTTTTCTACTTATGTATAATCTGTATTGATGACATACCATGGATTAGCTAATGAATGATAAACATGAATGTGTTGGTTCACTGTTCTGGATGCTAGAATATAGTGTCAAGGTGCCAGCATCTGGTAGTGGCTCTGCTCCCATAAAACAGAAGATGCCACTTGAACAAAAGCAAAATGAGGCCAAGAAAGAAGTAATTCCATTTTCCTGCTGGTGACATAAAGCCATTCATTAAGACTTTTCAAAGGTCTGAATCTTAATACTGCTCCAATGGCAATTACATTTCAGCGCGAGCTGTGAAAGAGTGAGTACTCATTCACATCAGATCACAGTTTCTTCCTTATTGTGTTTTGATAATTTGAATAAGTTTAGAAAAATTGACGTCTTTTGTGCTATCTGATATGTTGACCTGTAATTATTCACATATCTCTATGATGTTCTACATGTCTGTGATGCCACTTGTAATGTTCCTTTTTGTGTTTGTTTTATTTGTTGGAGTTTCCTCTTCTATTCTTAAGGTAGCTAAAGGTTTTTCTTTTATCTTTTTGACATATACGACAACTTCAGACATGTGTACTCTTTCTATATTTAGTTCTTTGAGTTGTTTATTTCCTTTATGCCATTTGATAAGTTTCATCATTTTAAATGATGATGTATATTGCTAGGAACCTCCATCTTAGAACTAGTTTTGCTATGCCTCCTAATTTTTTGAGATTTTGAATTCCTATTTTGTTAGTTTCAAGACCTTTTAAATTTTCCCTTTGGGGCTTGTGAGGTTTTCAGACTGTAGAGACAGGCCTGATGACTGGAGTTTGAAGTTTGATCCCTGGATGCCACAGATTGGCAATAGACTGTGACTCCTGAGACCTGTCTCCCAACCTCTACCAACATGCCCTGGCATACAAGCACCTGCACTTACACACATATAGAAGAAATAAAGAAATGAAAATTTTAATTTCACTTTTGATTTCCTCTTTGATCTATTGATTGTAAAAGAGCCCTTATGAAAATTCCTCATTTGGGAATTTTCCATATTTCATCCTATCATTCGATTTCTTTTTTGATGCCATAAAATTTGAAAACTGCTTTCTTTTTTTAATATTTATTTATTACTTCAGATTACATCTCCATCTCAGTGTCCTCTTTCTGCCCCTCCCAGTCCCACCCTCCCACCCTCTATCCCCTATAAATAATTTCAAAATTCTAAATTTACTATGATTTGCTTTGTTGCCTACTGCACCATCTATCTTGGAGACTTTTATACATATATTTAGTAATAATGTACTTTCTGCTACTGCTGGGTGACTCTCTTTTGTATATCTGTTACAACTAGCTTAAACTGTATTTTTAGTTCAATGTTATCTCATCAACTTCACTCTAGACAATCTATCATTGAAAATGCAGTATTTAAATCTCC
The DNA here is from genome assembly GCA_907164525.1 of Lophiomys imhausi. Taxonomy (NCBI): domain Eukaryota; kingdom Metazoa; phylum Chordata; class Mammalia; order Rodentia; family Muridae; genus Lophiomys; species Lophiomys imhausi. The sequence continues at coordinate 1,355,448 of CAJQZJ010001694.1, read as the reverse complement.
TATGTCAGTATGCAACTGCTCATCTCTGAATTCATATTTGTAAATATTATTTTACATACTTAGATCTTTTTGCTTCTATCTACGTTCATACTTATACACACTTGATGAGTTTATTATTAAATTATCATTATGCAATTGGATTCTCTCTGATTTTGGTTTTTGACCTAATGTCTTTTTTATGTGGTGAAAGTTTAGTTTTGTCTCCTCTCTTGAGTTCCATTTGCATGCAATATTTTGGTTCATTTTTTGCATTCAACTTGTGTGCATCCTTAAAGCCAAAGTATGTCTCAAAATTAAAATATTGTTGAGTCTTCTTTATATTAAAAAAGTCTAAAAGTATCTTTATCCATTCCTTGGTTGAGGGACATCTGAGCTGTTTCCAGTTTCTGGCTATTACAAATAAAGCTGTTATAAACATAATTGAGGAAATGTCCTTGTGATTTTGTTACACATATTTTGGGTATATGCCCAAGAGTGGTATAGATGGGTCTTGAGTTAGTACTGTTCCCAATTTTCTTAGGAAGTGACAGATTGATTTCCAAAGTCATTGTACCACGTTTGCACTCCCACCAGCAATGGAGGAGTGTTCATTTTTTCACATTCCCACCAGCATGTGCTATCATTTGAGTTTTTGATCTTTTTTCTGACAGGAGTAAAATGGAATTTATTAGTCATTTTGATTTGCATTTCACTTATGACTAAGGATATTGAGCATTTCTTTAAGTGCTGTTCAGCCATTAGAGATTCCTCTGTAGTGAATTCTTGGTTTAGTTCCATATTTGGTTTGTTGGTGTTTAATATCTTCAGTTCTTTATATATTTTGGATATTAACCCTCTGTCAGATATGGGGTTGGTGAAGATCTTTTCCCAATCAGTGGGCTTTTTTTGTTCTATTGACAGTGTCCTTGGCCTTACAGAGGCTTTTAATTTTCATGAGGTCCCATTTATTAATTGTTGATCTTAGTGCCTGAGCTATTGGGGTGATGTTCAGGAAGTTGTCTCCTGTGCCAATGAGTTCAAGGCTTTTCCCCAATTTCTCTTCTGTTAGATTGAGTGTATCCAGTTTTATGTTGAGGCCTTTGATCCACTTGGACTTGACTTTTGTGCAGGGTGGTAAATATGGATCTATTTGGGTTCTTCTACATGTAGACATACAGTTAGACCAGAACCATTTGTTGAAGAAGCTTTCTTTTTTTCCATTATATGGTCTTGGTGTCTTTGTCAAAAATCAAGTGTCCATAAATGTTTGGGTTTATTTCTGGGCCTTTGATTCGATTCCATTTGTCAACCTGCCTGTTTTTATGCCAATACCATGTGTTTATTTATTGCTATTGCTTTGTACTACAGCTTGAAGTCAGGGATGGTGATACCCGCAGAGGTTCTTTTATGGCACAGGACTGTTTTCCCTATCCTGGTTTTTTTTTTTTTTTTTTTTTGCATATAAAGTTGAGAATTGTTCTTTCTACGTCTTGAAAGAATTGTGTTGGTATTTTGATCAGAATTGAATTGAATCTGTACATTGCTTTTGTTAAGAGGGATATTTTAACTATGTTAATCCTGCCAATCCATTACCATGGGTGATCTTTCCATCTTTTGATGTCTTCTTCAGTTTCTTTCTTTAGAGCCTTGAAGTTCTTGTCAAACAGGTCTTTCACTTGCTTAGTTAGTGTTACACCAAGTGTCTTGTATACTATTTGTGGCTATTGTGAAGGGAGTTGCTTCCCTAATTTCTTTCTTGAACAGTTTATCATTTGTATAAAGGAAGGCTACTGATTAAAGAAACTGTGGTACATCTACACAATGAAATACCACTCTGCTATCAGAAAAAAAGGATATCATGAAATTTTCAGGTAAATGGATGAAACTAGAAAAGATCATCCTGAGTGAGCTAACACAGACCTAAAAAGACACACATGGGAGATCCAAGATGGCGCCGAGTAGTATCTGAGTAGTAGGTGAATGAGATTAGTCACTGTGGAGTGAATGTGAGGTCCCCTAGCTGACAGTGAAACACAGACGGTGTCTGAATTCCCATGGCGAACATTGAGACCGGACACCAGGTAAAACAGCCCACGCAGTTCCCAAGAACACCACCCTGAGATCGGCCAGCTCGGTCACTGGTCTGGAGAGGAGCTCTGGCTAGAGATCTAGCCCAGGAGCAGATCCAGCCCACGGCTCCAGCCACAGACCAGCGACCCTGCCTGTCTGCCTGATATCCAGCCTGCACTCAGACCTGTACACCAAAGAGGGAAAAACAGCTGCACCACAAGAGCAAAGGTGAGATAATTTTTTCCGGAGTTTCCAACATGGCAGCACAGTGTGCACTGTAGCAGAGAGGCAGAGACCTAACCCAGTCACAGCAAAGCAATTAGGAGCCAAGACTGTCTGCAAACAGAGCCCATGACTGTGTGTTCTCCACAAATACTGGGGCAGGTGGGTCACTTACCCTAGCACCCAAGCATCTGAGGCAGTCAGCAACAGGCACACTGAGGCGGGCACTCTTGTGGGTGGAGCTCCCTGCATGCATAGTCAGCCTAGCTGGGGAGCCAGAATGACTGGGTCAGTGAGAGGAGAACACAGACCCAACCACAGCTCTACCTGACTTTCTTAGGAGACCTGTCAGCTCACAGGTCCTCAGAGGATAGCCCTCTCCCCACTCCAATCCCCTCTGTATTGGTCCAATTGGGTCACAAGCAGTTGAGGAGAACTGCAGCCACCCTCCTCTCCAAGAGCTAGTCAGTCTATTACAGGAACCTGCCCACCATCTAGAGGTAAACACCAGGATCTCAGGAATAGCCAACCCCCAGGGCAGGGAATTTTCCTGAGCACCAAGGTCAGCTAACAAAAGAAACAAACAGATAACACCTGGGTTCATCTGATGACAAAAGGTCAGCACAAGAACATGGTAAAAAAAAAAAAAAAAAAACAACCCAAAACAATAGGATGTCTCCAGATCTTAGCAATAATGCTACACACAACTCTGGACAGCCAAATACAATTGAAGCAAAGGAAAATGACCTTAATCCTACGCTTATATTAATAATAGAAGGCCTAAGGGAGGAAATAAAATACCTCAGAGAGCAACAACAAAGTACTGCAAAGGAGGTGATAGAAATGAATAAAGCACTTAAAGGAATGGAAGACCTGAGAGGGAAGTTGAAGCAATGAAGAAAATCCAATCAGAGACATCCATAGAACTGGAAAACCTTAAGAAAAGAATTGGAACTACAGACACTAGCATCACCAACAGAATACAAGAGATGGAAGAAAGAATTTCAGGCTCAGAGGATAAAATTGAAGAAATTGATACATCTGTCAAAGAAAATGTCAAATCTAAAAAAGTCCTGACACAAAACCTTCAGGAAATCAAGGACACAATGAAAAGACAAAATCTCAGAATAATAGGAATAGAAGAAAGAGTCCCACCTCCATGGACCAGAAAATATCTTCAACAAAATCATTGAAGAGAATTTCCCAAATCTAAAAAAAGAGATGACTATGACTGTACAAGAAGTTTACAGAACTCCAAATAGATTAGACCAGAAAAGAAAATCTCCCCACCCACATAATAATCAAACACTAAATATACAGAACAAAGAAAGAATTTTAAAAGCTGCTAGGGAAAAGGGTCAAATAACATATAATGGCAAACCTATCAGAATCACACCTGACTTTTCTTCAGAGACTCTAAAAGCCAGAAGGGCCGGAACAGACATCTTGCAGACCCTAAAAAACCATAAATGCCAGGCTAGACTACAATACCCTGCAAAATTGTCAATTAACATAGATGGAGAAAACAAGATATTCCATGACAAAGCTAAATTCAAACAATATCTATACACAAATCCAGCTCTCCAGAAGATGTTGGAAGGAAAACTTCAACCCAAAGAGGTTAACTACACACAAGAAAGCACAGGAAGCAAATAGCATGCCTGCAGCAAAAACAAAAGAAAAGAAGCTCACTCACACACTATTTCCACCAACACCAAGATGGCAGGAAGTAACAATCACTGGTCATTAATATCTCTCAATATCAATGGAATCAATTTCCCAATAAAAAGGCACAGGCTAGCAGAATCAATGCGAAAACAGAATCCCACATTCTGCTGCTTATAAGAAACACACTTCAGCAAAAAAAAAAAAAAGATAGACATTATCTCCAAGTAAAGGGCTAGGAAAAGATATACCAAGCAAATGGACCCAAGAAAAAAGCTGGAGTAGCAATTCTAGTATGCAACAAATTGGATTTTCAACCAACATTAATCAAAAGAGATGGGGAAGGACACTATATACTCATCAAAGGAAAAATCCACCAAGATGAAATTTCATTACTAAACATCTAGGCCCCAAATGTAAGACGACCCACATTCATTAAAGAAACACTACTGAAGTTCAAATCCCACATTGAACCTCACACATTTATAGTGAGAGACTTCAACACACCACTCTCACCACTGGACAGATCAATAATGCAAACAGAGAAATAATGAACCTACAGATGTCATGAATCAAATGGACCTAATTGATATCTACAGAACATTTCACCCCAAAACAAAAGAATACACTTTCTTCTCGGCACCTCACGGAACCTTCTCCAAAATCGATCATAAGTTAGTCACAAAGCAAGCTTCAACAGATACAGGAAAATTGAAATTACCCCTTATAACTTATCAGACCATCATGGAATAAAGCTAGACTTCAACAATAACAAAAACAACAGAGAGCCTGCAAAAACAAGGAAACTGAACAACTCTCTCCTCAATGACCTCTGTGTCAGGGAAGAAATAAAAAAAAGAAATTAAAGTCTTCTTAGAACTCAATGAAAATGAAGGCACAACATACCCAAACTTATGAGACACATTGAAAGCAGTGCTAAGAGGAAAGTTTATAGTACTAAGTGCCTTCAAAAAGAAACTGAAGAGTTCCTATACTAGCCACCTAAAAGCACACCTGAAAGAGCTAGAACAAAAAGAAGCAAACACTCCCAAGAAGAGCAGACAGCAGGAAATTATCAAACTCAGGGCTGAAATCAACAACTTAGAAACAACAAGAATAATACAAAGAATCAACAAAACCAAGAGTTGGTTCTTTGAGAAAATCAACAAAATAGACAAGCCCTTAGCTAACCTAACTAAAAGGCAGAGGGAAAATACCCAGATCAACAAAATCAGAAATGAAAGGGGGAAATAACAACAGACATTGAAGAAATCCAAAGAATCGTTAAGTCCTATTTCAAAAACTTGTACTCCACAAAATTGGAAAATCTAAATGAAATGGACTATTTTTTTTGATAGATTCCACCTACCAAGGTTAAATCAAGAACAGGTAAACAAATTAAACAGTACTATAACCCTTAAGGAAATAGAAGAAGTCATTAGAAGCCTTCCAATCAAAAAAAAAAAAGCCCAAGCCCAGATGGTTTCAGCACAGAATTCTACCAGACATTCAAAGAAGAGCTAACACCAATATTCTTCAAACTCTTCCACAACATAGAAACAGAAGGAATACTGCCAAACACATTCTATGAGGCCACAGTTACCCTGATACCTAAACTTCACAAAGACCCAGCGGAGAAAGAAAATTTCAGACCAATTTCCCTTATGAATATGGATGCAAAGATACTTAATAAAATACTTGAAAACCGGATCCAAGATCACATCAAAAGTATCATACACCACGATCAAGTAGGCTTCATCCCAGGGATGCAGGAGTGGTTTAACATTAGAAAATCCATCAATGTAATCCACCACATAAACAAGTTGAAAGAAAAGAACCACATGATCATCTCATTGGATGCTGAAAAGGCTTTTGACAAAATACAGCACCCTTTCATGATAAAAGATGTAGAGAGATCAGGCATACAAGGACCATATTTAAACATAATAAAGGCAATTTACAGCAAGCCAATAGCCAACATCAAACTAAATGGAGAGAAATTTAAAGCATTTCCTCTAAAATCAGGGACAAGGCAAGGCTGTCCACTCTCTCCATATCTCTTCAACATAGTACTTGAAGTTTTAGCTAGAGCAATAAGACAACTAAAAGAGATCAAGAGGATACAAATTGGGAAGGAAGAAGTCAAAGTATCCCTATTTGCAGATGATATGATAGTATACATCAGTGACCCCAAAAATTCCACCAGAGAACTTCTAAAGCTGATAAACTCCTTCAGCAAGGTGGCCGCATACAAAATCAATTCAAAAAAATCAGTAGCCCTTCTTTACACAAAAGATAAATGGGCTGAGAAAGAAATAAGGGAATCAACACCCTTCACAATCGCCACAAATAATATAAAATATGGGGCTAACTCTAACCAAGCAAGTGAAAGTCCTGTATGATAAGAACTTCAAGTCCCTGAAGAAAAAAAATTGAAGAAGATATCAGAAGATGGAAAGATCTCCCTTGGTCATGGATAGGTATGATCAACATAATAAAAATGGCAATTTTACCAAAAGCAATATACAGATTCAATGCGATTCCTATCCAAATACCAACTCAATTTTTTGCAGATCTGGAAAAAACAATTCTCAACTTCATATGGAATAACAAAAGACCCAGAATAGCTAAATCAATCATGTACAATAACAGAACATCTGGAGGTATCACCATCCCGGATTTCAAGCTGTACTACAGGGCAATAGTAATAAAAACAGCATGGTACTGGTATAGAAACAGACCAGTTGACCAATGGAATCGAATTGAAGACCCAGAAATAAACCCACACACCTACGGTCACTTAATTTTTGATAAAGAAGCCAAAAACATACAATGGAAAAAGCAAAGCATCTTCAATAAATGGTGCTGGTCTAACTGGATGTCAATATGTAGAAGAATGCAAATAGATTCATACTTATCACCCTGTACAAAACTTAAGTCTCAGTAGATCAATGACCTCAACATAAATCCAGACACACCAACATTAATAGAAGAGAAAGTGGGGAAAAGCCTTGAACTCATTGGCACTGGTAGCAACTTCCTGAATAGAACACCAATAGCTCAGGCACTAAAAGAAACAATCAATAAATGGGACCTTATAAAATTGAAAACTTCTGTAAGGCTAAGGACACTGTCCTTAGAACAAAACGGCAGCCTAGAGACTGGGAAAGGATCTTTACCAACCCAACATCTGACAGGGGGCTAATACCCAAAATATATAAAGAACTGAAGAAATTAAACACCAAAAAATCAAATAAGCCCATTATTAAATGGGGTACCTAGGTAAACTGAGAATTCACAGAAGAGGAATCTGTAAAGGCCGAGAGGCATTTGAGGAAATGTTCAACATCTTTGGTCATCAGGGAAATACAACTTAAAACAACTCTGAGATTCCATCTCACACCTGTCAGAATGGCTAAGATCAAAAACTCAAATGATAGTACATGCTGGCGAGGATGTGGAGAAAGGGGAACACTACCCCATTGCTGGTGGGACTGCAAACTTGTGAACCACTTTGAAAATCAATCTGGAGATATTTTATCAATCCAAAAGATTCTAACCGAAACCACAAGGACATTGCCTCAACAATGTTCATAGCAGCTTTATTTGTAATAGCCAGAAACTGGAAACAACCCAGATGTCCTTCAACTGAAGAATGGATAAAAATAACTGTGGTATATTTACACAATGGAATACTACACAGCTGTCAGAAATGAGGAAATCATGCAATTCGAAACCAAATGGATGGAACTAGAAAAGCTCATCCTAAGTGAGCTGACACAGTCCCAGAAAGATAAACATGGTATGTATTCCCTTATAAATGGATATTAACCATACATCATAGGATAACTATCCTACAACCCACACACCCAAATAGATAGGAACCTACCATATCTATCCTAGGAAAAATTCTACCCAGCAGTGAGTCACGGAATCTGCTGCAGGTTAGTGAAACACTACACCCTAGATGGAGTGCCTTATCAAGCTCCAGTACAAGTGGAAGCTCTAGGCCATCACATGACGCAAGATCTGAGGGAGTATCATATGTGAGGGTCCACTTCATCTGAGGAGAAGGACAGTACCAAGTAGAAGAACAAGGAGGGAGGGAGGGAAGGAGAGAGGGAGGGAAGGAGAGAGGAAGGAAGAGTGGGGCCAGGAAGGGAGGAGGGAGGAAACTATGTTCTAGAAGTAAATAATACTTATTTAAGAAAAGAGTTAATATGCTTAAAATATAATAAAAATACAATATAAAATTTTCAAACTATAATATACCAAAGGTATAATTGCCTTACTGGCATGAGAGGAAAATGGCCTTAATTTCAGATTAGAATGTTAGACTGCAGGTGGCCACAGAGATTACACAAACTTGATAGCAGCTTAAAAGTTCTTTCTTTCTTTCTTTTTTTTTTTTGTTTTTTTTTTGTTTGTTTGTTTTTGTACAGGTATAGGATATTTCCGTGGTTTGGTATTAAAAAGCAGGTAACAGGTTTAAAACACTGTAAATAAATTAAAGGTGACAGCTGTTCAACCTGGTTTTATAAACCTCCAAGAGTTGAGAAAACTTAGAGCTAAGGTAAAATAATGCTTGGTGTTAGCCCATGCCTTTACCTAAAGCAGAGACAGGAGGATCACTATAGAGTTAGTTGTCTTATAAATTGTAGAGTTACAAGAAACAGTGTGGTGATGGTGCACACCCTTAGTCTCATCATTGGAGAAGATACACCCTTAATCCCAACACACTAGAGACAGAAACAGGCAGAACTCAGAGCCCAAGGTCAGCCTGATACAAAACAAGCTCTAAACAGAGAAAAACTTTGATCCAGGGGTGGAGGAGCACATCTTTAATCCTATCAGTTGGGAACCACATGTCTTTGATCCCAAAACTTAGAATGCAGAGACAGACACATAAGATTTGGAAGGATTTAAGTTTAAAAGCTACTTACAAAAGGAAGGCTGCAATTCGAACAAATTGTCCTTTGAGATCTCAAAATATATACACTAAAGGTTTGTTTAGCTCCAAAATATCAAAATAATTTCTTCTTTAATCCAAATTGAAAGGTAATACTTTATGTATTGTCAAAACCCAAATTTGCTCCAGGAAAAATATTACATGACCCCCCCCCAAAAAAAAAAATTGGTAATTGTCCCAGAGTTAGGATTAGGGCAGGGCTCTGTTCTTATCTGTCCAGGAGATTTAAAGCATCCAATTAAGGAATCCAGGGACAACTGGACAACGGAAACCTCAGCAGAAAACAGATCAGACACCAAAGAAGACGAGTGGCCCAGATGATCCAGCCTTGCAGACTTGCTCCAGCCAGAACTTCAGTAAAGCTCTGAAGATCAGCTTCTGTCTACGAACTTCTTAGGACATCTAAATAGCTGAGCACAAAAGGACTGAACATTAAATGATTCTATTACTATTTTTAACCATTTTTCCATTCTTATTTGGGCCCCAAACAGGTTTACTACATCCCAAATCAGCAGGAAGTCATTTTAAGAGAACAATGTCCCATCCCCAGAAGGTAGGGAGGGTGTCCCCCCCCTTTGGTAATTTGATGGATAATAGAAAATTTTGTTATTTAGGGGAAAAGACTACAGGCTGTTAAATGGTCTTGTTAAATGGGATTTGGAGGTTAGACCCAGGGACTTCTCTCTTTTTCTTTTCTGTATCCTTCTTTCTCTCCTATATAGGAGTGAACAGACTTGAGAAAAATGGGACATAGACATAGTATAGCAAAGATCAAGAAAAAAGGACAGATTATTGAATATGGCTATATACTTTTGTATATTGATACAAAATTAATATTATATTTGGCTAAATTGGTATTGATCATTGTATATTAATGCAAAATTAAGATTGTATTGGGCTACATCGGTATTGATCTTGGTATATTGATACAAATTAAGATTATATTTGGCCACAATGGTATTGATCTTTGTATATTGATACAAAATTAAGGGTAACGCTTCTTAAAGGTATTGTTCCTAGTAATGCTTAAAAATGAAATGTAAAATTTTGGCCTATGGCTGTCAACCATCATAAACTGTTTAGGATAATTAAGAAATGGAAACTAATAGTCATGCAAACGTGTCATTTTGTTAGTTACTATGACAGTCTATCACAATTATTTTCTAAGCTACTCAGAAATCAAGTTCCCAATAGACAAGCAATATTAGCTTATCTAAATATAAGAGACAGATAGGGAATCTTCAAAAACCTCAAGAGATCTGCAGTATACGGCATTCAAAGATGTTTTCTTAACTTAAGATTTTTTGATATCGAGACATGTCAGCTCCTGACAGCACCCCCTATTCTACTCCAAGTAGAAGATGAGCATCGAAGAATCTCCAGTGGGAGATGATTGAATTGGTGGTAAGCCTTTCTCTTGGCAAGAAAAACCACTTGCTTCAACTGTAGACAGACTTCTGTCCAAAAAGGACAAAACTTGGAAGCAGGTAAGTAGACAGCCTAGCTCTGCCAATACAGGTAGGTAAGTCCTTCATAATTCCTGCTCTACAATCAATGTCCGTCAGAGAAACAGGGACAAATGGTTGAAGACTGATGCTGTAATGTATGGAGAGAAAATGGGAAGTGTCCAGGCAGCCACTGGTATGTCATTTCTTAGTTTTGGAAGCTGCAGGCCCTGAACTTCCTATACAATCAGATATATTTATCCCTCTCAGGTCTCTGAGGTGGTTGAAGAATAGACAGCTAGAGTCTCATAGTTAAATTTTGAGTTGTTTAGGAATCAAGAGGGTGTTCTGGATCTAAGAAGATATTTTTAAAACTATGAGGCAAGTTAGTATGAATGTTGAGTTAGATATAGAACTTTAAACTCATGGAAATGGTTAGATAGTAGAATGTTAAAGTCAGGTGCCAAATACATATGGACTAGACATTGGGAATGTTTGCTAAGCCATATAACTCTCATAATTGTGGCCTATTTATTTCTGTTGTTTTGTATTGTATTTATAGTTATAAGAAAAAGAACCATTTGTTGGACTGAAAGGGAAAGCTTTTGGGGGGAAAAAGAAATACCTTAAACTAAAAAAAAAAAAAGGAAGAGGATGGGGGTTGAGGGGGAGGAGGGTGGAAATGTGGGACTGGAGGGGGGAGTAGGGAGGGGATTGTGATTGAGATGTAACTTGAAGTAATAAAATATAAATTATTAAAAAAGGAAAAAAAGACACACATGGTATTTACTCATTCACAAGTGAATATTAGCTAATATATACAGGATAACCATGTTACAATCCACAGATCCAAAGAAATTTAAGTAACAAGGAAGGCTTAAGGTATGAGGCTTGAACCCTTATACATAGAGGAGATAAAATAGACAATGGATGACAGTGTCTTTTTCCTTACAGAAGCTTTTCAGTTTCATGAGGTCCCATTTATTGATTGTTGGTCTTAGGTCCTTAGCTGTTGGTGTTCTGTTCAGGAAGTTGTCACCTGTGCCAATGATTTCGAGTTTTTCTGACTTTCTCTTCTAGTAGATTTAATGTGTCCAGCCTTATGTTAAGGTGTTTGACCCAATTGGACCTAGGTTTGTACAAGGTGATAAGTATGGGCAAACCGAATCCAAGAACACATCAAAAGTATCATACACCATGATCAAGTAGGCTTCATCCCAGGAATGCAGGGATGTTTCAACATACAAAAATCCATCAATGTAATTCATCATATAAACAAGTTGAAGGAAAAAAAAAACACATGATAATCTCACTAGATGCTGAAAAAGCATTTGACAAAATCCAACTCCCCTTCATGCTAAAAGTCCTGAAGAGAATGGACATACAAGGACCACACTTAGAAATAATAAAGGTGATATACAGCAAGACAGTAACCAGCATCAAATTAAATGGAGAGAAACTTAAAGCATTTCCTCTAAACTCAGGAACAAGGCAAGGATGCCCAATGTTGCAATTTCTCTTCAACTTAGAATTGAAGTTCTTGCAATACGAAAACAAAAGGAGATCAAGGGTATACAAATTGGAAACAAAGAAGTCAAATTATCCCTATTTGCAGACGATATGATAGTATACATAAGTGACCCCAAAAATTCCACCAGAGAACTTTAACACCTGATTAACACCTTCAGCAAGGTGGCTGGATACAAAATTAATTCAAAAAAAAAAAAAAACCAGACGTCCTTCTTTATACAAAAGATAAATGGGCTGAGAAAGAAATTAAGGAAACAACACCTTTCACAATAGCCACAGACAATATAAAATACCTGGGGGTAAAACTCTAACTAAGCAAGTGAAAGACCTGTGTGACAAGAATTTCAAGTCCTTGAAGAAAGAAATTGAAGAGGCCATCAGAAAATGGAAAGATCTCCCATGCTCATGGATAGGTAGGATCAACATAATAAAAATGGCCATCTTGCCAAAAAGCAATATACACATTCAATGCAATTCCTATCAAAATATCAACACAATTATTTACAGACCTGGAAAAAGCTATTCTCAGCTTCATATGAAATAACAAAAAACCTAGAATGCTGAATCAATCCTGTACAATAACAAAACATCTGGAGGCATCACCATCCCAGATTTCAAGCTGTACTACCGAGCAATAGTAATAAAAACAGCATGGTACTGGTATAGAAACAGACCAGTGGATCAATGGAATTGAATTGAAGACCCAGAAATGAACCCACAAACCTATGGTCACTTAATTTTTGACAAAGAAACCAAAACCGTACAATGGAAAAAGGACAGCCTCTTCAACAAATGGTGCTGGTCCAACTGTATGTCCACATGTAAAAGAATGAAATTAGACCCATACTTTTCACTGTGCACAGAACTTAAGTCCAAGTGGATCAAAGACCTTAACATAAGGCCTGACACACTAAATCTAATAGAAGAGAAAGTGGGGAAAACCCTCAAACCTATTGGCACAGGTGACAACTTCCTGAACAGAACACCAACAGCTCATGATCTAAGACCAACAATCAATAAATGGGACTTCATGAAACTGAAAAGCTTCTGTAAGACAAAAGACACTGTCATTTGAACAAAATGGCAACCTACAGATTGGGAAAAAATCTTCATCAACACCACATCTGACAGAGAGCCATTATCCAAAATTTACAAAGAATTCAAGAAATTAAATGCCAAGAAACCAAATAATCCAATCAAAAAATGGGGAACAGAGCTAACCAGAGAATTCACAAAGGAGGAACTCCTAATGGCTGAGAGACACTTGAAGAAATGCTCAGCATCCTTAATCATCAGAGAAATACAACTCAAGATAACTCTGAAACTCCATCCCACCCCTATCAGAATGGCTAAGATCAAAAACTCAAATGACAGCACATGCTGGCGAGGTTGTGGAGAAAAGGGAACACTTCTCCATTGCTGCTGGGAGTGCAAGCTTCACTATGGAGGTCAGTATGGCTATATCTTAGAAAACTTGGAATAGCTCTACCTTGAGACCCAGCGATACCCACTTCTGGGTATATATCCAAATGATTCCTCACTGAATCACAAGGAGATTTCCTCATCTATGTTCATAGCACCCTTATTTGTAATATCTAGAAACTGAAAACAACCCAGATGCCCCTCAACAGAGGAATGGATAAAAAAAAAAAAAACTGTGGTAATATACCCAATGGAATACTACTCAGCCATCAGAAACAATAAAATCATGCAATTTGCAGCCAAATGGATGGAACTGGAGAAGCTCATTCTGAGTGAGCTAACCCAGACTCAGAAGGATGCACATGGCATCTATTCACTTATAATTGGGTTTTAACCATATAGTACAGGATAACTATACTACAACCAATGCATCAAAGGGAACAGGAACATAGAATGCCAATGAGACACTTTGCCCTCCTGGTGCTGCCTTTTAGGCCCCCAGTGTATGAGGAGGCTCTTGGCCCTCATATGACAGCTGAACTGGGGTGGGGGACTGATATGTAGGAATACTCCACTCCAGAAAATTGGGATGGAAGGGATAGGGGGTAGAGGATGGGAGGGTGGGACTGGAATGGGTGGAAAGAGTGGAAAGAGGGTACTGTGATGGAGATGTAACATGAAGTAATAAATAAACATTAAAAAAACATTCACAGTAAAAAGAAAGTAAAAGAATGCCATAATTTCTGATGAGAGGAAATGATAGTCTCTCATTCACATTCTACTTCAAAAAGTCAAGATGTATTTGAATTTTCTATATGTACTGATAATAAAAAGAACCAAATATTAGATACTTTAGAGAAATGCTTCCTAAAATGCACATAAACTCTTTCAAAAATAAAGAACTTATCCTGTTTTAGTGTGTGTATGTGTGTGTGTGTGTGTGTATGTGTGTGTGTGTACATGTACATATAGATCTCTGAAGGTGGTCAGAGCAGAGTTTTGTGGCAGTATTTTTCAGTGATGTATATGCAAGATGCCCTTTATTAACCTAAAGCAATGGAAACTCTCAGGAATCTATGAGGATTACCCTAGCTAAGACTTCTAGCAATAGGCGATATGGAACCTGAACTGGTTATCTCCTGTATCCAGGCAAAATGTCCAATGGAGGAATTAGAACACCAACAATTTGTCCTGCCTATAACATGTTCAGGGGGAAAGATGGAACAGAAATGAAGAGAATGTCCAACCAATGACTGACCCATGTCATGAAGGAGGGATCCCACCCTGACACTGTTAATGATATCCTGCTGTACTTGCAGAGCTTAGCATAGCTGTCACCAGAGAGGCTTCACCCAGCAACTGATGGAAACAGATGCAGAGACCCACAGCCAGACATTAGGCTGAGCTTAGGGAATTCTGTAGAAGAGCAGGAGGAACGGTTGTATGAGCCAGAGGGGCAAGGACACCACAAAAAAGTTACAGAATTAACTAACCTGGGTCCATAGCGGCTCACAGAGACAAACCACCAACCAGGGAGTATGCATGGGACAGACCCAGGACCTCTGCACATATGAGCAGTTGTGTTGCTTATTTTTCATGTGGGACTCCTAACAATTAGAGCAGGGGCTGTCTTTGACCCTGCTGCCTGCCTTTGAGACCTTTTCCCCTAACTGGGCTATCTCCTCTAGTCTACCCTTAACAGGAGAATATGTACCTAGTCTTACTGTAACTTGATATGCCAAGGCTGTTTGGTATCCATGGGAGGCCTCCCATTTCTGAGAAGAAAGGGAAGAAGAGTGGATGTGGGGCGGGGTGGGGTGGGGGGGAGCATCACAGAAGAGAAGAGACCAGAAGAAGGACTAGGAGTAGAGGCAAGAGAGGTAATTGCAGTCAAGATGTAAAGTAAATTCATCAATTAATTTTTAAAAGTTTTCTAAATAAAAAAAATCTTAAAAATGATATTCTTTCCATTGTGTTGGCTATTCTTGGTTGTCAACTTGACTACATCTGGAATTGACTAAATTCAAAATTGGAGGGCACACCTGCGAGGGATTTTTTTTTTCTTAATTGAAGTAGAAAGATCCACTTTCAATCCAGATCTTGAGAAGGGAAGACATGGATTTAATCTGGGCTACACCTTCTGCTGGAAGCCTGTATAGGGCCATGAAAGATGGAAGCTTTTGCTCTTTGCCTGATTCCTTTCACTTTGTTAGCCAGTCTATTCTTTCACTGGCATTACAGACTACTTCTGTGGGATTCCAGTGTATACCAAAGACCGGCTGAGACATTCAACCTAGGACTGAGCAACTACTGGATTCTTAGACTTTCTGTTCACAGTCAGCCATTGTTGTATTAGCTCCATCACAACCTATAAGTCATTCTAATAAATAGCTTTCATATATATATATATATATATAGAGAGAGAGAGAGAGAGAGATTCATTCTGTAAGTTCTTTTTCTCTAGAGAACCCTGATTAATACATATATCTAGAAAGGAAGTTTTTTTTTTTAATTCATCTACTTAGGAATCCAAATAAATATTAACATATTCAAATTAGGCCTCATTATGCATTGATACTGGTATAAATAATAGGAAAATTCATATTTTCCAAAAGGTATACTTTTGGAGTGTTGGGAGAGAAGAGGGCTGAGAGAATGAGCGAGAGAGACAGAGACAGAAGGAGATTTTTCCCAGTAGTGAGTCTCATTTCCAGCTATTGCTCTTCTGCCACTTTCTATCTTGGAATAAGATTTCTGATTCTTCTTTGCATGAGAGCTTAAGTTGACAAGAAGGGCCTGCACTTAAAAACACACCTTGTCTTGACAAAGGAAACTACTCTTTAATTCTGTCACACAATTTCCAGGATCAGAATTTATGGAGGCCTGCAGTTCCTTGCTGTGACTGGCATTGTTTGATCTTTTAAACTGTAGCACTGCAAAGCTGAAAACAATCAGTCAGTAGAATTCATATTGATTTTTTTTATTCTTTCAATGAAATTCATTGTGTAGTAGCATATGTTTAAGAGAATGTGTGAGTTTTATAGCAGGTCAGAAAGGCTACAGTTCTAATCCATGATTTGTACAGAAAACCCACTAGAAGACTGCCGGACTGAGATGGAAGTTTTCAGTATATGACTCATATTCCAGTGTGCTATGTGTACAACAATAGAATAATAAAAATGAAAACATTCCATGTAGATGGAAACAGCCTTCTTCCAGGGCCCTTACTGTTTTATTTAGAGGCTGTTGGTCACATTCTCACCAGACAAGAATGACTGAGTAATGGCGCTTTGTGAAGTGCATAAACCATTTGTAAACTCAGGGGGAATATCAAATATTTTTCACTTGCCAAGAAGTTAATCAGTCAAGCACAGATCCTTTCTCAATGCGATTTATTGAACACCTGCCACATTAGAAGAGCTGTAACCATCCAGGTGGTGAACCAAAATGGCAACACTACCCTCGAGGTGCATATAATCACAAGAAAGTAAAGAGGGTGGTTACTAAAGGTTACAAAGGCCTCCCACTTTATACCATCTCACAAACGTTTGCAAAGGATGATTGAAGCATGCCTTACACACAATGAGATGTCTACTAACAAATCTGTTTATATACAGTGCCAGTTACAAGAACCTACTGTACATAATCAGGTCAGTTAGAATTACCCATGTAGGAACATGGGAGTGTGTGAGTATGCAGAAACAGGCCACCTTTTCTTCTCATTGGAATAGTTTAGAGAAGACATAAGATTTCTTAAGGAATGGGTATGAAACAAATAGGAGCCTCTATAATTAGTACAGAATGATGAATGGTGCGTTTGGAAAACAAGTGCTGTGTCCACTAATTATAATAATCAAGTAATGAATAGTTAACCTGCCATTTCAAAGTATCAGCTTGGGGCTGGAGATGTGGCTAAGCAGTTAAGAATATATGTTTTTTTCTGAGAACTGGGGTTCAATTTTCAGCAGCCAAATGGTGGCTCACAGCCATCTATAAATACAGTTCTAATGTACGCATTCTAACCGCAGGCACCATGCAGAGTGTATATACATACATACTTATAGTCAAAGCACTCACATACACAAAAATTAAACATAAAAATTTGAAGTAACAACTTTATTGTAGAGTACTACACAACAATTAGTTGGAAGAATTTGAACAGACATGTATATTAATAAATATGTACTTGAAAAAATCTCTTTTGCCTTCTTCCTGTAGGGCAGATAACTAGCAAGCAGGATAGCCTTGCACTGGAAGGTATGAGAATAGGACAATTTCTTGCTGAAAGAAGATGTACACATAGGTTGGTAGAAATAGATTCAGGTAGTATGGGGTTTTATCACAGTTAATGATACTAGGCATGGGTTGTGATCGCTTTACACAAGAGTAGGGCTCTCTACCATTGTATAGTGTAGTAAGTAGTTTGTTAATTTTTAAGCTATTTGAAGATTATTATATAACATCATTACCCCTTCCTTTCCTCCCTCTCTTGTACCCCCAGTCCTCTTGCTCACTTTCAAATGCATGACTTCTTTATTGTTAATTTCAGTTGCATATTTGTGTTTCTATTCTTTATTTGTTGCCTAATTTCTAATACATAAATACAACATACTCAGTCTGTACACTGTCACTCGTCTGTGTGTGTTTACAGGCTGACCATTTGGTGTTGGATAACCGGTTGTTTTGTTTTTCGTTCAGGGAAGACTGTTTCTCACACTCTTAGCATTCTTTATTTACCTGTAGGTCTTTAACATTGAGGTCTAGTGAATGAAAGAAGATATGAAAAGGCCAACTTGTTCTAGGAGGTTAAGCATTGAGTAATAAAATAAGTCAACACTCTTCTCAAGTGAAACTTACACGGTAAAATTTTAATATAATACAGAAGTGTTTAGGCACTATCATGTTTCTTTTCCCAAGAAGACACAAAGCAACCCCTGTCACTCTAGATAGAGAGGACAATGACAGACCTAAGGATTTTATAAGAGTCCAGTATAATGAACCAATGAATTAACTGAGTTTGCTCATAAGATCATGGTTAACACAAAATCAGCTACAGTACAGGGAAATTCCCAGGGGAAATCATAAGCTGCAGAGTCGTGCAGCATAGAAGACTTTGATTCTAGATGGCAATGATCATCTTCAGCATATAAAATTAACTATATGTCACTCTCTACCTCCCACCAACTCTTAGGAGTTTTCTTCTTCCTTCTTCTTCTGCGATATTCTCTGAACCATGTAAGAAGTGCTATAAATATATAGGATTCTTACCTCATTTAGAGGGGAGCATTGGTCTATCAGTACCATTGACCCGACAACAACAGTATAGAACACATTAACTGGCAATTATTCTGAGCAGTTTGACCAGTTGTATATTGCTGTAGTAATGACACTCCATAAAACACTTTCTTTCTCTGTGGCTAATGGCAGCAGGAATCTATTGGCATAAACACAAATGCTTAAAAAGACATTTGGCAAGCACATCAAATCCATCTAACAAAATAATAGGAAAAGTTTCCCTGCTAGGGCCTATGTTTTCCCCAGCCACAGATTTCAGTTCAAACTTATATTACCAAACGTGTATTGCTCCTATGGAGTGGCCCTTAAAGCCAATCATAAAGTAGTTGGTTGCACTCAAGACATTCACAACACGGTTATACCCATAAAAACAACCTGTCTTGGGTTCTGATAGAATAACATGATTCATAGCCAAGTAGAAACACTAGTAATAATATTCCCTAGCATCCTGCATAGGGCCTTATAGTGCTGTGAGTTAGATGGAAGAAACTTTTCATCTCAGTCCCAGTTTGATTTTTCAGTGTTCTGCAACCTAAGAAGTGGTGTCTTCAGTAAGAGATTTTCACCCTATCTTACATGTAATCAACATTAAGAAAGAAAGAAAGAAGGAAGGAAGGAAGGAAGGAAGGAAGGAAGGAAGGAAGGAA
>CAJQZJ010001694.1:1286343-1299143 GCA_907164525.1 Lophiomys imhausi | reverse complement strand
CCTCCCACCCTCAACCCCCCATCCTCTTCCCTTTTTTTTTTTTATTTAAGGTATATCTTATTTCCCCCTACAGTTTCCCCTTTCAGTCCAACAAATGGCTCTTTCTCTTATAATAATAAATACAATACAATACAACAGAGGTAATTAGGCCACAGTTATGAGGGTTACATGGCTTAGCGTACATTCCCAATGTCCAGTCCATATGTATTTGGCACCTGACTTTAACATTCTACTATCTAACCATCTCCATGAGTTTAAAGTTCTATATCTAACTCAACATTCATACTAACTTGCAACACAATTTTAAAAGCATCTTCTTAGGTCTATAACACTCTCTTGACTCCTAAACAACTCAAAATTTAATTATGAGACTCTAACTATCTGTTCTTCAACCACCTCAGAGATCTGAGAGGGATAAATATATCTGATTTTATAGGAAGTACAGGGCCTGCAGCTTCCAAAACTAAGAAATGACATACCAGTGGCTGCCTGGACAGTTCCCATTTTCTCTCCATACATTACAGCATCAATTTTCAGTTGTTTGGCCCCGTTTCTCTGACAGACATTGATTGTAGAGCAGGGGTTATGAAGGACTTGCCTACCCTGTCTTGGCAGAGCTAGGCTGGTGACTTACCTGAATCCAGGTTTTGTCCTTTTTGGACAGCATTCTGTCTACAGTTGGAGCAAGGGGCCTTTCCTACCAAGAGATAGGCTTGCGACTAATTCAATCATCTCCCACTGGAGATTCTTTGATGCTCATCTTCTACTTGGAGGAGAATAGGGGGTGCTGTCAGGAGTTGATATGTCTCAATATAAAAAATCTAAAGTTATGAAAACATCGTTGAATGCCATATTCTGCAGATCTCTTGAGGTTTTTGAAGAGGCCCTTTCTATCTCTTATATTAGGTTAAGCAGATGTTGTTTGTCTCTTAGCAGCTTTATTTCTGATTAGCTTAGAAAATAACTATAATAGGCTGTCATAGTACCTAACAAAATGACCGGCTTGCATAACTATTAGTTTGCATTTCTTAATTATCCTAAACAGTTTATGACAATTAGTAGTAAAAGGCCGAAACATTACACTTCATTTTTTCTTTACCTCCTAACCCTTCCATCCCATTTCTCTGGGGTGGGGTGTCCTTATATAACAGTCCCTCATCTCAGTTGAGAGGTCGTATGAGGGCCAAGAGCCTCCTCATTCATTGGGGGTCTATGAGGCAGTACCACCAGTGAAAAGTGTCTCATTGCCCGGGAGAGAGAACTAAAAAACAAACAAACAAATAAGCAGACAAACAGATAAAAAAGAATAAAAATTAGAAAAAATATATAATAAATAAATAAATAAAATAAAAAGTCTATGTCCAAGTTCCCTTTGGTGTGTTAGTTGTAGTATCGATAACCTCTACTATATAGCTAAAATCCTACTATAAGTGAATAGATGCCGTATGCATCCTTCTGAGTCTGGGTTAGCTCACTCAGGATGAGCTTTTCTAGTTCCATCCATTTGGCTGCAAATTGCATAATTTCATTGTTCCTGATAGCTGAATAATATTCCATTGTGTAGATGTACCACAGTTTTTTAACCCATTCTTCAGTTGAGGGACATCTGGGTTGTTTCCAGTTTCTAGCTATTACAAATAAGGCTGCTATGAACATAGATGAGGAAACTTCCTTATGATTCCGTGAGGAGTCATTTGGGTGTATAGCCAGAAGTGGTATGGCTGGGTCCTGAGGCAAAGCTATTCCAAGTTTTCTAAGGTGGGAGTGCAGGCTTGTGCAACCACTACAGAGGTCAGTCTGGCGATATCTTAGAAAACTTGGACTACTGTTTATATAGCCTGAAGTTACACTGTAATGGTAGCATTCAGTGATAATAATAATAATGAAATGATATTTTTGTCTTAACATTGATCATAGTACATATTGTAATTTCAGTTAATATTAACCAAAATAAAAAGCTTATCCAGACTGGTGTGGGACAAGAGTGCTAGCAGAAATGTGGCTCCTCGTTACTCTTCTTCTTGCCACTTCTCTTTATCATCTTCTCTTCTCTTCCTGGTGTCCTTTGGATATCAAATGCAAAAATTTTAAAAAAAGGGATAATTTGACTTCTTCCTTTCTACTTTCTATCCCCTTGATCTCCTTTAGTTTTCTTATTGCTCTAGCCAGGACTTCAAGTACTATATTGAAGAGATGCAGGGAGTGTGGGCATCCTTGCCTTGTCCCTGAGTTTAGATGGAATGTTTTAAGTTTCTCTCCATTTAATTTGATGTTGGTTACTGGCTTGCTATATAACACCTTTATTATTTCTAGGTATGGTCCTTGTATGCCAGCTCTCTCCAGGACTTTCAGCATGAAGGGGTGTTGGATTTTGTCAAATGCTTTTTCAGGATCTAGTGAGATTATCATGTGTGTTTTTTTTCTTTCAGCTTGTTTATATGGTGTATTACATTGATGGATTTTTGTATGTTGAACCACCCCAGCATTCCTGGGATAAATCCTACTTGATCATGGTGTATGATACTTTTGATGTGTTCTTGGATTCGGGTTGCCAGTATTTGCAGATGACATGATAGTACACATAAGTGACCCCAAAAATTCCACCAGAGAACTCCTACAACTGATAAACTCTTTCGGTGAGGTGGCTGGATACAAAATTAACTCAAAAAAATCAGAATCACTTCTTTATACAAAAGATAAATGGGCTGAGAAAGAAATTGGGGAAACAACACCCTTCACAACTATCACACACAATATAAAATACCTGGGGGTAACTCTAACCAAGCAGGTGAAAGACCTGTATGACAAGAACTTCAAGTCCTTGAAGAAAGAAATTAAAGAGGACATCAGAAGATGGAAAGATCTCCCTTGCTCATGGGTAGGTAAAATCAACGTAATAAAAATGGCCATCTCAAAATCAATATTCAGATTCAATGCAATTTTCTTCAAAATATCAACACAATTCTTTACAGACCTGGAAAAAACAATTCTTAACTTCATGTGGACTAACAAAAAACCCAGAATAGCTAAATCAATCCTGTACAAAAAAAAAAAAATCTGGAGGTATCACTATTCCAGATTTCAAGCTGTACTACAGAGCAATAGTAATAAGTACAACATGGTACTGGTGTAGAAACAGACCAGTGGATCAATGGAGTCGAATTTAAGACCCAGAAATGAACCCACACACCTATGGTCACTTAATCTTTGACAAGGAAGCAAAAACCACACAATGGAAAAAGGACAGCATCTTCAACAAATGGTGCTGATCTAACTGGATGTCAACATGTAAAAGAATGAAATTAGACCCATACTTATCACCTTGCACAAAACTTAAGTCCAAGTGGAACAAAGACCTTAACATAAAGCCCAGCACGCTAAATCTAATAGAAGAGAAAGTGGGGAAAAGCCTCAAACTCATTGACACAGGTGACAACTTCAGAACAGAACACCAATAGCTCAGGCTCTAAGATCAACAATCAATAAAAGGGACCTTGTGAAACTGAAAAGCTTCTGTAAGGCAAAGGACACAGTCATTAGAACAATACAGCAACCTACAGATTGGGAAAAGATCTTTAGCAACCCCACATCTGACAGAGGGCTAATATCCAAAATTTATAAAGAACTCAAGAAATAAAACATCAATAAACTAAATAATCCAATCAAAAAATGGGAAACAGAGCTAAACTGAGAATTCACAAAGGAGGAATCTTTAATGGTAGTGAGTCACTTGAAGAAATACTCAACATTCTTAATCATCAGAGAAATGCAACTCAAGGTGACTCTGAGATTCCATCTCACAACTGTCAGAATGCTAAGATCAAAAATTCTAATGACAATACATGCTGGTGAGGTTGTGAAGAAAGGGGAACATTCCTCCATTGCTGGTGGGATTGCAAGCTTGTGCAACCATTATGGAGGTCAGTCTGGCCATATCTGAGAAAACCTGGAATAGCTCTACCTCAAAACCCAGCCATACCACTTCTGGGTATTCCAAATGATTCCTCCCCAAACCACAAAGATATTTTCTCATCTATGTTCATAGCAGCCTTATTTGTAATATCTAGAAACTGGAAACAAACCCAGATGTCCCTCAACCAAGGAATGGATATAAAAAATCTGTGGTACATCTACACAATGGCACACTACTCAGCCATCAGAAACAACAAAATCCTGCAATTTGCAGCCAAATGGATGGAACTAGAAAAGCTCATCCTGAGTGAGCTAACCCAGATTCAGAAGGATGCACATGGCATCTATTCACTTATAATTGGATTTTAGCCATAGAATACAGGATAACTATCCTACAACCAACACATAAAAAGGAACAGGAACATAGACTTTGTTACCTGTTAATGAGACAATTTTCCCTAGTGGTGCTGTCATGCAGGCCCCCAGTATATGAGGAGGCTCTTAGTCCTCATATGACTGCTGAACTGAGATAGGGGACTGATATGTAGGGACACTCCACTCTGGAGGAGTAGGATAGGAGGGAGGGGAAGGGTGGGACTGGGAGGGGTGGAAAGAGGGCACTGTGATGGAGATGTAACTTGAAGTAATAAATAAACATAAAAAAAAAATTTAAAAATGACAAATGGAATTCACTATTGAATTCTTACAGGTGGCCACCTGTCTGCTCACATTATCTCTTCTATGGCTGGGGGAAGATAACAAATGAGGAAGTGTGACAATATGCACTTAGTTTAGAAGATGAGGGAAAGCAAAAGACAGTGTTTTTGCTGAATGCAATAGACTATATACCATGGAGGGAAATGTTATTACTCTTCCAATTTCTGTTTTTCTAGATAGACCAATAAGGATTTAAAAGGAGAAAGAACTGGAGATGAGGACAGCAGATGATTACCTTAAGGATTAGAACTGTTGCCCTGGTGATGTCTGTAAACACTGTTTCCAAGTGATGATTTGAATGTCTCTAGGGTGAAATGAATTACAACTAAGGGATTAGAAGGAAATCTTTCCAAGAGAACTTCTCTAGGTTAGCTATTCACTATTATTCTGTGATTTTAATAAGAACAGATATTGTTTCACACATTAGCCATGGTGTCAGATAAATATGATTTTTAAAGATGACAAGAAATATACCATTTTTGAAACAGTTTAATCCCTGACATTTCTTTATAAGATTAACTAGTCGATTAAAGTAAAATCATCAAAGCTATTATTTTAATGAGAAAATCCATTCTTCTTAGTCTTCTTAGTGATGTTCAAACAGAAAATTCTACTCGTTCAATTGGAAACACATGAGCAGTAGACATGAGCGGCCCTACACGTTACTGCACGACTGTTGTTGGTATTTTTTTATTTTTAAAAAGTAATCAAAAACACATTGTCAGCTCAAAAGCTGGAATATATGCTTCAGGTTAACATAGTAATGGCTCTTACCTTTAACCCTGATGTAGCTGTTCTATCCTAACAGCTCTTTGTAAAAGGACACCAAATACTAAAGAAACTGGAAAGGTTAACAAAGTTAGCGGGCAAAATAAACTTGATACTAAGAATGAACTTTCACATGTAGCAAAAAAATAAACACTGTTCTCTTAGGCTAACCATCAAAGGATGTTTAAGACACCCATATGCCCTTCAATGCTAAGTTCCTACTTTCTATTTTAGGGAGAATTGTTTATACAAAGGGTTACCAAATTCATAGTGACTTAACTATTGCACATTCATAACTAATATATATGGGATTATTTTAAAACTGTTGAAATCTCAGCACCACTGGGGTGGCAATTATACCTAAGAATGTGCCATTTTTCAAGTCATCTTTTTGATGTTAAGTGTGGCACATATTCGTAACTCCTTTATAACACCTGAGTAAATTTGAGTTTTCCACATGATTTAGAAAGTTCAGGTGCAATATGTAATCTGAATTCATGGTTACAATGAAGTGATGTAAGCCATACTTCTGCTACTGACACATTATAGCAGTGGTGACTTTTCCTTTTGGTTTTGTTTTTTGTTTTTGGGGTTTGTTTGTTTGTTTTAGACAGGCTCTTTCTATGTAGTGCTAACTATGCTGGAACTTGCCATGTAGACCTGTCTGGCCTTGAACTCACAGTGATCCGCCTGCCTCTGCCTCCCAAGTGCTGGGATTATAGGCATGAACCACCATGACTGGCAGAAGTGGGAATTTTCTTTTAGGTTAGTCTTCCATTGTAGAAGCGGGAACAAACAAGTATATGCAAAGTTATTCCTTTCTGTTCACACAATGTCAGTGCATATAGCCCATACCCAGATTGCAAAGAACGTTTTCTTTATTGTTTTGCTTATTTGTGTTGTTTTGATTTCAATTGATTTATTTAATTTAAGTTTATTACATGAGTGTACTAACTGAATGTGTAAATGCAATATGTGTGTGCCCGGCGCCTGTGGAGGTCAGAGAGGAGTGCTGGGTCCCTTGGAACTGGAATTATAGATAGTTGTAGGTGCTGGAAATTGAATCCTGGTCCTCTGAAAGACCAGTATGTTCTTCTTACTGGCTAAGCCACATCTCCAGTTCCTTAACTTATTATTATTTCTTACAACGAGAGTATAAATTAGGTTCTTTTTATCCACCCCCATATCAAGAAAATATTCATGTTAAAGGAAAAGTCAAGGATTGACAAGCAGGGTTAGATCTGTTTTTGTACTTAACAATCCAGTCCTTGACGACTTAAAAAAACAAAACTTCAGGTTCCCTTATTTCCTAACAGAGTTACAGTTGTTATATAACTCTTCATATTAATTTATTGTTGGGCTTTGAATTTTTTTCTTCATTTTGCTAGTCTTCTAAAGTATTGGTTGATGTGACTAACAGTCTCTCAGAAACACCAGGAATGGCAGGGTATTTGCACACCTGCAAAGCTCATTTAATGACAGAAATTGCAAATGCCACATAAGAAAAACAAAAAAATGTATATTTTAAGTTATTTAGTGACCACGGGTATATTACACTATTCAGAGGAGGAATGTATACCTATATATTCTATATTACAAAATCCAGTTTTGATTGATTATTATTCTAGGTCAAATATTTTAATTTGCTGGAAGAAATGACAAAAATCCATCAGAGAAAAGGTTAACTATATAAGAAAATATCAGAACAAAAAAATACATTAAGCAAAGACTGGCAATCCTGCGAGGGTTAAGTTAGTAGTAAACAATGACACAGGGTTGGGGCTATATTCTAATGATTTGCATTCTAACGCACAGTTATACATGTGGACTAAACAAGTTAACCTTTCTTGGATGCTTATCTGTTTTCCACATGTGTCTTTTTATTATGCATTTCACTGTTTTCCTCAAATGAATCTCGCTGTGATGACTTCTAGATTTGTTTTTAATACTTGCTTCTCATTTCAATTGAGAGTTGAGTCCTGAGTACATGTTCCCAAGAAAGTAGCTTTCTGATAGACTCACTGAGCTAGAGAAAGGTATACATGGCTTGATTTATAAGCCAAAAAATTGATACTAAGTAGGAATTCTTCCTCTGCCAACTCCTGAGTTCCACATCCCATAAGAGCCATGGGTGTATCTCCAGAGCCTCCCACAAGTCCCTGTACTAGGGGCCACTGATAAGTTTGATACTCATTCAAGTAGAGAGATCTGCTTGCCACTGTATTTCAGACGCATATTCAAAGCATGTTTACTCTCTACTCCTTAGTGGAGATGGTTCCAGAACCCTGTTTCATAAATAATATAGATGATTGTAGAGAGATACAATCAAAATTTCTTTCTAAAACTAGGCTCACTACCCATGATAGACCCATTGAGAAAAAACAAACAAAAAAAACCAACCAAATAATACAACAAAAAAAAATTTTATTAAAGGCATCCTGTCATCCTATTTTCTTTTAACTCTCTGTTGCTTTCCTAGTGCTAAATCTTATAATCAAAGCTAAGGTTATCAAATAAGCAAACATGGAATTCTTTAAGAAATTAGGTTTTATTTGTGATATAGATTGTACCTTATACTGTTTATTGTTGTTTGATAATTTTGTGTGTGGTTGTAGGCAGAGAGGAGTTAATATTTGGATAGAGCTGAGCTCTCAGTGGTCAGAAAATTTAGGCAGGAGAGTGACGCATGCAAAGACAGCCTAAGCCACAGACACCTCTTCAAATGATCAAATCTATAGTCTATGACATCGAGATGCCAAAGTCAAAATGACATCTTGGTGCCAGGGTTACTGCAATCTATTCCTGATAGCCACTGTAAATAATCAACCTCATGTTCAATCAACATATGAATATATCTTTGATGTGTTGATACACCACTCATAAGAAAGAATGAGCTCTTGTTAGTTGTAATAACATGGATGTGCATGGGAGATATCATGCTAAGAGCAATAAGCTATACACAAACAATGCATATGTAGAATCTTAAAAAATGAGAAAAGAATAATGATATATGGGAGTTGGGTGGGAGGCAGGAGTAGAATATTGGTCAACAGGTGTAATGTAACAATAAGATAGAGATGTGCTTTATTGTTCTATTACATAACAGGGTAGCTACAATTAACAATAAGATACATATTTAAAATATTTGCAAATGTAGAGTTTTTTATAATTTATTTTTTATTTCTTCAAGTTACCTCTCAATCACAATCCCCTCCCTACTTTCCCCTCCAGTCCCACCCTTCCACACTCTTACCCCTCAACCACCCCATCCTCTACCTTTTTTTTTAGTTTAAGTTATATCTTTTTCCCCTCAACAGTTCCCCCGTTCAGTCCAACAAATGGTTCTTTCTCTTATAACAATAAATAAAATACAAAACAACAGAAATAAATAGGCCACAATTATGAGAGTTATATGGCTTAGCATACATTCCCAATGTCCAGTCCATATGAATTTGGCACCTGACTTTAACATTCTACCATCTAACCCTCTCCATGAGTTTAAGATTCTATATCTAACTCAGCTTTCATACTAACTTGCATCACAATTTTAAAAAACATCTTATTAGATCCAGAACACCCTCTGGATTCCTAAACAACTCAGATTTTAACTATGAGACTCTAGTTATCTATTCTTCAACCACCTCAGAGACCTGAGAGGGATAAATATACTTGATTATATAGGGAGTGCAGGGCCCGCAGCTTCCAAAACTAAGAAATTACATACCAGTGGCTGCCTGGACAATTCCCATTTTCTCTCCATACATTACAGCATTAATCTTCAGCCATTTGGCCCCGTTTCTCTGACAGACATTGATTGTAGAGCAGGAATTATGAAGGATTTGCCTACCTGTCTTGGCAGAGCTAGGCTGTTGACTTATCTGCTTCTAAGTTTTGTCCTTTTTGGACAGCAGTCTGTCTACAGTTGAAGCAAAGGTTTTTTCTTGCCAAGAGATAGGCTTGCCAATAATTCAACCATCACCCACTGGAGATTCTTCGATGCTCATCTTCTACTTGGAGTAGAATAGAGGGTGCTGTCAGGAGCTGACATGTCTCAATATCAAAAAATCTTAATTTAAGACAACATCTTTGAATGCCATATTCTGCAGATCTCTTGAGGTTTTTGAAGACGCTCTATCTATTTCTTATATTTAGGTAAGCAAATGTTGCTTGTCTCTTAGCAGTTTATTTCTGATTAGCTTAGAAAATAACTGTGATAGACTGTCATAGTACCTAACAAAATGACAAGCTTGCATGACTATTAGTTTGCTTTTCTTAATTATCCTAAGCAGTTTATGATAATTTGTAGCAAAAGGCCGAAACTTCACATTGCATTTTTAAGCATTACTAGGTACAATACCTTTAAAAAGCGTTACCCTTAATTTTGTATCAACATACAAAAATCAATACCGATGTAGTCCAATACAATCTTAATTTTGCATTAATATACAATGATCAATACCAATTTAGCCAAATATAATATTAATTTTGTATCAATATAAAAATGTATAAGGGCATATTCAATAATCTGTCCTTTTTTCTTGATCTTTCCTATACTATGTCTATGTCCCATTTTTTCTCAAGTCTGTTCACTCCTACATAGAAGAGAAAGAAGGATACAGAAAAGAAAAAGAGAGAGGTCCCTGGGTCTAAACTCCAAAACCCATTTAACAAGCCCATTTAACAGCTTGTGGTCTCTTCCCCTAAATAACAAAATTTTCTATTATCCATCAAATGACCAAAGTGGGGAAAACACCCTCCCCACCTTCTGGGGATGGGACGTCGCTCTCTTAAAATGACTTCCTGCTGATTTGGGACATAGTAAACCTGTTCGGGGCCCAAGTAAGAATGGAAAAATGGTTAAAAATGTTAATAGAATCATTTGATGTTCAGTCCTTTTGTGCTCAGCTATTTAGATGTCCTAAGAAGTTCATAGACAGAAGCTGATCTTCAGGGCTTTACTGGAGTTCTGGCTGGAGCAGTCTGTGGAGCTGAACAATCTTAGTGATTTTGAGTTGTTGTGGTTGTACACTTTTGAGGAACCAGCTATTGAGGAAGTCTGCAAGGCTGGATCGTCTGCGCCACTCGTCTTCTTTGGTGTCTGATCCGTTTTCTGCTGAGGTTTCCGTTGTCCAGTTGTCCCTGGATTCCTTTAATGGATACTTTAAATCTCCTGGAAAGATAAGAACAGAGCCCTTCCCTAATCCTAACTCTGGGACAATTACCTTTTTTTGGGGGGGCAGGGGGGTCAGGTAATATTTTTCCTGGAGCAAATTTGGTTTTTTGACAATATATAAACTATTATATTTTAATCTGGATTAAAGAAGAAATTATTTTGATATTTTGGAACTAAACAAACCTTTAGTGTATATATTTTGAGATCTCAAAGGACAATTTGTTTGAATTTCAGCATGCTTTTTGTAAGTAGCTTTTAAACTTAAATCCTTCCAAATCCTATGTGCCTGTCACTGCATTCTAAGTATTGGGATCAAAGACATGTGGTTCCCAACTGATGGGATTAAAGATGTGCTCCACCACCCCTGGATCGACGTTCTTCTCTATTTAGAGCTTGTTTTGCATCAATCTGACCTTGAGCTCTGAGATCTGCCTGTTTCTGTCTCTAGTGTGTTGGGATTAAGGGAGTATTCTTCGCAAATGATGGGATTAAGGGTGTGCACCATCACCATCCTGTTCCTTGAAACTCTAGAATTTATAAGACAACTAACTCTACAGTGATGCTCCTGTCTCTGTTGGAGTTAAAGGCATGAGCTAACACCACGCATTTCACGTATTTTACCTTAGCTCTAAGTTTTTTCACCTCTAGGAGGTTTATAAAACCAGGATGAACAGCTGTAACCTTTAATTTATTTACAGTATTTTAAACCTGTTACCAGCTTTTTTGTTGTTGTTGTTGTCATTGTTGTTTTTTTGTTGTGTTTTTTTGTTTTTTTGAGACAGGGTTTCTCT
Organism: Lophiomys imhausi; assembly: GCA_907164525.1. Taxonomy (NCBI): domain Eukaryota; kingdom Metazoa; phylum Chordata; class Mammalia; order Rodentia; family Muridae; genus Lophiomys; species Lophiomys imhausi. Next base: position 1,287,782 of record CAJQZJ010001694.1, on the reverse strand, counting down.
GTGTAACAGCCCTGGCAGTTCCACTCACTTTGTTGACCAGGTTGTCTGGAACTCAGGGATCCACCTGCCTCTGCCTCCTGAGTTCTGGGATTAAAGGTGTGTGCTACCATACCCGGCCATTACAGACAGCTGTGAACTGCCATATGGTGCTGTGATTTAAACCCGGGTCCTTTGGAAGAACAGCCAGTGCTCTTAACCACTGAGCCATCTCTCCAGCCCCTGTTACCAGCTATTTAATACCAAATGATGGAAATATCCTATACCTCTACAAAAAAAAAAAAAAAAGAACTTTTAAGCTGCTATCAAGTTTGTGTAATCTATGTGGCCACGTGCCATCTAACATTTAATCTGAAATTAAGACCATTTTCCTCTCATGCCAGTAAGGCAACTATACCTTGAAAATTTTATATTGTATTTTTATTATATTTTTAAGCTTATTAACTCTTTTCTTAAAAATGTATTATTTACTTCTAGAACATAGTTTCCTCCCTCCTCCCCTCCTGGCCCCTCCCTTCCTCTCTCATTCCCTCACTCTCTCCTTCCCTTCCTGTCTCCCTCCCTCCCTCCATCCCTCCTTGTTCCTCTACGGTATTCTTCTTCTCCTCAGATGAGGTGGGTCCTAACATATCATACTCCATCAGATCTTGTGTCATGTGAGGGCCAAGAATTTCCACTTGTACTGGAGCTTGATAAGGCACACCATCTAGGGTGTGGAGTTCCACTAACCTGCAGCAGATTCCATGACTCACTGGTGGGTAAAATTTTTTCTAGGATAGATATGCTAGGTTCCTATCTATTTGGGTGTGTGTGTTGTAGGATAGTTATCCTGTGATGTATGGTTAATATCCATTTGTAAGGGAATACATACCATGTTTATCTTTCTGGGACTGCGTCAGCTCACTTAGGACAAGCTTTTCTAGCTCCATCCATTTGGTTTCGAATTGCATTATTTCCTCATTTCTGATAGCTGTGTAGTATTCCATTGTGTAAATGTACCACAGTTTTTGAATGGATATTCTTCAGTTGAAGGACATCTGGGTTGTTTCCAGTTTCTGGCTATTACAAATAAAGCTGCTATGCACATTGTTGAGGCAATGTCCTTGTGATTTCGGTTAGAATTTTTGGATATATGCCCAAGAGGGGTATGGCTGGGTCTTGAGGTAGATTTATTCCCAATTTTCTAAGATATCTCCAGATTTATTTCCAAAGTGGTTGCACAAGTTTGCAGTCCCACCAGCAATGGGGTAGTGTTCCCCTTTCTCCATATCCTCGCCAGCATGTGCTATCATTTGAGTTTTTGATCTTAACCATTCTGGCAGGTGTGAGATGGAATCTCAGAGTTGTTTTAAGTTGCATTTCCCTAATGACCAAAGATGTTGAATATTTCCTCAAATGCCTCTCAGCCTTTAGAGATTCCTCTTCTGTGAATTCTCGGTTTA
>CAJQZJ010001694.1:1260334-1285943 GCA_907164525.1 Lophiomys imhausi | reverse complement strand
GATGTTGAGAGATATTAATGACCAGTGATTGTTACTTCCTGCCATCTAGATATTGGTGGAAATAGTGTGTGAGTGAGGTTCTTTTATTTTCATTTTGCTGCAGGCATGCTACTTGCTTCCTGAGCTTTCTTGTGTGTAGTTAACCTCTTTGGGTTGAAGTTTTCCTCCCAACATCTTCTGTAGAGCTGGATTTGTGTATAGATATTGTTTGAATTTAGCTTTGTCATGGAATATCTTGTTTTCTCCATCATTGTTGATTGACAACTTTGGAAGGAATCGTAGTCTGGCCTGGCATTTGTGATTTTTTTAGGGTCTGCAAGACGTCTGTCCAGGCCCTTCTGGCTGTTAGAGTCTCTGAAGAAAAGTCAGGTGTGATTCTGATAGGTTTGCCATTATATGTTACTTGACCCTTTTCCCTAGCAGCTTTTAATATTCTTTCTTTGTTCTGTACATTTAGTGTTTTAATTATTATGTGAGCGGGAAGATTTTCTTCTCTGGTGTAATCTATTTGGAGTTCTGTATGCTTCTTGTACAGTCATAGGCATCTCTTTTTTTAGATTTTGGAAATTCTCTTCAATGATTTTGTTGAAGATATTTTCTGGTCCATGGAGGTGGGACTCTTCTCTTCTATTCCTATTATTCTGAGATTTTGCCTTTTCATTGTGTCCTTGATTTCCTGAAGGTTTTGTGTCAGGACTTTTTTAGATTTGACATTTTCTTTGACAGATGTATCAATTTCTTCAATTTTATCCTCTGAGCCTGAAATTCTTTCTTCCATCTCTTGTATTCTGTTGGTGATGCTAGTGTCTGTAGTTCAGATTCTTTTATTAAGGTTTTCCAGTTCTATGGATGTCTTGGATTGGATTTTCTTCATTGCTTCAATTTCCCTTTTCAGTTCTTCCTTTGCTTTAAGCGCTTTATTCATTTCCATCACCTCCTTTGCAGTACTTTGTTGTTGCTCTCTGAGGTATTTGATTTCCTCCCTGAGGCCTTCTATTATTAATATGAGGGTAGGATTAAGGTCATTTTCCTTTGTTTCAAACACACTCAGCTTCCAGAGTTGTCTGTAGCATTATTGCTAGGATCTGGAGACATCCTATTCTTTTGTTTTGTTTTGTTTTTACCATGTTCTTGTGCTGACCTTTTGTCATCTGATTGACCCAGGTGTTGTCTGTTTGTTTCTTTTGTCAGCTGACCTTGGTGTTCAGGAAAACTCCCTGCCCTGGGGGTTGGCTGATCCTGAGATACTGGTGTTTACCTCCAGATAGCAGGCAGTTTCCTGTTACAGACTGACTGGCTCTTGGAGAGGAGAGTGGCTACTGCTCTCCTCAACTGCTTGTGACCCAATTGGACCAATACAGAGGGGATTGGAGTGGGGAGAGGGCTATCCTCTAAGGACCTGTGAGCTGGCAGGTCTCCTCAGAAAGGCAGGTAGAGCTGTGGTTGGGTCTATGTTCTCCTGTCACTGACCCAGTTGTTCTGGCTCTGCAGCTAGGCTGACTGTGCAGGCAGTGAGCTCCATCCACAAGAGTGCCCACCTCAGTGTGCCTGTTGCTGACTGCTTCAGATGCTTGGGTGCTAGGGTGAGTGCCCCACCCACCCCAGTATTTGTGGAGAACACACAGTCGCAGGCTCTGTTTGCAGTCAGTCTTGGCTCCTAATTGCTTTGCTGTGACTGGGTTAGGTCTCTGCCTCTCTGCTACAGAGCACACTGTGCCGCCATGTTGGAAACTCCAGAAAAAAACAAAATCTCACTTACCTTTGCTCTTATGGTGCAGCTGTTTTTCCCGCTTGGGAGTACAGGTCGCGTGCAGGCTGGATATCAGCAAATGTAGAGTTTTTAAATAGTTCATTGCTTTGCATGGTGGCACACATCTTTAATACCAAGACCTGGAAGCAGAGGCAGGCAGATCTCTGTGAGTTTGAGGCACAGCCTACCCAGGGATAAATAGTGAAACCGTTTCTCTTCATGAAGATAGCATAAATGTTTAAAGTGATAGATAAACTAAATAACTTGATTTGGTGATTATACAATGTACACGTTTCAAAAGTACAATGTACACATTGTACTTCAATACTATGTATAGTTATCACATGCCAATCAAAAGAAAGATTAAAAACAAGAATTTGATATTAATTTAAGGAGAGAAATGATCCTCGAAAGCCTTAAAATCACAGCCTGCTAGATCTTAGCCTCCAAAGTATTCAATGTCCTGTTTATATTTTTCCATCTTTAAACACTTTGCTATTTACATTTTTAACCTTTGTTTTGATAGTAAATTTTTAATGTTTATTTATTACTTCAATTTACATCTCCATCACAGTCCCCTCCCTCTACCCTTCCTGAGCTACCTTCTTACCCTCTCACCCTCTCCCCCTTCTCTCACCTATCCTACTTCTCCAGTGTAGGGTGCCCTACATAACAGCCTCCTTCAGTTCAGCAGCCATGTGAGGGCTAAGAGCTTCCTCTTGCACTGGGGGCCTATGTGGCAGCTCCACTAGGGCAAAGTGTCCCACTAACAAGTAACAAAGTCTATGTTCCTGTTCCTTTCAGTCTGTTGGTTGTAGGATAGTTATCTTGTTCTATATGGCTAAAATCCAGTTATAAGTGAATATATGCCATGTGCATATTTCTGGATCTGGGTTAGCTCACTTAGGATGTCCATCTCACACCTGTCAGAATGGCTAAGATCAAAAACTCAAATGACAGTACATGCTGGCAAGGTTGTGGAGAAAGGGGAACCCTCCTCCATTGCTGGTGGGAATGCAAACTTGTACAACCATTAGGGAAATCAGTCTGGCTATATCTTAGAAAACTTGGAATAGCTCTACCTCAAGATCCAGCCATACCACTCCTGGATATAAGCCAAACAATTTATCACCAAACCACAAGGACATCTCCTCAACTATGTTCATAGCAGCTTTATTTGTAATAGCTAGAAACTGGAAACAATCCAGATGTCCCTCAACCGAGAAATGGATAAAAACTGTGATACATTTACACAATGGAATACTATTCAGCTATCAGAAACAAGGAAATCATGAAATTTACTGCTATTTAAATTTTGAGCTTTATTTGAGAATGTTTTCAACTCAGAAAACTCATGGCATTTGCAGATCTTATGTGTCAGAGAAGGGTACTGACTTGTTGTCAGAGACTACAGAGTTAAGGTTCCCACCATAAGTGGGAGTGAGCCACATTTGAAGCTTGAAAACAAGCTTTCCACTTCAGTCTGTTTTCCCCAGTGTGACTCATTCAGCCATCAAGGAACTCTGTGATTACTGCTTCCCAACTATGTGAAACACTCAAACAGTTAGGATTCCTTTTAGAACACATACAAACATCCAGATCTTCCAATACAGATTATGTGGTTGGGCCTAAGGTTGTTATGAATTCTGAGAGGAAAACCTGAAGGCTGCCTGTGGCTTTGGGTGTGGGGGTGATGGTGTTGGTGGTAAGTATATGGGGTGCTAGTTAATACAGGATGGTATTACTATTACTGGTACATCCAGAGAAAGCTTTCCCCTCTTCCTGTCTTCCTTTCTCCCCTTTTGCCATCCATTTCTTTCTGGCTCCCCTATCTCTTTCATTTTCTGTTTCCTTTGCTTCTTTCCCCTTTCCCTACATCTTCTCTTCCCTTTCCTCTCAGTAGCACTTGCCAGCTAACCTTCCTGCCAACCTAAGAGAAAGTAGGTTACTTTAGGCGAACCAGAAAATCAATTTCTCTGCAGTTTTTCATCCTTATAATTAAACAAACCTTGAAGGCTAAAGAAAAACTCCTTATGTTTTGTGTCCTTAAGGAAACTGAACTTACTCATCTCTTCTTACTCCACACCAGGAGCTCTTTAAAAGTAATCACCACAAATTGCTGTGGAGGGAAACCTCTCATCACATATTTCATTATTCCTCTTGTTTTCCAATTTTTTGATTTTGGACTTCAATTCACATGCCATAAAACTCACCAGCTTAAATGTACAATTGTGTGTTTTTAGTAAAGCTACAATTGTGCACCACTTGCCCTTCCTAATTCCAGAATATGTTTACCACGTCTCAACTCCCCGATTCTAGTTACTCCTCTTTCTCCCCTTACCTTAGCACTTGACAGCCACAAATCTACTTTCTGTTTCTATTGATTTGCTTTTTCTGCATATTTTACTTAATTTCAATCATATACCATGTTGCCATTTGTGACTGGCTCTGCTGTCTAGATACAATGATTTCAAAGTTCACCCATGGGTAAAAACATACTCTGTTGCATGGATATACCACATTTTAGCCATGGATTCATATTAAACACTTGTTCAGGGAATGCTTGTTCTTTTCTCATTTATTTTTCCTCCTCTTTAGCTTCATATTACTCTGAGTTTTGTTAGTTTGTGATATTTAGTACAGGTTATTTGACTCTATACCTTCTAAACAAATTTTTCTGAAAGGCCACAGTGTGTATAAACACACTGTACTCATTTTACGTGTACAGTCTGGTTTAAAATGTCAAGGTACAATGCACAGAACCTGCCTTCCAGAGAGGTTCAATGGAGTATACTGATGCTTCTGCACTACTAATTACCCTTGGGTGTCAGTGACATCCATTGAGAAGTAATGTCCCTAATTGGTTTGTTATGCCCAGCACATGGTAATAGTTTCACAAATTTTAAGTTAATCCACATATTTAATGAATGCATATTGAATGCATGCCCAACTACTCCCAAATAAGATTTAATCAAGGGATATTATGCAATACTTTGAAGCAGACTTAGGCAGGCTAAGTTCTGTGATTCAGGCTTAGCATGCTTTGTAAGAGGAGCTTTATTAGAATGTGACCACACCCACTCATTTTCATTGAGTCTTTGTTGTTTTAGACTACAACAATAGAGCTGGTAACTGCTGCTCAAACCTATGCTACCAAAACTTTAGTTTTTCAGAGACCATATGTCCTTTAAGCTTAACATATGAACTGTTGGCTTTTTGTAGAAAGAAAAAAAGATGTCCTTTGTTTTGTTTTGTTTTGTTTTTTCGAGACAAGTTTTCTCTGTGTAACAGCTCTGGCTGTCCTGGACTCGCTTTGTAGACCAGGCTGGCCTCGAACTCACAGAGATCTGCCTGCTTCTGCCTCCCAAGTGCTGGGATTAAAGGCGTGCACCACCACCGCCTGGCTGCCCTTTGTTTTAATAATACTTGATCTAGAAATAATCAAATAATCAATGATACTTTAAGTCTAAATATTTTTAAATATACATCTGAAAATGAAAGTGTCAATATGTGTCAATATCTTTAATTGCTAAACATTTGAAGTTTGGTTTCAGTTCAACTCTATGTGAGTTCTATGAGAGGGACCGTGAACTCACTTAAGGTTTTTAAAAAATAATCTCTCAGTCTGTGGCCTGTCATTTTGTTCTAGTGACAGTGTCCATTGCCTTACAGAAGTTTTTCAGTTTCATGAGGTCCCATTTATTGATTGTTGGTCTTAGGTCCTGAGCTGTTGGTGTTCTGTTCAGGAAGTTATCACCTGTGCCAATGAGTTCAAGGCTTTTCCCCACTTTCTCTTCTTTTAGATTTAGTGTGTCCAGCTTTGTGTTAAGGTCTTTGATCCATTTCAGACTGGGAAAAGATCTTCACTAACCCCACATCTGACAGAGGGCTAATATCTAAAATCTGTAAAGGACTCAAGAAATTAAACACCAGCAAACCAAATAAACCAATCAAAATATGGGGAACAGATCTAAACAGAGAATTAACAAAAGAGGCATCTAAAATGGCCAAGAGACACTTGAAGAAATGCTCAGCATCTTTAATCATCAGAGAAATGCAACTCAAGATGACTTTGAGATTCCATTTCACTCCTGTCAGAATGGCTAAGATCAATAACTCAAAAGACAGCATATGCTGGCAAGGCTGCGGAGAAAAGGGAACACTCCCACATTGCTGGTGGGAGTGCAAATTTGTACAACCACTGTGGAAGTCAGTCTAGCGATATCTCGTAGAAAACTTGGAATAGCTCTACCTCAAGACCAAGCCATACTACTCCTGGGCATATATCCAAAAGATTCCTCATCAACCCACAGGGACATCTCCTCAACTATGTTCATAGCAGCTTTATTTATAATAGCTAGAAACTGGAAACAACCCAGATGTCCTTCAACCAAAGAATGGATTAAAAAAAAAAAAACTGTGGTACATTTACACAATGGAATGCTACTCAGCTATCAGAAACAAGGAAATCATGCAATTTGCAACCAAATGGATAAAACTAGAAAAGTTCATCATGAGTGAGCTAACTCAGACTCAGAAAGATACACATGGCATATATTCACTTATAATTGGATTTTAGCTATTATAGTATAGGATAACAATCCTACAATCAATAGTCCCAAAAGAGAAGGAACAAGGACTTGGTTACTTGTTAGTGGGACACTTCCACCCTATGGAAGGGCTATGTATGCCTCCTGTGCAAGAGGAAGCTCTTAGACCTCATGTGACTAAGGAACTGAGGGGGTCTGATACACAGAGACACCCTACACGGGAGGGCTGGGAGGGGTGGGAGAGAGGGTAGAGGGTAGAGGGTGGGAGATAGGAGCTGGGAGGGGGTGGCAATGGAGATGTAATGAAGTAATACATAACGTTTTTTAAAAAAAGAATATGAGATGTAACTTGAAGAAATAAAAAATAAATTATTAAAAAAAAAAGAATATGTGAATAGATTGCTAAATGTGAACATATAACCTATTTCCTGAGTACATCTTTCCTATTACAGTTAATTTATGTCTGTTTTTCCTAGAAAATAAAACTTCACCCTTTCCAATAATAATAATAATAATAATAATAATAATAATTTCACAGAACTGAACTTATCTGAACCCTCAGTGAACTGTTTCCCTAATTCACTGAATTCCCACACTCCTGGGTGACTATACATGCACTTCTCTGTTGAACCCTCTAATATTGTCTGCCATTCTTCCTCAGTCTAATAGCACTTCAGCCTACCATGAAAATAAAATATATAAAAAGAACTTTACTACTCATTCTTTCCCACTACTTTGTTCCCATTTCTTTGAATTATAATCTTGGCTTACTTCCATTCTGTGTCTACACTCAATTCCTTGGTGAATCATTGCTTATAGTAGCACATGTCTATGACTAAGATTTGATTTCCAGGCCAAACCTGTCCCCAATTCTGGAATCTTAACTCTAGTGACCCTTCTGACTGTTTTGCAGGCATCTCCCAGGCTTTGTGTGTCCTCAACTACATTTGTGACTTTTCTACTCATCTCATATCTTCCTTTCCCTCTGCCTTGCTCATCTCGGTGGAGGGCATCATTTTTACAGCTACTCAAACCAAAAAAGTTTAGAATTATTTCTGAGTCTTCCTTTCACACCTCAAACCCAATCCATCAAAAACATCAAATCAAAACACTTTAAAATACATATGAATTCATCTACTTTTCTTCATTTTGATTACCCACAATCCTGCTATAATCTCCTGTGGCTCTCATGTGAATGATTCTTTTAGTGTGTCTTGGTTAATGTAAGATAACCAGACTCATTCTTGAATGACAGTGATTATTTTCCTATTCTACTTGTACTCCCGAGCTCATGAGAAATCATGCACACTTTTTTCCCTCTCTTCTTTATCGCTGTAATTTCTGCTCTTGTATCCATCATTTAATTCACAATAGAAACCAGAAATTTCACTAGACTACCATGTCACTCATTACAGTCTTTAATAACTCTCTAGCCTACAGAATAAAATTCCACAAGGAACTATACATCACTCTTCTGATAATTATTTCCTACTCTGGCCATTTTCTCATTTTTCTATCAGCCTCAACCTCTTTGTTTTCTTACAAACCTGACAGCATATTCATGCCATGGACTCTTGATATTTCCAGTTCTGTTTACCTGGAGTACTCAACAGATTTTCCCAAGGTTCCTTCCTTCATTTCTTTCAGTTCTTTGATATTTTCTGGTACTCCTTATTCCTTGTTCCTCATTTCCAATATTAAATTGTAAAAATTCAATTTATTTGAAAAGAAGGAATTTGAACTTAGAATGCTGTCAAAGGTATCCTGTTCTCATTCGCAATAGGCATGGAAGGATCCTCAGGTTTGGTCTTTCCCTGCACAAAGGCAGTGTCGCAGGGACTTACTTGGTGCCACTTTGTAAGTTAGAATTCACAAGAGGTAGCCTATGCTCTTGATTCATGAATAGTCTCTAGCCTATCCTTCACGCTACCATCAATTTAATTTTTACTCATTTAACAGGCCATGTGGTGCCCAAGGTAAAGGTTGCTTAACCATACACTGTAGGCATTATTTGATCTATTTGGTTTCAAGTAACTCTTCTATAATTGTTGACCAGTGATGGCTATTAATGGAGAAAAAAAAACTTGTGGTACATCTACACAATGAAATACTATTCAGCTATCAGAAACAAGGAAATCATGCAATTCCCAGACAAATGGATGGAACTAGAAAAATTCATCCTGAGTGAGCTAACCCAGACTCATAAAGACATACATGGCATCTACTCACCCATAATTGGACTCTAGCCATATAGTACAGGATAAACATCCTACAACCAACACACCAAAAAGATAAGGAACATAGACTTTGTTACCTATCAATGGGACAATTTGCCCTAGGGGTGCTACCATGTAGGCCCCCAGTGCAAGAGGAACCTCTTAGCCCTCATATGACTGTCAAACTGAGAGGGGCTGATTTGTAGGGACACTCCACATCAGAGGAATGGGATGGGTGGGAGAGGGAGGAAAGTGTGGGAGGGTGGAACCAGGAGGGGTGGAAAGAGGGTACTATGATGGAGATGCAACTCGATGTAATAAATAAACATTATTAATAAAAAAGAAAAACAATGTTCTTAAGATATGTACCAATTTTTCATAGTCTTCCCTCACAGGGAACTGTCAGCTACCTTGGAATATGTATTTCGAGTCTTTTATCTACCACATCTACATAAAGTAGTTATAATTATTACAACTCTTTATTGGGGAGAGTCCATAATCATCACTATTTTTAGATTCACCACAGAATAGAATTGTAAGACTGTAGTTGTCTGAATTTTTCTCAAAGGAACTGAATAAGGTGAGGTGTCTAGGAATGAGATAGAAATTTAGTTGTATTTATCAATTGTATGCGTCAGTTGAACACAGACACTCCTTATTTTTCTTGGGCTTTGTTGAGTTAATGTCACTGATGCAGATAATCAAGGAGAAATACTGACTGGTAGACTCAGTTATAGAACTTTTTTTCCCTGTCTTCTAAGAATCATTGGTCCTGATGCTATATACAACTGAATTTCATAATGAACTTTCTTACAGCACCAGTCAAACCTTATCATATGAGGTAATATGCTTTATATAATTCATAATGGATAGAATTAACTATATTGTCCCTTAAAATGTCTAAAGGATTTTTCCAATAATAACGTGTTTTTTCATCATTTTAGCTGTCATTTCTCATTCTCTCATATAAATTCAACATTATATTGAACAAGAATAGTTTTTTATTTATTTATATATTCAAGTTACATCCTAATTGATGCCCCCTTCCTCCTCCCTGCCCAGTCCCACCTTCTCATCATCTCCCCACTCTTGCTTTTCTCCTCAGATGAGAGGAGCCTCCCCACATATCAATGTACCTTGGTTCACCAAGTTGCATGAGAGATAAGAGCTTCCTCTTATACTGGGGCCGGGCAAGGCTACAGCACAATATCAATATTTGCACTTCAAGTGCTTGTTTTGGGAGCACGTATTCATTCACCCTTCCGTTAAGGCAGGTGACCATGGAGTGTCAGGGTTTATAAAAACTCCACAAAACAATAGGAGGAACTGTTGCACTTTCATGTCTGATTATTGCATTTTGTGAACCCAGTGCTCTGATCTCTCAATGAATTTTTTTTTATTGGTTAGAATATATATACATATATATTTTTTTATTTAAAACATTTTTTCCTTTAGTTTTTATTTCTTCAAGTTACATCTCAATCACAGTCCCCTCCCTATTCCCCCCTCCAGTCCCACCGTCCCACCCTCAAACCCCCATCCTCTTCCCTTTTTTTTTTCTTTTCAGTTTAAGGTATATCTTATTTCCCCCTATAGTTTCCCCTTTCAGTCCAACAAATGGATCTTTCTCTTATAATAATAAATATAATACAAAACAACAGAGGTAATTAGGCCACAGTTATGAGGGTTATATGGCTTAGCATACATTCCCAATGTCCAGTCCATATGTATTTGGTACCTGACTTTAACATTCTACTATCTAGCCATCTCCATGAGTTTAAAGTTCTATATCTGACTCAACATTCATACTAACTTGCAACACAATTTTAAAAGTATCTTCTTAGATCTATAACACTCTCTTGACTCCTAAACAACTCAAAATTTAATTATGAGACTCTAGCTATCTGTTCTTCAACCACCTCAGAGACCTGAGAGGGATAAATATATCTGATTTTATAGGAAGTACAGGGCCTGCAGCTTCCAAAACTAAGAAATGACATACCAGTGGCTGCCTGGACAGTTCCCATTTTCTCTCCATACATTATAGCATCGATCTTTAGTCTTTTGGCCCCGTTTCTCTGACAGACATTGATTGTAGAGCAGGGGTTATGAAGGACTTACCTACCCTGTCTTGGCAGAGCTAGACTGTCGACATACCTGCTTCCAAGTTTTGTCCTTTTTGGACAGCATTCTGTCTACAGTTGGAGCAAGGGGCTTTTCCTACCAAGAGAATATTACCAATACAAAACCACCATAGTGGTGAAAAATACATGTACTTCAAAGACCATATTGTGACAGAGGTCATAGGAGTAATATCCATATATAAACCTAACCTAAAGTGATTTTTGGCCACTTGAACTGTTAAAAAATAGAATGAGTTTCACATTTCATTTTTAAGTATTTCTAGGTATGATACCATTAGGAAGCGTTACCTTTAATTTTGTATCAAATTACAAAGATCTATTCAAATGTGGCTAAATATACTCTAAATTTTGTATCAATATACAAAGATCAATGCCTATGTGGCCCAATACAATCTTAATATTGTGTCCATATACAAGGGTCAATACCATTGTGGCCAACTATAATCTTAATTTTGTATCAATATACAAATATCAATACCGATGTAGCTCTGGCCTCTTGATACCAACCGTCTTAAACTGTCTAGGATAGTTAACAAAAACAAACTCCTAGTCATGCATGCATGTCACCTTGTTAGCTACTATGACAGTCTATCACAGATATTCTCTAAGCTACTCAGTAATCAAGTTGTTAAGAGACAAGCAACATTTGCTTATCTAAATACAAAAGATAGATAGGGCATCTTCAAAAACCCCAAGAGATCTGCAGAATATGGCATTCAAAGATGTTGTCTTAAATTAAGATTTTTTTTGATATCGTGACATATCAGCTCCTGACAGCACCCCCTATTCTACTCCAAGTAGAAGATAAGCATCGAAGAATCTCCAGTGTGAGATGGTTGAATTAGTGGCAAGCCTATCTCTTGGCATGTAAAAACTCCTTGCTTCAACTGCAGACAGACTGCTGTCCAAAAAGGACAAAACTTGGTAGCAGGGAAGTTGACAGCCTAGCTCTGCCAAGACAGGGTAGGTTAGTCCTTCACAATGCCTGCTCTACAATAAATGTCTGTCAGAGAAACAGGACCAAAAGGCTGAAGACTGATGCTGGAATGTATGGAGAGAAAATGGGAACTGTCCAGGTAGTCACTGGTTTGTCATTTCTTAGTATTGGAAGCTGCAGGCCCTGCACTTCCTATATAATCAGATATATTTATCCTTCTCAGCTATCTGAGGTGGTTGAAGAATAGACAGCTTGAGTCTCATAGCTAAATTTTGAGTTGTTTAGGAATCAAGAGGGTGTTCTATATCTAAGAAGATGGTTATAATAGTGATGCAAGTTAGTATGAAAGCTAAGTCAGTTATAGAACTTTAAACTCATGGAGATGGTTAGAAGGTAGAAGGTTAAAGTCAGGGGCCAAATATGTATGAACTGGACATTGGGAAGGCATACTGGGCCATTTAACTCTCATAAATGTGGCATATTTAATTCTGCTGTTTTGTATAGAATTTACTGTTATAAGAGAAAGAACCATTTGTTGGATTGAAAAGGAAAGCTGTTGGGGGGGAAGAGGGTGGAAGTGTGGGACAGGAAGGGGGAATAGGGAAGGGTTTGTGACTGAGATATAACTTGAAGAAAAAAGTAAAGTACTTTGTAGGTGGTTAGATAAATTAGATTTAGAAAATATATAAGAGTTTCTGATACTGTCTCTTAATTCGGGGCATGAAGATCATTATCAGCATGAAGTCAGGAAAAACAGGAAAGACTTATTAAACTGAAAAACAAGGTTGAAGTCAGGAAAACAGGAAAGAATTAATGGACTTGAAGAAACAAAGTATCTGGCCTGACATTGTTTTCAGCTGCTAAGTGGGCAGAGCCCAAATTAAGCTGAACAGAGTTCCTCCTATTTAAGGACAGTTCATGGAGCCCAGAAAAAGAAGAGGCCCCTGATGCTAGAGAGCTCCAAGGGTCCTGCTGAAAAAAGGGCTGGCCATTGATGGCCAGCTCTCTCCCTGAAGCAGAAAGAAGCCGGTGAGCAAAGAAAGCCTGAGCAAGACACCAAAAGGCCAAGGACTAAACCCTGTGGCTCAGTTTTTGCCTGGAGGGGTTTGATCTGTCCGATCAGTGGCCTAGGGGAAACTGTGCCTGGCTTTAAGGACTGTGGCAGAGCAGCTGAGTTCCTGATTCAAAAGAAGTAAGTTGGCCTGCAGACGGCTGGGGTCTCCCACAGAGAAGAAAGCATGAAGCCTTATTTAAGGTGAGACTGCAATAACCAACTTACCCTGATGAACCTGCATCTGAGAGATCCAGAAAAAGGACTGCTAAGTGCGTTAAAGAATCTACAACAAAGACTGTGTTCCTGACGACTGAGGACCTGCCCCAGAGACTGTATCATTCTAAAAGGTTATGAAAGTAGTTGTTATAATTATCAATAGGTTTAGTGGATAGGTTAAAGGGATTGTAGGAATTTATAGGATTAATAGTTAAGAAATTGTTGGTGTTTGTTGTAAGTGAATTTAGTAATAAATAAATAAGTGTTAAATAATAATTTCAAAGTTCGGTTACAGTACTTATATAAAATAAAATAAAATAAATAGAATGAGTGCATACCAAAACCTAGATACTGTCCAGACTTCTTCCTGAAGATTTTATATTTGAAAATCAGTTACAACTTCAATTCTTATTTGATCATGTTTTCTACATCCCATTTGAGGACCACATATTCTGTGTAAGAAAGGACTGACATGCATGTAAATGTGAACTGAATGTAATGGGCTACACATGCCTCTTCATACTCTAAAACCTCAAAGACATTCCCAAAAATCATCCAACATCTAACTAAAAAATAGAAATAATGCAAAATCCAAATTATATGTTCTTTATAACATATAAACCAAATAGTTTATTCTGATTATTGGATCTATCCTATTAAAATGTAACTTCCTTTCCTGAAATACCTCTATCTCCTGAACCAGACATGGCAGGTGTTTATACAATATGTTGAATGATATTCAAGTGACCATTGGTTTTGTTTATCTGTTGTTGTAAATGCAGACTTAAAAGCTTGGACTTCTGTATCAAAACTCCTTATGCTAAAGCAGTTTTATTGAAGAGTTGTGGGCAATGTCTTGTATTTTTTGATGAGACTAGAAAGACATAATGTTGACTTTTCCATCCTTCCAGAACAAATCAGAGATTTTCACAATGCTTTTTAGAGAAAGTCCCTTCTTATGTCTTAGAATTATGGTGCCAGGCAACTTTGTGCCTGACTTGGAGTTCCATTAGCCAGAATAACTTCTGTTAGATCTCAAGTGGTTCAATTTTAGAATGGAGGGCCCCATCCTACAGAAAAATCAATCCAAAAGAGAAGTTAACCATTACAAAGATAAATGTATATTTAAAGGGTCTTTTCTCATTTTTACCAAACCAAGAGCTTTTGCACCATCCTTGAAAGTCACAAAGGCTTTATTTTAGATGCTTTGCAGAGACCTGCTTCTATCTTGTCTGCCACCAGTTCTTTCATCTCCATCTATTGACAGATGATGTGTTATTCAGGTACCAATAAAACAGATGATTGTGGATATTTTACCAGCTTCTTTTTTGTAAAATTTAGACATTTGTTTTCTCTGTGGTAAAAATCAATTCCTAAAAATAAGTTTTTATTAATTTATATGTCAACATACAGTTATATATATTTATATTTCATTTGAAATTACTGGTAAATATCATCCTAAAAATTTAGAAGAGTAGCTAAGATTTCCTACTCAGTGAACCCCTTGAAGTTACAAGATAAACAGCCTAAGGAATCTTCCTGAGCACCCCAGAATTTATATTCTGGATGAGCATCAAATGTTTGACATCATTTATAATTAACTCAAAGGACAAAAGCTGGCCACAATTTACACCTACATAAAACTGTGTTGAATTAACTACAGATTTTAATGGACTAAAAAAAAAAAAAGGTACTTTTTGACAGTCTTTTTTCACGAAGATCAACAATTAATAATTGGAACATCATGAAACTGAAAAACTTCTGTGATGGAAAGGACACCACCATTCAGACAGAACAGCAGCCTGCAGAATGGGAAATGATCTTTTACCAATTCCACATCTGATAAAGGACTAATACCTAAACTATATATCAAAAAAACAAATAATCCAGTTAAAAACTGGAATGCAGATCTAAAAAGAGAAGTCTCAATAGAGGAAACTCAAAAGGACAAGAAACACTTAAAGAAATGTTCAACATCATTAGCTGTATTTGAAAATCAAAATTACTTTGAGATTCCCTCTTACACCAGTCAGAATGACTAAGTTCAATAACACAAATGACAGTCAGGTTGGCAAAGATATGGATCAAGGGGAACACTCCATTGCTGGTGGGAGTGCAAATTTTTTCATCACTATAGAAATCATATTGATGTTTAAGACCCAATATACATCAAAATCTAGCTCTACCATTCAGGCATATACCCAAAGAATACTCCATCATACCAAAGGACACTTGATCAACCATGTTCACTGATGATCTATTCATAATAGCCAGAAACTGGAAACAACCTAAATGTCCCTCTACCGAAGAATGGATAAGGAAAACATGGTTCATTTACACAATGGAGTATTACTCAGCTGTTAAAAATATTTCCATCATGAAATTTGTAGTCAAATGGATGGAACCAGAAAAATGTCATTCTTACTGTAATAACTCAGACCCAGGAAGATAAATATGGTATTTATTCATTTATATGTTGAAATCAGCCATTCAATAAGTGATAACTAAGCTACAATCTGTTGACCCATAGAGGTTTGATATGAAGGAAAGGACTGTTTGGGTCGATCTTGTGGAAGGAGGAAATAGAGTACATTTTATGGGTGGACTGTGGGAGAGGGAGGAATGGGAGGATGAGGTAGGGAGGATAACAGGAGATGAAATTGAGAAAGTGAATTCTGGGAGAGCTAGAACTGGGGTATAAAAGTAACTTTTATTTGCCAGATTGTCCTTTTGGAGGTGTACTGCCTCAGTCTGCTAACCTAGCCCTAGTTCAGGAAAATTCTAGCCTCCATACAATCTAATCTAGACCTAGAATGTATTCAGCTTCTGAGACTTACTGCTGAATCAGTTCACCTTTTCTTTTCTTTTTTTCCCTTTTAAGGTTTTATTTTTTTAATTTATTTATTTATTACTTCAGGTTACATCTCCATCATAGTGTCTTCTTTCCACCCCTCACAGTCCCATCCTCCCACCTTCTACCCCCTATTACTTCCATCCCACTCCTCTGGAGTGGAGTGTCCCTACATAACAGTCCCTCACCCGAGTTCAGCAGTCATATGAGGGCCAAGAGCCTCCTCATACACTGGGGCATATAAGGCTGCACCACTAGGGCAAAGTGCCTCACTGACAGGATAAAAAGTCTATGTTCATGTTCCCTTTGGTGCATTCGTTGTAGTACAGTTATCCTGTACTATATGGCTAAAATCTGACTATAAGTGAATAGATGCCATGTGCATCCTTCTGAGTTTGGGTTAGCTCACTCAGGATGAGCTTCTCTAGTTCCATCCATTTGGCTGCAAATTGCAGGATTTCATTGTTTCTGATGGCTGAGTAGTATTCCATTGTGGAGATGTACCACAGTTTTTAATCCATTCTTTGGTTAAGGGACATCTGGGTTGTTTCTAGTTTCTAGCTATTGCAAATAAGGCTGCTATGAACATAGATGAGGAAACTTCCTTATGATTCCATGAGGAGTCATTTGGGTGTATACCCAGAAGTGGTATGGCTGAGTTCTGAGACATAGCTATTCCAAGTTTTCTAAGATATCACCAGACGGACCTCCATAATGGTTGCACAAGCTTGCAATCCCACCAGCAATGGAGGAATGTTCCCCTTTCTCCACACCCTAGCCAGCATGTACTGTCATTTGAGCTTTTGATCTTAGCTATTCTGACAGGTGTGAGATGGAATCTCAGAGTTGTCTTGAGTTGCATTTCTCTGATGTTTAAGGATGTTGAGCATTTCTTCAAGTGTCTCTCCGCCATTAGGGATTCCTCCTTTGTGAATTCTCTAGCTCTGTCCTCCATTTTTTGATTAGATTATTTGGTTCCTTGACATTTAATTTCTTGAGTTCTTTGTAAATTATGGATATTAGCCCTCTGTCAGATGTGGGGGTTGGTGAAGATTTTTTCCCAATCTGTAGGCTACTGTTCAAGCTGTACTACAAGAGCAATAGTAATAAAAACAGCATGGTATTGGTATAGAAACAGACCAGTGGATCAATGGAATTAAATTGAAGACCCAGAAATGAACCCACACACCTATGGTCACTTAATTTTTGACAAAGAAGCCAAACCACACAATGGAAAAAGGACAGCATCTTCAATCTTCAACAAATGGTGCTGGTCCAACTGGATGTCCACATGTAAAAGAATTAAATTAGACCCATACTTATCACCTTATACAAAACTTAAGTCCAAATGGATCAAAGACCTTAACATAAGGCCAGACACACTAAATACACTAGAAGAGAAAATGGGAAAAACCCTCAAACTAATTGGCACAGGTGACAACTTCCTGAACAGCACACTAACAGCTCAGGACCTGAGACCAACAATCAATAAATAGGACCTCATGAATCTGAAAAGCTTCTGTAAGGCAAAAGACACTGTCATTCGAACAAAACAGTAGCCTATAGATTGAGAAAAATATGTTCACCAACCCCACATCTGACAGAGGGCTAATACCCAAAATTTACAAAGAACTCAAGAAATTAAATGTCAAGAAACCAAATAATCCAATCAAAAAATGGGGAACAGAGCTAGACAGAGAATTCACAAAGTAGGAATTCCTAATGGCTGAGAGCTCACCTTTTCTAACTTTCTGAACTCTAGTTGGCTGGTTCAACTCGCCTGTTCTGGCTCAAACTCTTCTCCAAGTTGACTGATTCAAACTGGTTTCTCTCAGTTTCTGATGGAATTGCTCTGCTTGGTTTCAAACAAGCCCTACCAATCTGTTCTAAACTTCTTGTTCCTCATTTTCTGGCTCATTATGTCTTCACCTGTGTTCAGCTTGTTCTCTCTTCAATCTGTGTCTGTAAAACTCTCCCGGTAAAACTGCCTTCTCTCTCTCTCTTTGCTGTTGTCTCTTAAGTCACCTCTCTTTCCTCTATTCTCTCATGAGAGTTTGGGCCTGTTCTCCTATTCCATGAAGTCTTTCCCTGATTCTCTAACTGTCCCTCAATTAGATGCCACTTTCAAAGCATGAGTGCTTTTTTTCTACAAACTAACTTTACCTTCTGCCTATTTGTTTCAGTTTAAAGGTGTATACTCTTATATTTTTGGTTGTGAGCCTAGCCTTTAACGGCTGAATTTCAGCCAGAGGGATTAAAGGTGTGTCATTCCAGCCAGATCACATAGACAAAGAAGGTCTTTGGATGTGATTCCTTGGCAAGGCACCCATGTTGCTGGATTAGAATTCCTCTACACTCCTGGCCATTCAAGGTGGGGAGAGAGAGAGAGAGAGAGAGAGAGAGAGAGAGAGACCTTTTAATACATAGCTCTAAATGGGATGTCTTCCATCAAATCTCTACCCTCAGAGCTTAGGGAACTCTGAGGAAGAAGAGGCAGAAAGAGTTTAAGAGTCAGAGTGGGCAGAGAACACCTTGACAACAAGGCCCTCTAAATCAACTAAGCAAGGCTCATATGGACTCACAGAGACTGAAGCAGCAAGCACATGGCCTACACAGCTCTGTACCAGGTCTTCTGTGTATATATTATAGCTTTCAGCTTAGTATTTTTATGGGACTCCTGAATGTGTGAATGAGTGAGATTCTGATTCTTGTGCCTGCTCTAAGGACGCTGCTTTCTGCTGCTGTGCCTTGTCCAGTCTCTATGAGATGATTTTTTTCTTGCATTATCTTATTGTATTTTATTTTATTATGCTTGGTTATCTCTAGAAACCTGTTCTTTTCAAATGAGGGACAGAAAAGGAGTGGATCCAGATTGGAAGGGAGGTGGGGAGGCATTGGGAGAAGTAAAGGGATAAAAATCTATAATCAAAATATAAGGAAAAATTATAAGGATAAAAAACAAAAAATAATTTCTTATTTTTTAAAAAATAAGAGACGATTTTTTCTTCAAGTTACATCTCAATCATAATCTCCTCCCTTCTTCCCATCCCATTCCCACCCTACCTTCTTCCCTCTCACCCTCCTATCTGCTTTTTTTCTTATTTAAGGTATATCTTTTTACCCCCAACAGCTCCCCCTTTTAGTCCAATAAATGACACCTTTTCTAATAACAATAAATATAATAGGAAACATTTTTATTATGCAATGGATTTATTTTTTTCTTTTTTTAAGTTGTATTTTTTAATTTATTTTTTACACTTATTTAGTTCTTCAAATTACATCTCAGTCATAGTCCCATCTCTCCTCTCCATCCCATTCCCACCCTCCTACCCTTTTCTCCCTCACCCTCCTATCTGCTTTTATTTTAATTTAAGGTGTATCCCCCCCCAAACAGCTCTCCCTTTTAGCCCAATAAAAGGCTCTTTTTTATAACAAATAATACAATACAAAACAATAAGAATAATTAGACTACAATTATGAAAATTATAAGGTATGGCATATGTTCCCAATGTCCAGTCCATACATATTTGGCAACTGATATTTATATTCCATTATCTATCTATCTCAATAAGTTTAAAAATCTATACCTAACTCAGTTTCCACCCTAACTTGCATTACCAACTTAAAAACATCTTCTTAGATCTAGAACATCCTTTTAAATCCTAAACAACTTAAAATTTAACTGTGAGACTATAACTATCTAGTCTTCAACCACATCAGAGACCTGAGAAGGATATATACAACTAAATAAACAGGAGGTACAGAGCCAGCAGCTTCCAAAACTAAGAAATGACAGACAACTGGATGCCTGGACAGTCCTCAATTTCTCTCAATACATTAGACCATCTATCTTCAGCCTTTGGCCCAGCATCTCTGACACACATTAATTATAAAGCAGGAATTATGAAGGACTTGTCTACCCTGTCTTGGCAGAGCTAGGCTGTTGATTTACCTACTTCCAAGTTTTGTCCTTTTCAGACAACATTCTGTCTACAGTTGAAGCAAGGGATTTTTCTTGCCCAATGACAAGCCTGCCACTAAGGCAGTCATCTCCAAATGGAGATTCGTTGATGCCCATCATCTACTTGGAGTAGGATGGGTGTGCTGTCAGGAGCTGACAGGTCATTTCTTAATTTTATGCAGAACTTATCTTGAACCATAATGCTATCTCTCATATGCATATATAGCTGTTTAAATTCTCTGTTCCTTTCTGAATTTTCTATAACATTAGTTTCTCCAATATTTCACCAATGGGAAAAAAAAACAGATTTATTCTCCATATGTGAATTCAGACAATGTCCCTTAGTTACTTTTTTCTCATATCCTAAGAGACTTTAGCATTGATCCTTCTTAGAGTCTCTTAAAGTATTTCTCTTATATCATTTTTCACTCAAGATGCTTTCACATGGGTATAGAGGTATATATCACAGGTATACAAACCAAACATGTTGTTATAATAAATCATGAAGATATTTATGTAAAGAAATCCCTGGAAGGCAAATAATTTTACCATTGATTAGATAAAAAGCAATTTTGCACACATAATGAGACAAATGTGTTAATGTATTTTTACAAGAAGAATTACATTTTAACTCAATACTTGAAACTTTTAGATATAAAGTAGGTTCGGTGTTTTTCCGAGTTGATTGATACTTTGATTTAATAATAAAGCTAAGAATACTGTTTCACATAAGTACATAATACAAAACAGCAGAATATATTTAGCAACAGTTCAGAAATTCTTGGAAATCTTAATCCAAAGTCAAAATTCACTCAATCCCTTTTATGAAACTCAAGTCAGCAACTCAAACACCAAGTTTTAAAGTGAAACATAAAGCACAGTGCAATCAAAATATGGTCTAACTTTTGACTTACACGCTGAAGAATAATGGAAGCAAAATACAAAAAGTCTTTCTGTGATTAAACCATCCTATTTCTAAAGAGCAAGAAACTGCAATACAGTTTTTAAACACTGTAATTTATAATGCATAATAATTTAAAATCTGAGCCTATGAGATTCCAGCAATTTTGTTGGCACTGTGTGATGTGATCGCATTTACAATGTAGAATCAGCACACTGTGCACAGAAGTAAGACTACAGTGAAGTCACGTGATACAACACGGGCACACACTGCCGGAAACATCTCTGAGTTACTCATCAACACAAAATACATCTATCTTTCAATAAAAGAGGGTATAAATTTTCTGTACTTTACTTGCTTTCTATGTTGTAGACAGACATTTTCTACTATCTTTACAATTACAGTGTATTTGATTCACCTCTGAGTTTCCTTCATTTAACCTTGCCCAAAGAATAAGAAACTATTGTTATGAGGCTCTGACTTATCTTTGAAGGGAGGAAATAGCTATGGCAGAACAGTTACTTTGTAGATCACTCTGTTATGTGGTGATGACAATCGATTCTGACAGGTTTAATTGTGTTTCATATTTTAAATGCAGACATATTTTAATGCAGACATTGATGTATCCATTATCAGAATTATATATAGATATTCACCAAATAGAGTAGATTGTTATTGGCATTGTTTTAAATGGAAAATGATCTTCCTGATGCTTCCTAACTGTAATTTTAAACATGTATAATTGCATTTCTGAACTCCAATAAGATAGATGATGTTTCCTCATAGCTTGATTTCTGTATTGCATAAATTCTACATATTGTTGTCCTATAAACTCAGTGAACATTTATTTCAGGTGCATGATTATTGTTGTGTGGACAAATAAACATTAAGCATGCATTTCACTTACATAATCATATTTCATCTTGTTGTAAGAACCCCATTAGCCTATATCTATGAAAGCTAATGCTAGATTAGCATTGGGTAGCATATGAGTCAGACAAGACATTCATAACTTTGTAATAGACATATAGTTTCTTGACATACATTTTATAGGAATCTCTGTATATTCAAGAAAGTATAGAAGTCTGTGTGGTAAAACATAAAGAAAATCATTACCTTTATACTTTTCTCAAAAATCATGAGGGATAGTCTGGATTTGGTAACATAAGACATTGCCTTGCTCTTCCCCCAACTATAACCACCAAGAAAATAATCTTGCTTATGAACTTAATAAATCCCATGTGTAAAATTACAGAAGTTTATCCCACTCTTCAGGAAGAAAGTAATAGTGTGCATTGTAATTTCCAATACTGTCTATTACAGGGCATTAAATAATATGTACATGTAGTTGTTTATTCTACATATTAACTTTCAAGATTTACATATTACACTTTCATGGGAAACATGATTGTTTAATTTTTAATATTTCATTGTAAACCAGAAAAATACCTCCATAAACTACATTGTAAGGAAGGCTGTTTTGGATGTAAACTGAAGCAAAATTAATTAGAAGCTGCTGAAATGCTAGAGAATGAATGCTAATCTTAAATGAGCTCCATGTGATGTTTGATTTCATGACTGACAAAATTAGAGAGCCTTCATTTACTGGGCCAGGAACGCTCATTAGTTCTGCAATGTGTCACATACACATCTCCATTCCTCCCAACCTATTTTTTAGTCTTCGTATTTCTATTTTGACGTTAGAAAAATATACAACCAAAATCTATAAGACTTTGATTAAATGTTGATACAGCTGATTTCAACACAGCCAAAGCCAGTGACCATACATGGAATCTAAACAACAGCTAGCAATTACAATGTCAAAGGCATGTATACACTGTGTGTTATGTTTCATTGTCTGGCATGCAAATACAGTCTCCATTTCCTTTACACTATGTCCAAAGTATAAAGAAAGCCAACCAAAGAGTTCTGTTTCGTTTACACAAAAGAACAAGGTTCAATCATGTTTGATAAGTTGCAAATTACTGGTAATACCACAAGTGTTGTTACAGCTGCTAAGAATGGTTGGGAGGATGTGCAAAATGCAGCAAAAGCATGAATCAAAAGGAAAAAATCTAAACAAATTTGAATGATGGTGTATAGTATGGCTAACTTTAACTTCATTTGGGGCCTAGAAATGCCATATTGGGTGCAGTATGAGGCATCTTCAGTGGAAGCTAGCCTTGTAAGATTGTGTTGGACTTTCAACTCTTCATACAATGACATGATCTTTATCCAATTGGATGCAAATTGTATTTACAAATCAAAATTATGACATATTTTTTAATACTAGCATTGGGATTTTGTACAATGTATATTTATAAATTGTGATTTTGAGAAGAATTTCTTTCATTCAATATGGTTTCTGCTTCTCCTGTGCACTAAGTTATCCAGCAGCTGAAATGAACGTCCTTGAGAAATACAAAAGACTAAACCAAGTCTCTATTTAATAGGGACCATAAATACATATTCTTCTTCCATGTTGCACACTGTAGTCATCAATAATTTTGAATTTCTCAGGGCCTTTGTTTGCAGTAAAACTAAAATGAAGAGGGATGGGTGACATCAAAATGTATTGCCCACACATGTATATAATTAGAACTATCATTTGAGTCAGGTTTAAATATTTAAAACCTGGGGCATTCTTTGTAAAATTATAGATCTCCACTTTCCCTTGAAAACCTGTAAACGCTGGCAGAGCTGAGCTTGCATTCCACATAGCAATGGTTAGTGAGTAGCAGCTACCCTTATTTCTACATAGTATGGCTCTTAAGGTCAGACCACTCAGGTTACCTGTCCTATTCTGATTTTTTTTAATGTTTATTTATTACGTCAAGTTACATCTCCATCACAGCCCTCTCCCTCCACCCCTCCCAGCCCCACCCTCCTACCCTCTCACCCTTCAACCAGAATGCATAATTCTTTTTTTGAGTCCAACAAATGGTTCTTTCTCTTATAACAATAAATACAATACAAAACAACTGAAATAAATAGGCCACAATTCTGAGAGTTATATGGCTTAGCATACATTCTCAATGTCCAGTCCATATGTATTTGGTCCCTGACTTTAACATTCTACTATCTAACTATCTCCATGAGTTTAAAGTTCTCTATCTAACTCAGCTTTCATACTAACTTGCATCACAATTTTAAAAACATCTTCTTAGATCAGAACGCCCTCTTGATTCCTAAACAACTTAAAATTTAACTATGAGACTCTAGCTATCTATTCTTCAACCACCTCAGAGACCTGAGAGGGATAACTATATCTGATTATATAGGAAGTGCAGGGCCCGCAGCTTCCAAAACTAAGAAATGACATACCCGTGTCTGCCTATTCTGATTTTTAACTCCTGATTGATCCTTTCATTTTCTCTGAAATTTAGAACACTGCCCTCTTGAGTTTGTTCTGCATCATTTACTTTTGATAGAACTTCTCTATATCCATAATACAAGTATAGAAAGGAGAAAACAAGTCATTTATACACAATAAGCATATTAATTGCAGTAGTATTAGTGACAATAAACATTTAGTACTGATGTTTATATCTGGAAGGGTTCTAAGTGCTTATCTATTAATAACTGTGAAATGCTCACACCAATCCATTAAAATATCACTTCCAGAAGGACAACATCTTCTATGCTAAGCCAGTGGATCTCAGACTTTTGCTTACATCAAAACCATCTGGAGAGCTTGTCAGAACAAGTTGGCAATTGCTTTTTTTGGACCAGTCTGGGATTGCTCCCAAGGATATCTAATTTTGACAAGTTCCAGGGTATTGTTGATGCTACTGGACCAGTGACCACACTTGGAAAATTACTGATTTTAACATTGCTCTAGTCTCGATGCCTAATGATACAGCGAATATTTAATAACTTGTTGGAAAAGAATAGGCAGTGTATTAGGTAGCTAATACTTCTCTATAAAATGCTGAGAAGATTAAGTATAATGGATAGAAATCACATATCTAAAAAACATCAGTAATAGGATATTAAAACTTGCCCTTATAGCATAGAATTGTGGTGCAACTTTAAAAAGAAGGTACACATAAGATTGCTTGCTGGCTTAAGTGTGCCATATATCTCAGCTATTTTTATTCTATGGTGGAACACTATCTCGCTGACCATTTAAAAAACATACAGTTCTTGGCATAGTGCGCAAACCATTCTATAGACGCTTTCTAAAGAAAACTATCCTTTCACTTATGCACAGGGTCAACAACTCTTTCCCTGCCCTTTCCAGGACACATGTAAAATGCCCCAGAGCATGCAGAAGGCTCACAGCTGGAAGGCTAATGAGCACCCGCTCTACTTCCATGGCTGAATTGGTACTTTCCAGGAGACATTATGTTTGTTTCCAACCTGTTTCTTTCTATTTGAATTGTTATTGTAATTTGATTGATTATTAGTCAATTCCATAAAATCTAAGTTCAAAAAAAAAAAAGGCAGAGCTGTTTCTATGAAAAATAAATGCTCCAGAAAGTCTGAGCACAAGGAAAACTTAAGATAAACACAATGATCTTAGGAACAGATGCAGAAACAAAAGAATTGGGAAAAAATTGTAAGATGCTCAAAGTTTCTGCGTCCCCAGTGCTTTGCTATTGAGTAATTTACTTAAACTTAAAACTTAAAGTTAAAGAAAAATAAATTGGAATGCACACTTTATCCATTACCTGCATGATTTTTGTACAAAGGAGAAATGGAATATCAAGAGTAGCCAACATAATGGATCTGGTAATGTAAAATGCTCACTGTAGGGTACAAACCTTAAGGTTCATATCTGGAACTCCCACAGCCTGTATTTGTATGACTTAAAGCAGAGAATTATTTCTTAAAAATTAAACAGTTATAAAAATACAAAGGGAAAAAAACAAAAGAAAAGGAGGGAGAAATAGGGGAGAGTCAGAAGGAGAATCAGGAGTGGGACGCCATATGTCAGAGGCCAGCTGTAGTCTTTAGAGTGCTATATCACTGTCAAATTTTTCATAGAAAAAGTTAAAGACCCATGTAACTTGTATCCATTATTTCA
>CAJQZJ010001694.1:1246227-1260324 GCA_907164525.1 Lophiomys imhausi | reverse complement strand
CACAGCAGCACTTGCTGGAGTGGGAGAGTCTGAAGGGCTCCTGGGGACCACTTGAAAGTCAGTCTACCCAGATCAATATATTCTAGGTTCAGTGAGAGATTCTGCTCCCTGAAATAAGGAATGAATTGAGGGAGACACCAGATGTCAACCTCTGGCCTCTGTATACATGCATACCACACACACACACACACACACACACACACACACACACACACAAACACAAACACGACTCCACTGGAATATAGCTTTTACCAGTCAGAAGTACTCATTATTCATTCGTTCTCTTGGTTCCACTTCTCTCCACCTCTCTTCACCTATTCTTAGCTGCAAGATTTTAGCCAGGGACCTAAAATTTTTTATCACTAGGATGTCTAAAGCATTTATCTCTGTGGATTTGAAAAGTATTGCAAGGAAAGGTTATGATACTATTCTGCTGACATTTAAAAATACATTCCTTGAGACATCCATCAGCTATGAGTGTCAACTTGGTGGTGTGCAACATGCTGGCCAGTATTCCAGATGAGCTTTGAGTAATCTTAGCTGAGCGACTTCATTTTCATGTCAAGCTGAACTAAATAGAATCCCCTGCAGCTGATCACCCTCTCTCTGTGCAGCTCTTTCAACAATCATACATACATGTTTCTGCATTCATCAGTTTAGGAGCAGAATTCAATTCACTTGATGTGAGTATGACTTCATCCATAGGAATCTTGTTAGGTGAGGTGGTAGGAAAAGGTAAGGGTATAAACTGTAATCTCCATCCATTATCCACTGTCCTCCAGAATGTGTAGATCAACTGATGTTTTCATGTAATACAGAACCACCTTTAGAAAAAGTATTTTTTAAGCCTTTTTAATCTCCAAGGTAACATAAAGGTGTACGATAAAGCCAGATGGTCATACTTTACAGCAGCTGGGCTGAGAAAATGTACTGCTAATTTGCACAGGTCTTTCATGTAGGCTAAATGTCGTCCTCTTGTAAATGTTGTTCTGAAAGCAAGGGGATTACTATTTGCCGACATGGCCCTCTTGCTTGCTGATATTCACTGCTAATTATGTGACCAGTACTCTCTCTCTCACAGAACCATTTTCCCCTCCTGCTCGGATATGTTTGCTCAGAAGCATTTCCACCCCTGCAACAAGCTGTATGAGGTTAGCCCACTGGGAACCTTTTAATTTACAAACCTTACTAAAAATATTAATCTGTTTCAAAGAGATTGCATTATAAATGTAAATGCCTAATGAATATGAGTGAAATGCTGGAGGCCACAGTTAGTAAACTTTGAAAGTTTTACCCCTTTCCTCTTCCAATATATGTTTTATGCAATCTGTATTCTAAGCCCTATAAAGAGACCAACTATTGCTCAATGAACTGATGCTTGTAATCAAATTCTACATTTTCTCTGATACAGCCTTCCCTTCCCTTTTTACCCTTTTCAGTTAAAAAAAGAGAGAGAAAGAGAAAGAAAAGAGAAAAAAAGCTTACTGTTAATGAAACAGCCAGTGCTGCCAGTTACATGCCAGATGCCAGGCTAAGTCCTTTACAAAAAATACTTCATCTCATCTTCCTAACAGGTTAAGTGACTTGAAAAATAATTGAGTTACAAAGAAAACTCATGATTTATATTTGCTAGAAATTCAGGCATTGAAAGAAACACTAAAACATAAGTAAATCCCACATGGTGATTCCTCAAGTTTTCCAATGAACCAAACATTCACTCTTATACACTAGAATAACTTTTATTCCTCTGCTTTCTTTTAATGTCTTTGCATGAAATCTATGTCACAATAATGTTATTTACACTTTATTTTACCTATTCTCTTTGTGTAAAATATGCCTAAAATTTATGCTTGAGGAATTCAGGGATCCTGATAAGCTCAGTCACTGTACAAATACACAATGACTAGCAAATATACAGTCTGTGGGTATGACCTAAAGAGCGAAAGGTTTCATGTTTGTATTTGGCACTAAGATCTTTGCAAAAGCCCTGACATTTATCTTTTAGGAAAATTGGCTTGAAGGCCCACATAGTGCCTATTACTAGATGTATGAACAAATCTCTTCATCTGTGTGGGCTCTAGTTTATTTACAAAACAGAACAAGGAAATGGTCCTATTTTGCTCTCATTAAGGTGGCTTTTAACTTAAGAAAATAGTATGATGTTGTTAACTTAAAATTTGAAAACTCATAGTTTCCAGGCTGAAGTTTTTAAATCTGGTGTTATCTAAATGCTTATTTGTTTCTTTTTTTTAACTTTTTTTAATTTTTTTTAATAAGTACTTTATTTTTTTTTCAAGTTACATCTCAGTCGCAAACCCTTCCCTATTCCCCCTTCTTGTCCCACCCTTCCACCCTCTTCCCCTCCCCCAACAGCTTCTCTTTTCATTCCAACAAATGGTTCTTTCTCTTATAACAGTAAATTCTATACAAAACAGCAGAATTAAATATGCCACATTTATGAGAGTTAAATGGCCCGGTATACCTTCCCAATGTCCAGTTCATACATATTTGGCCCCTGACTTTAACCTTCTACCTTCTAACCATCTCCATGAGTTTAAAGTTCTATAACTGACTTAGTTTTCATACTAACTTGCATCACTATTATAACCATCTTCTTAGATCTAGAGCACCCTCTTGATTCCTAAACAACTCAAAATTTAGCTATGAGGCTCAAGCTGTCTATTCTTCAACCACCTCAGAGAGCTGAGAAGGATAAATATATCTGATTGTATAGGAAGTGCAGGGCCTGCAGCTTCCAATACTAAGAAATGACAAACCAGTGACTACCTGGACAGTTCCCATTTTCTCTCCATACATTCCAGCATCAGTCTTCAGCCTTTTGGTCCTGTTTCTCTGACAGACATTTATTGTAGAGCAGGGATTGTGAAGGACTAACCTACCCTGTCTTGGCAGAGCTAGGCTGTTGACTTCCCTGCTACCAAGTTTTGTACTTTTTGGACAGCAGTCTGTCTGCAGTTGAAGCAAGGAGTTTTTACATGTCAAGAGATAGGCTTGCCACTAATTCAACCATCTCACATTGGAGATTCTTCGATGCTTTTCTTCTACTTGGAGTAGAATAGGGGGTGCTGTCAGGAGCTGATATGTCACGATATCAAAAAAAATCTTAATTTAAGACCAAATCTTTGAATGCCATATTCTGCAGATCTCTTGGGGTGTTTGAAGATGCCCTATCTATCTCTTGTATTTAGATAAGCAAATGTTGCTTGTCTCTTAACAACTTGATTACTGAGTAGCTTAGAGAATATCTGTGATAGACTGTCTTAGTAGCTAACAAGGTGACATGCATGCATGACTAGGAGTTTGTTTTTCTTAACTATCCTAAACAGTTTAGACGGTTGGTATCAAGAGGCCAGAACTTCACATTTCATTTTTAAGTATCTCTAAGTACGATACCATTAGGAAGCGTTACCTTAAATTTTGCATCAATATACAAAGATCTATTCAAATGTGGCTAAATATACTCTTAATTTTGTATCAATATACAAAGATCAATGCCTATGCGGCCCAATACAATCTTAATATTGCGTCCATATACAAGGGTCAATACCATTGTGGCCAACTATAATCTTAGTTTTGTATCAATATACAAATATCAATACTGACGTAGACCAATACAATCTTATTTTTGCACAATAAACAATGGTCAATACCACTTTAGCCAAATATACTATTAATTTTGTATCAATATACAAGGGTATAAGGGCATATTCAATAATGTGACCTTTCTTCTTGATCCTTCCTGTGCTGTGTCTCGATTTTTCTCTCGTCCGTGCATTCCTACATAGGAGATAAAGAAGAATACAGAAAAGGGAAAGAAGGAATACCCTGGGTCTAACCTCCAAAACCCATTAAACAGGACCATTTAACAACTTGTAATCTCTTCCCCTAAATAATAGTGTTTTCAGTTGTCCTTCAAATAACCGAAAAAAGGGATGGGGCGGTGAAACACCCTCCCCACCCTCTGGGTATGGGACGTCGCTCTCTTAAAATGACTTCCTGCTGATTTGGGTCATAGTAAACCTGTTTGGGGCCCAAACCAAAATAGAAAAATGGTTAAAAATGTTTATACAATCCTTTTATGTTCAGTCCTTCTGTTCTCAGCTGTTTAGTTGACCTAAGGAGTTTGTAGGCAGAAGCTGAACTTCCAGGCTTTACTGAGGTTCTGGCTGGGGCATTGTGTAGGGCTGAACGGTCTTAGCGATATTGAGTTGTTGTGGTTGTAGGCTTTTGATGGAGACATCTATTGAGGGAGTCTGTCAGGCTGAATCATCTGGGTCACTCGTCTTCTTTTGGTGTCTGATTCTGATTTCTGCTGAGGTTTCCGTTGTCCAGTTGTTCCTGGGTTCCTTGAATGGATGCTTTGATTTTCCTGGAATGATAAGAACAGAGCCCTGCCCTATTCCTCACTCAGGGACAATCATCCTCTTTTTTTGGGGGGGGGTAGGTAATATTTCTCCTGAAGCAAATTTGGTTTTTGACAATATATAAAGTGTTATCTTTCAATCTGGTTTAAAGAAGAAATTATTTTGTTATTTTGGAGCTAAACCAGCTTTAGTGCATATATTTTGAGGTCTCGAAGGACAATTTGTTCGTGTTGTGTGGGCCTTTTGTAAGTAGCTTTTAAACTTAGGTCCTTCCAAATCCTATGTGTGGGTCTCTGCATTCTAAATATTGGGATCCAAGACCTTTGGTTCCCATCTAAGGGGATTAAAGATGTGTTCCACCACTCCTGGATCAAAGTTTTTCTTTATTTAGAGTTTGTTTTGTATCAGGCTGACCTTGAGCTCTGAGATCTGCCTGTTTCTGTCTCTAGTGTGTTGGGGTTAGGGTGTACTCTTCTTGAATGATGGGATTAAGGGTGTGTACCCTCACCATCCTTTTCCGTGTAACTCTAGAATTTATAAGTCCACTAACACTTTGGTGCTCCTCCCGTCTCTGCTGAAGTTAAAGGCATGGGTTAACACCACATTTCTCCTGTATTTTACCTTAGCTCTACGTTTTTTCGACACTTGGAGGTTCATAAAACCAGGTTGAACGGCTGTGTCCTTTAATTTATTTACAGTGTATTAACGTTGTATAAATCTTGAGATAGAGCAAAGCTATTTGTAGAATGTTTATTCAGCATGCACAATACCTTGAGTTAAATCCTCACTACTGCATTCATGAGTATGGTAGGCAGCCCTATCATCTCAGCAAGAGGATTTAGATGCAGGAAGATCAGAAGTTCAAGTTCAACCTAAACTATATGAAGAGTTCAAGGCCAGCCTTGCAAGAAACTCTGGTTCAAAAATCAAAATCTCATAATGTTTTAAGAAAATCTATAGTTTTATGTTAACCTAAATTTATAGTTATTCTCTGCCACATGGGGCAAGGAGCCTGCCTGAATCTAAACATATGCTCTTCATGTTTGGTGAGATGAGCTTATGAGTTAAGAGTTTCAAATCTCAAACTCTCAAACTTGTCTCTTAATCTTTGGAGTTGGGATCTGAAGGATGGCAGATATCCTACTCTGAGACAGACTACTTTTGCCTCCACTCAGCTGGTAGGTAAGATATATTGTGGCTCTGTATCTTCCAGGAAGCTTGGGCCTTGTAGGGTACCAAGCTAGAAGTACATACTTTTCCACCAGAAAGTTCCTAGCTAGGCAGGCAGATCTAGTGTCTTCTGGGAGAAAAAGACCCTTCCTTTCTGAGTTTTACAGCCCAAAATAAGCAGCAATCTCAGACAATCTTTGATGAATTGGATGGTGGAATCATTTATTTTGTGAACAGGGACATTATAAGCCTTAGGCAGTGGGAGCGGTTTGGCGGTAAATTCTTTTGATTGGCTGGAACAAGGAGTGCCAGGGATGCTTCATTTACATGCAACAGAACTGTGTCAAAGATTACACTCCAAGTATGGTTAGAGGCATAGGCAAAGGTCATTGACTGGAAGCTGAGGTACTAAGATATCTCATTATCATAGGGAGTCATCTCCAGGAATCCCAGGTGCTCACTAAATGGGTTCCCTGCAATTTCCCTAAGGGCTATGTGACATTCCTCAAATAGAGGTTGTGGAGTTTCCCCAGATCAGGTGAAGAGGAGGGAACCCACTGAGAAAGGGAGTCCACCATTTAGCATGGAGCTCAGGCACTTTCTGGTAATATCAGACTTTGACCTTAATAGCAGGGTATCCCAACAATAGGTAGCTTTCTTAGATGACATTCTGTAGTCCAAGGTCTACAACTATGGTAGCAATCCCCCAGGAACCATTTTTCCAGGAAACTTCTAAAAGAAGTGTCTTTAAATCCTGGGGCAACTTGGTCCAGCTCTGTTGCCCACTGCAACCTCCACCTAGGTCTGTCCATTTAAAAGCAATGATAGGTTGACTCACCTCTGTCAATGTGAAACTGAAGAACATATCTTTCAAGTTCAAGACAGTGTACACCTGTTTCTCTGGAAAAACCAAACTCACAAGTATCAGAGGCCCAGGGTTTCTTCACCGGCTGATATATTCTAGGGTGACTGACCAGGCACCAAGATGCCTGTCTCTTCAACTTGGTCAATATGGACTCCAATATCCCCTATTGTTCCCAGGATCATAGAGTATTGTTTAATCTGGACGGAGGTAGCTTATCTGGCTAGTTGAACAATTGTGCTTGGGGTTGGGCCAGTCCTGGGGGATTGGTTTCTTCTGCCAGAAAGTGAGACACCAAAATTTTGCTGGATATTTGTAAGTCTAACTGCTTCTCATCATCAGAGAAGGTGATAGCGGCTTTCAGTTCATGCAAAAGGTCATGTCCCAATCAGTTCTCTGTTGTTAAACACCCTTTAAGCTACCTCCATCAACTGGGACCTACTTATACTTTTAAGTTTTTCTAACTTTTTAAAACTATTTTTTTTCTGCTGGTCAGTGTTGAACAGAAGAGAAAATCTATTCTGTTCAGACTGCTTTTTCTGACAGCAATCCCTCTGCCCAGCCCAGGAACTGTTCTTCACTTTTTTGATTTTTTTTTTTTTTTATTCAGAAAATGGTGAGTTTACAGATCACTGATTGAAAAGGAGTCATAAATTATGAAAGAGAAAAAAGTAGAACTTTTTCTTTTCCTTCAGGCCCAGCCCAGGGAAACTTTTCACTGTACCTGAGGCTGCTTAGAGAGGCACAGTGCAAAGGAACGACTCTCTTGGGGGAACTATTTTCTCTTCCCTGTGTATTCTTCTTAGATGTCAGGAAGCAGCCTGGATGAGAGGCCTGGCCTCTCCCTATCTCCAGAGACGGACCAACCCTGACTGTGAGCAGGAGTCAAGCAACAAAACAAGCAAGGGTTCCTGCTCCTTGAGTGAGACTGATAAAGGGATTTTAGGGTTTCTCTGAGTGACCTGGTGGAGCCAAAAGGATTCAGGTCCTCAACAGGAGGGACACAGGTCTTAAGCCAGGGGATTCTCACACCAGAGCAAGCCCCTGGTCAATACAGGGAAACAGAACTGACAGCAACACATAGAAAGACACACAGGGAAACACATACATACACAGAGGTAAGTAAAGACAATCAGGGGTGGCCACCACACATGCATACACCTGAATAGACAGAGCAAACCAGTGAAGTCTCACATGGATGCTGGATACTGAATCAGCAGCTCCATCCGATCTCTCCTAAGTGTCCAAACAGAAGGATAAGAAGGAAAAAAGCTTAGACTTGATCTAGACCCCCCCATACAAATATAGAGGATAGGTAACTTG
Source organism: Lophiomys imhausi (assembly GCA_907164525.1). Classification (NCBI taxonomy): domain Eukaryota; kingdom Metazoa; phylum Chordata; class Mammalia; order Rodentia; family Muridae; genus Lophiomys; species Lophiomys imhausi. The sequence goes on along the minus strand of CAJQZJ010001694.1, from coordinate 1,252,584 downwards.
CTCCTCATACAGATCCCTTAACAAGTAGAGTTGGGGTGGTCTCAGTCATAGATTTTATTATCTGTTAGTTGGACACTTTACCTATTGGAGCTGCCAAGTCAAGTTGGGCAACCGAGCAAGAGGAAGCTCTTAGCCCTCATGTGAAGCATGAATTGAGGGGGGCTTAAATGTGGGGCACCCCACAGCAGAGGAGTAGGATAGATGGGACAGGGAGTAGAGTGTGAGAGCAAGGGACCAGAAGGAGACGAGGGAGGGGACATGATTGAGATGTAACTTGAATTAATAAATAAACAAATTAAAAAAAAAACCTTAAGCAGACTTACCTACAAATTGACAAACCAGGTGTCTTTCTAATTTGTTTCTTTTTGAGATGGTGGTGTCAGACCCCTCTGAAGAGTTAGGTAGCAATTGATCAAAGGGAGTCGTGGGGAGCCTGGAATATAGCAGGTTGCACCCCATAGAAGTCCCTGTCCACTGCACTCTTCCTTGCTCCAAGAGACTCTGAGACCTCCAGTGTCTCAAGATCTGGCCTCTGGGATCTCCTGAGGCCACCAGAAATGTGGGGTTTTCAATGGAGAAGACTACTTGAACATGGGTGTAAGCCAATAGAAAGTCTTTATAAGCCAGCCAGTAACTACACTGGCTGTTTGGGATCCCAGTGCAGCACTGAGTCTTTCTCAGAGTGAGCTTTTAAGCATAAAACCCATATTCTGGGTTGACATACTTCAATTAACAAGAACAGTTAGACAAAAAAGGGACTAAAGACCCAAATATCAAGGTTAGTACATTTTAAGACTTTCTAGAACTATATGGACATTGATGGATTATGCCTTTGTTTTAATTTTGGCAGGTGATGCTGTCAACTTGCTGAGTTTTACACCCTTCATGGTATTTCCATCATGGAGTCAGTTGGACTAAGATCTGAGGGCCTACTAAAGTCTAGGGCCCTGTTCCAGAACAATCTTTATTTTCCTGAAGGAGATGGAAAATGTTAGCAGAGATGAACAAACCTATCAACTTCATCAACAGCTTCAAGGAAACTAATATTTAGAAATTGGAAGTGAAGTTCTCAAAAAAGGATGGGTAAAGATAATGCTGTTCTTGACACAGATAAGGAGGGGGAGATTTAAAGTGAGGGAGAAAGCAAGAGTTAGGAGGAAAATATCAGCATTCTAGGTCCTGAAGCATTTAGCAAAGAAGAGTTTGTGTCAGCATTCTCCCTTACCACCTGGTAAGGCCTCCCCCTGCCCAGATTATACTAGTGAATAAATATTATTCACTATTGGTAACATTTCTCAAAAAACAATAGCCCATATTTATTTTCTAAATATAAACTGGATTTTCTATAAGTCCTCAAATTAGATAAATATTACTTAAATGTACATATCACTTTGGAGTAAAGAAATGATAATTTACCTTCAAATATATTTTGGACCACAACATTCAAAATAGAAAACTACAAATACACTGAGTGTGATAGTGCACTCCTTTAATCCCAGCACTTGGAAGGCAGAGTCAGACAGATCTCGGTGTAGTGAAGGCCATCCTGGTCTACAAAGTGAGTCCAGGACAGCCTGAAGACAGAGAAATCTTGCCCCAAAAGAAAGAAAGAAAATAAAAAGAAAACTACAAATACACTTCTTGGACACTGCCCCTGGATTTCTCTTGGTTTCATTTTGTAGTTTGGTTTCTTGAAACAGAGACTTACTATATAGCCCAAGGTGACCTTGTGTTTTTAGTCCTGCTTTGGCCTCCTGGGCATTGAGATTACAGGCCTGTGTGATACCCAGCTTGCTGGACTTCTTCAACACTCAGATACCATTAGTAGAAAATAGAGCAAAAGAGCCAGGTTAGCCTATCATGTAAGAGCTAGTTACTGGTTTGACCTTGGCTTCTCCCAATCCCTACTATTTTACCTTCTCTCTTTAAAATCTCATTCTTTGCTGCTTCATATAATCCTGAGAGGGGAATACATCCTTTCATCTTTCCCTTTCTTTGGAGGCCATTATTCCTTATTATATTTCATTTGTGGAGCAAGCTGAATTTCACTGAGAAGATATTTTGAAAAACTTATAGCTGCTAGACTAGGGTTTGTATCCAGAGTTGTACAATATAAAGGGCCCTTCAGAGAAGACCAGAAGAGAAAGTGGATGGTAGGGCTGGAGCGATGATTCCGAGGTTAAAAGCAGGTACTGCTTTGCGGGGGCCCAAGTCTGTTCCCCAGCACCATCTGCAGCTCACAACTGCCTTTAACTCCAGCTCAAGGAGATCAGATACCCTGTTCTGAACTCTGTGGGAACCTGTACTCACATGCACATAGCCATACACACACATACACTCACACACTACAGAGAAAAAGAGAAAGAGAGACGGGAAGGAAAGAAAGAGAGAGAGGGTGGAAAAGAATTTTAAAAAATAATACAATTAATCTAAGAAAGGACTCAACCACCATGTGGAAAGAATGGCCAAAACTATGGAATCTTGTGGCTTGGCAGAGAGACGTCTTTTTTAAAAGTGAAATGCCAGAGAGCAGTAGGCTGTGACCTACCTACTGTGGCCCAGAATCCCATGAAGACTGTATGCTGCACATGTGTGGATTTCTTATGAAGGAGAATAAAAGAAGTACTATTTCAGGTCAGGAATGACATTGGCAGAAGAATAGTCGCATAGTCAATGGAAGGAAAGTTGTCACACCGGGCTTTTGTTATCCTAAAGATGAAGCTTCTAGTGGATTCCAGGTGCAAACTTGTTCTTCTCATCTTCAGGCAGCTCTGAGTTCAGGCTAAAAATATGCTAGGAAAAAAGCCTTAGATACAGAGAGAGCAGACAACCAGGAGGATAGCTCCATGGGTAAAGCACTTGCTTTGCAGACATGAGGATCCGAGTTCAGAAGTCCAACACCCATGTAAACATCCAGTGTCCAGTGGTCATGGGGCCCACCTATGATTGTAGGACTCTGGAAGCTAAGATAGGATGTCCCAAAAGTAACCTGTCTAGCTAGACTAGTCAAATTGACAAACTCTGGGCTCAACTAAAGAAGCCCAGCTCTAAACCAGTTAATTAAATGATGAATAACCAAAGAAGACACCTATTGTCAACATCTGGCTTCCACATGCAAGGGATAGACACATGTAAATGCCTGATTACCCCCACATATATGAGCCTACACATAAACACACCATCGCATGCCACAACTCACCCAATCACAAGAACAAATAGTGTCAGAGGTACAGCAAGGATGTAGGCATAAATTGGCATTAACTGAGGCTTATTAAATTATGTTCAATCTTTTAAAATGTCTATACAAGTCATGACTGCATGTTGTTGCTCCACATATAAGCTATGCGTCTTCATGTAAGTATACCAACTATTATAGTTTTGATCAGAAAAATCAAGAATTCTAGATTGTTCAAAGTTTGCAGGAAATTCTTACTTGATGAAAGAACACTTCCATGTTTGCCTGGTATTCACTGGTATTCACTAAATGCAGAAACTACTCTGTTAAACTGGGTTGCAGACACAAAGGAAAACCATTTCCAACCCGCTCCATTCAGGTGAAAAAAATCCACTGGCACTTTGTCCAAGGATCTACAGCAATGTTCCCGGAGTCAGAGACTCATACAATGCTCCCACCTACCTCGCTGCTGGAAGCTAGGGCCTCTCCATGGAAACAATCATTTTTAATAATGCAGATCATCACAAGAGCTCATGGGAAATCACTCTAAATATTACCTTTGGACTTCTGTGTAGAAATATAGTGAGGGGAAATTGTCCCGATGATGCTCAAGGGTTAGAATAATATGGAAAAACCAACTCAGTTCAAATAATTTATTGTCTCTGCCATGCTTTCTGCATAGCACAGCTTAAGCTGCCATTCACTGAAAGGCTGTTTATACAGTCTGAAGTTCCAAAGGATTCCTGGATTTGCGTTCTTCTACTCTTCCTAAATGATGCATAATAAGTTACTCTACAGAGGTCTTTTGTAATGAATGTGGAACTGTTTAGTTTGGGCCCCTTCAAAGGGATGGAAGAACAGTAACTGGCTGTTTGAAATTTCATCTTATAGAAACTATACCCTGCACTACCTGAATTTGTTAGCATCTTTAAAACAAACCTTTTCCCAGACAAAACCAAATCAATCTTTGTATTCTTGACATTTCATTATAAAGGGCAATGAAGGGTATAAATAGAAGCCTCAAGAAATAGAGAGCAGTTTCTCTACAGGGGCATCCTGGAGGAGATGCAGTGGCTGGTGGTATTTTCTCTTAAAAGTAGCCAAGTTTTTCTTGGCATCTTTGGTGTGATGATAATGTGTGCTTCCTAGTGAGGCATGGCAGTATGGAGATATGAGCTGCAGCTATGCAGACTTATCCACACTGGGTGCCCTGAAGAACACCAGCTCTACATTCTCTAACTTTTCTCCCATGCCATCCTGACAGGAAGCACAGATGCCTGCCATTTCTTCTGCTCCTTTGTCTCATTGTTTGCAGAAGCATCCACAAGAGAATGCAGGTATAGTGTGTGAAAGACACCTGAGGTGAGAAGGGGACACTTAGTCCAAATGGTATGTTTTTACCATATATTAAAATACAGCTTTAATAAATTTGGGGAATTGTATACATACAATGTTTTTTTTCACTTTTTCCTGTTATTGAAACTAATCTCTTTTATCATACAATATATCCTGATTATAGTTTCCCATCTTTCTGCTTCTCCATGTTAGTCCCCACCTCCTCTCCCATCTGGATCTACTCCCTTTCTGTTTCACATTAGAAAAGAACAGACTTCTAAGGCACAACAATCAAACCTAATAAAATAAAATATAGTAAGATAAAGCAAGCATCATCACATTGAGAGTGGACAAGGCACACCAGCAGAAGAGAACCCTATGAGCAGGCTCATTCTCACATTCAGGAGTCCCATAAAAATACTAAGCTGAAAGCTATAATGAATACACAGAGGACCTGGTACACACCTATGTATGGCCTGTGCTTGCTGCTTCAGTCCCTGTGAGGTCATATGAGTCTTGTTTAGTTGATTCAGAGGACCTTGATCCCCTATGTAGTCTATCAACACTGGCTCTTACACTATTTCTGCCTCTTCTTCCACAGGATTCTCTGAGCTCTGAGTGGAGGAAGTTGATGGAGATATCCCATTTAGACCTGTGTGTTCCAAGAATTCTCTCTATCTTTCTCTCTCTTTCTGCATAATTTCTGGTTGTGGGTCTCTGTATTAGTTCCCATCTGCTACAAAAGGAAGCTTCTCTGATGGTGACTAAAAACAGATCTGATATATGAGTATAGCAGAATATCAATAGGGGTCATTTTATTGATTTTTTTATACCAATAGTGTTTGGTTTTACTTTAAGACTCTGGGATGTCAACTCTCTGATTCTGGGTCTCTCAAACAGCATAAGGGTTCTGACTCAAGGAGTGACCCTTAAGTCAAGTCAGACATTGGTTAGATATTTCCACAATGCCTGTGCCAGTGTTACAATAATATATCTTGGAGAGAGGACAGAATGGAGGTCAAAGGTTTAGTGGTTGGGTTGGTGTTTACATTTTTTCTGTGGCTGCCTGAAGAGTAATTTCCCATATCAAAAAGACTAGAATACAGGAGTGAAGGCTCCATGTAGGCATCAGCTCTATTACTCCATGGTCAATGAGTTGTATGGGTGTTGTTCTTGGCAATTGGGACTTGCTGGTAGCTTGTGGAGGGCAAGCTTTTGTCTTAGCAACAGTCTGAGTTGTTTGAGGATTTCCATAGAACCTCCTTTGAACTCCCAACTCAACTGAATATAAACCAGTCCCACTACTGAAAGTCTTACTTGGTGACAAGAGATGGACAGTTGGGACTCCATGTCATTCATTGTTAGGAGAACTCATTAGGATTACTTTCATATATTTTAGGGAGTTTCCACTAGGTTTCCACATCATCCCTCAAATTCCCCTCTGTGTTAGCTGTCTCTCTCCAAATTCTCTCCCTCAACACTATCTCCTCACCTGATCCCCCTGTCTCCAAGTTCACCTGAAAAAAATCTATTTTATTTCCTCCACCCAGGGAGAACCATTTTTACCCCCTAGTTCTTTCCTCTGTACCTAACCTCTCTGGGTCTAATGATTGTAGGTTGGTTATCATTTATTGAATGACTAATATCCACATGTAAGTGAGTATATACCATATTTATCTTCCTGGGTTTAGGTTCACTCAGGATGTGTTTTTTTTTCTAGTTCCATCCATTTGACTGAAAATTTTATGATGTCATTTTTTTAATAAGTACTTTATTTTATTTCAAGTTACATCTCAGTCACAAACCCTTCCCTATTCCCCCTTCTTGTCCCACCCTTCCACCCTCTT
>CAJQZJ010001694.1:1201544-1235091 GCA_907164525.1 Lophiomys imhausi | reverse complement strand
GTGTGTGTGTGTGTGTGTGTGTGTGTGTGTGTGTGTGTGTGTGTGTGAGTGCGTGTTTTATACTCTGCCCTCAAGGCCATGCCTTTCTATCCTTCTGTTCTGCTGCCATGATGAGTCAAATGCCCCTGCTTTCCTGAGTGGCACCTAAGTAGACTCCTAAATAATAATACAATTTTTTCTTGCTAAAATCAAAATGATGTTTCAAGTTATGATAATGTACCTGCCAGTTTTCTAATATCCACTGGTAGTAAGTTCATCATTGGCCTCAAAAATGGACGGTAGTGTCCACATTCTTACAATGGTGTAAAATGCACCATAAAGTACACTGCCACTCAATTGTTGCTCAGCACATTGTCCTTCAAACTCCAGTGGATCACATATCATGTGTTCTGTAAAGGTATTGGGTTTCTTCTTATCTCTCAATCGTGGTATATATTTAGAGTATTCTCATAATACTTTCCTAATGCTTCCCATACATGTTATCCAGTTTTTAACAGTAGCTCAAACCATGGCTTGGAGAAGATATTTTTGTTTTCTGCCTTCACAAGACTTATGACAGCTCACAGAGATCAGAGTCGATATTTTACTTACTGATACATGCCCCTGTTTTATGAGATTCAATGATTATTTTGATGGCATTGCTACTCAGGTAGATTAAAAAGTAAACCATTTCTTCCAGGTCCAAGAAGAGGGGGCTGCTTGGTACTCTGAGACAGAATAAAAGCATGCTGTAACTTCGTGGGAAAGCTTTAAGAACAAGGAAGTAGGTTCAATTAGGTTTCCAGGATGTTGGCTATTGGTTAACATGAATGCTTTATCTGTCTCTACTGGAGCTACCTCTGGTTGTCTGTTCTATGGCTCTGAAACAACTGACAAAAAGAGTTTCTGTTTTAAGTGGACGAATCTGCTGAAAGAAGTAGCTGGAAAGTGGACTTATTAAAACTGGGCCAAAGGCTGAAAGACAAACTATATCATGCTACAGATTAGTGTATAAATTATGTGTTTAAAAAGTATTGATTAGCACAGTAGTTGAAAAGAGATATATATGTATAGAAATTCATACCATTTGTTCCTATGACAACTACGCTTATTTTTTGGGGGGGAAACTAATAGTTTTTCACATGATCTTCCAACTACCCAAACATCATCTACCAGTCATAATGTGATTCTGAACTTCAGTTTTCATGTCTTTAAAATGACTTTCAAGCCCCTTCTTATAATGAAGGGCAGTAGAAATGTATTTGATAATTAAAATGTAAATATTTTATTTTCAGAAATATCAATTTTGTAATTATATTTATTCAAAATAAAATACTAAAATATGCTATCTTCCTGACACATTTTGATAAATCTGTCATGAAGCAGTTTGCAGAGAAGACATGCAAAATATGTTCCCTTTCTTTTAAAGTGTACTTAAAAACTCATCTTTGTGTAAATGCCATCCATCACTTATAATTGGATTTTAGCCATATAGTACAGGATAACTATACTACAGCCAGTGCACCAAAGGGAACAGGAACATAGACTTTGTTACCTGATAGTGGGAAACTTTGCCCTAGTGGTGCTGCTTTGTAGGCCCCTAGTAAATGAGGAAGCTTTTAGCTCTCATATGACTGCTGAACTTGGGCTGGAGAGATGGCTCAGCCGTTAAAAGGCTAGGCTCACAACCAAAAATGTAAAAATGACTGCTGAACTGGGGTGGGTGGGGGTGATATGTAGGGACACTCCACTCCTGATGAGTAGGATAGGAGGGAAAGGGGATAGAGGGTGGAGGGGTGGGACCGGGAGGAGTGGAAAGAGGGCACTGTGATGGAGATGTAACTTGAAGTAATAAACACACACACACACACCAAAACTCATCTTTGTTAAGCATTGGTCAAATGCCACAAAAGCACAACACTGTAAACAAGACTAAGACACCAACCAAAGAATAGAATAGGTTTTAAATCATCTCATTAAATATTGACATGATTTGGGTAATTCTCCCGCTCTTTTGGTTACATTTTGAGAAGCATAATAAATAAGAATATTTGCAGAGAATGTCCAGACTAAATCGTGTTTGAGAACTTTCTGATGACAAATGCTGGATTTTAGCCAAGGACAAAGAAAGAATGAATTACTGAAGCAGAATTTTTTTCCTTGAGATAATAGCATTTATAATTTCTAGATTTGTTAGTGTTGTTAAATATAATTTATAATACGATTTAGAACAAGGAGAATATCATTAGTACGTATCATTCTTTTCCAACTATAAAGAAGAGATTGCATATTGTAAGCCATATGATAAACTGCAAGTCCTCTATTATCCCTCTCATGCTCTCAAATTGCAGGTTTCTCATCAGATCCCAAGTCTCTAAGGAGGATCAGTGCAGAATGTATGCATACAGAACCTCACCACAGAGAGCAGATATAGAGATATCCAGTAGGATAGAAGGAAGGAGAAACCCACTCAGAGTGTTTCAAACACTTTTTGTCTTTTATCCCCTGTAAGAATTAGCTTTAAATTTTATTGTTAATTTTGAAATATTTGCAAAATACTTGCAAATATTTTCCCTATTTTTTGAAAGAAACTTGCCAACCTGATATTTAACTTATAAATTCTGTATTTTCCCTTAATATTTACCAAAAAACCAAACAAACAAACAAACAATCAAAATCTTCATGTCTCATATAACCACAATACAAGAATCGGGATAAGAAATTTAGCATTTATCTGTCACTATAAGGTTGTTCTTGGGCCTCACTCAACTTTCACTGGATTTGTTAATACTGCCATTTTAGTCAATGACTTAGGACCTAAGAGTGAGTTGTATATGGGTGTCATACATCTTTAATCTTCTGGCCTGGAATTGTTTTATGTTCATTGATTGACTTTAGTAATCTTGATGCTTTTGAAGGTTTAGGGTACACATTTTGTAGTGATTGTTAATTTGCCTCCTTTTGAAGCAACTTCATTAAATTCAGATTGTTCAAAGGGAAGGTCCTTCAAGAGAAGAATGGGTACAAGCCCGTTTACCTTCATTAATATTATATATTATATATAATATATTCTATATTATATATATAAAATGAATTACAAAGCAGTTTATCAATTCCAGTGTCTGATCCTGTATATGAAAGTCACTATTATCCTTATAATAGTAAAACAAACAAACAAACTTTTAAACCCTTTGAAGAACTAAGGTCACCAGATTAACTAAATGTATCACACTGGAGAGTTTTGCAAATAGAGGGAATCCCAGCCTACCATGAGTAGAAAATGCCAGTGGAGGCAGTCCCTCAGAACACATAAGGGAAAATGGGTTCACTGTAACTAAGTGAATTGAGGCAGAGAAGATGATAAAGAATTACTACAAACTTTAAAATGAAGCAAAACTGGCAGTTTCTCTGAAGTCACAACATTTTCAAATTGAGAGCATATATATCTTGGAGAAATTTATGAGTTTATTAGGCCTCTATAAGTTAACGGAATTTCAATAAACAACTACTAGCTTTCCCAATCAGAAATCCCTAGCTCCAGCTCTCTCACTAGAAACATCTATCAAACAAAGAAAAATATTCCAATTTTCCATAATATCTCACAACATATAGAAGAAAGGGAACATCCCCAAGTCATTCTATGAGAGAAGGATTTTCTACATATGAAAAATAAAGTCATTATAGGTAAAGAAAATTCAAGAGCAATATTGCAATATCTTTCTTGAATATACCAACAAAAATTCTCAACAAAGTATTATCCAGACAAATCCAAGAATTAACTTTTAAAATGCGATGATCAAAAAAGGAAAAAAAATGTCATGACTAAATTCAGGTATGTAGGACTGGTTCAGATTTTGAAGATCAATAATCCATCAGGTCAATATGTTAGAGAAGAAATTGTATAATCTTATCAATAAATGTACATAATGGGTTTGACATAATCCAGCACACCTTCCTGACTTAAAGCTGACATCAAGGGACATTACATGGATTATAAATTTCAAAGATTAGACAACTAACTTACACTAAACTAAAATTCACCATATGTGATGGTAAGATTTTGAATGTTTCCCCTTAAGATCTAGAGCAAGACAAACATGTACTCCACACTATTCCTACTCAGAATTGTTCAAGAGCTCACAGATAACATGAAAGGAAAAATGACAGTAAATAAAATAATGCATATATGTGTCCATATTTGGTATTCATTTAGGGATGTGCATATTCTACTTTTATTTACACAATTCTGATTGTGATTTGTTTTGTTAGTAAAGTAAAGAGCTGCATTAGTACAAATATGAGTATCTTACATGCTTAAAATATGGAGGCAACTATGGCCAGGAAGAGGGAGGTTGACTGCAGATCATCTCATTCTCCTCTCTTCCAAATCTGATCCCCCACTCTCATCCACAACTCTGTAGTGGAACATCCTCCTCTCCCCTTATGCTCCCCTCTCCAACAGATCAGATAGGTCTTCCCTTCTAACCATGTGCCCAAACTCATCCCATTATCCAAGTCTCCAATGTCAACAAGCATTCTCTGGGAAACTGCAGGCAACACTGGCCAGCTAAGCAGGAAGACTAACTGCAGACCTTCACCTCACCCTCCTCCCCTCCAAATCTAATACTCCAGTTTTATCCCCAGCTCTATAGCTGACAATGTACTGTGGCCTCTCCTCCCACACTGGTCACATCTCCAATGGATAACACATATCTTACCCACCTACTTTCTGTCCAACCCCCCCAACACACAAACTTGTTGCTTTATTCCAGTCCCCAAGTCTAGCAGGCATTTCCTTGGAAGCAGCCAGCAATGTCTTCCAGAGAAACAAGTAGGCCAGAAAAGCAGGTAGGTGAGCTTTAAATCTTCACTCACCCTCTACTTCTCCATATCCAATCCCCAAGTCTCATCCCCAGCTCTATAACAGACTTTTCCTCTCTGTCCCCATTCCCAGGAGGTTAAACAAATTGTTGTGGGATATCCTGATTTCCTTCCTTCTGTGGATACCCCTTTCCCCTTTCCACTGGTAATCTTCTTTCAAAAATGTCAGTTCTCAATATCCAGAAACACATTTACTCAGAACAACCAGTGTCCACCTAGAAGGGTACCAGAAGAATTCCCTACCAGGTAATATACAGCCACCAATCCTCTTAAAAACCAGAGAGGGAAATGGAAATCAAGGAACAAAATACCCATTCAACAATGACAAGACCAGATACAAGCACCCAGAATTACAGAATACCAAACCCAGATTCCTAGATACCAATGTAAAAACACAATCAATTGCAGCCAGAACAGAATATCTCCCTTAGAGCCCAGCTATCCCACCACAGTAGGCCCTGAGAATTACAACATAGATGAAGCCAAGACAAAGGCCTCAAAATAGCCTTCATGAATACAATAGAGGTCCTTAAAGAGGAAACAACCCCGTTAAAAAAGTCCAAGAAAACAAAAAGTGGAAGAAAATGAATAAAACAGAGCAGAATCTGAAAGTATAATAGAATTAATAAAGAAAACCAAAACTGAGAAACTAGGAAATAAAAAGCTTATGAGCTCAAACAGAAACCTCCGAGGCAAGCCTCACAAACAGAATTAAAGATATGGAAGAAAGAATCTCACACATTGAAGACATGATAGAAGAAAGGTATACATCCATCCAAGAAAATGTTAAAAATAAACATACTGAAATAAAGCTTCCAGGAAATCTGGGACAGTATGAAAAAATCAAATCTAAAAATAATAGGAATAAATGAAGGAGAAGAAATCAAGGTTAAAGGTACAGAAAACATTTTCAACAAAACCGTTGAAAAGATTTTTCCCAACCTAAAGAAAGAGATGGCTGTCATGTACAAAAAGCATCAGAAATGAAATCCTCTCAGCAGATAATAATCAAAACACTAGCATAAAAAATAAAGAGAATTAAAGCAGAAAGGAAAAAAGGCAAGTGACAAATAAAGACAGACCTAATAATGAATATATAACACTTGACTGCCCAAAGGAGACTCTAAATGACAGAAGGTCCTGGACAGATATTCTACAGATTCGAAGAGAACACAGACTCCAGAACAGACTATAATACACAACAAAACTATCAATCACAATAGATGGAGAAAATAAAATATTCTTTAATAAAACCAAACTTAAACAATATCTATCTACAGATACACCACTACAAAAGGTGCTAAAAAGAGAAACATCGACCTAAAGAGCTTAACCATATCCAAGAAAACATAAGGAATCCCAGACCAGAAAATCAAAAAAAAAAAAAAAGGAAACAGTATACCCACATACCCACCACAACAAAATAATAGGAGTCAACAAATACTGTTTATTGATAGATATCTCAACATCAATGGCCTCAATTTTCCAAAAAAAAAAGTCACAGAAACACACTTTAACATCAAGGGTAGATATCAGCTCAGGGAAAGAGGATTTAAAACAGATATTCCAAACAAATGGATCTAAGAAGCAAGCTGATGAATGATATTCTGCTATAATCATAGATAAGTGCTTTATCCAGTCATCAGAAAGACTATCTCCAGCAACAGATGAGAACAGATACAGAGACCTTCAACATGACATTATGTAGAGAGAAAGTCTTAATTGGAGGGTTCAACCAAATCCCTTCTCTTAGAGCTCAGAAAATCCCTCAAATAAGAGGCAGAAATATTGTAAGCATCAGAGGGGATTTGGTCATCAGGAGAACACCACACTCCTCTGAATTAACTAAGCAAGGTGCATATGAACCCATACAGACAGAAGCAACAAGCACAGGGCCTACATGGGTGTACACCAGGTCCTCTGTATATATTATAGGTATTAGTTCAGTATTTTTATGGGACTCCTGACAATGAGAATGTGTGGGTTTCTGACTTTTTGCCTGCTCTTGGGACTCTTTTCTTCCTGTTGAGTTGCCATGTCCTACTTCATTATGGAAGTTTTTGCTTCATTTTATTGTATTTTATTTTGCCATGTTTGATTGTTATCTCTTAGAAGTCTGTTCTTTCCTACTGAGAGACAGAAAGAGAATGAATCTGGAGGTGAAGAGAGATGTGGAAGAACTGGGAGGCATGGACAGTGGGGAGACAATCCTTAGAATACATTGTATAACAAAATAACCTATTTTCTATTTAAAAAATGAAAATGTAAAAAAAGAAACAAGATGGTGTAGCCATTTCATTATATGACAAAATAGACTTCAAAACAAAAGTAGCCAGAAGAAATAGGGAAGGACACTATATAATTTTCAAAGGAAAAATAAAGAGGACATTGCAATTCTTAATATCTATGCATCAAATGCAAGGGCCCCCATAGTTTGTCAAAGAAATACCACTGCAATTTAAATTACTATTTACCCTCACACACTGATAGTGGGAGACTTCAATACTCCACTCTTGCTGAAAGACAGGTCATCCAGACAAAAACTAAATACAGAAATGCTGAAGTTAGCTGATGTTATAAACCCAATGGACCTAACAGATATTTACACATTTCACCCAATTACAGAAGAATATGCTTTCTGCTCAGCACTTCATGGAACTTTCTCCAAAATTGATCACATACCTAGACACAAAGAAAGTGTCAACAGATACAAGAAAATTGAAACAATGCCCTGCACACTCTATCAGGCCACCACAGATTAAAGCATAATATTAACAGAAGGCTTACAAACACATGAAAACTGAACAACTCCTTACTGAAAAAAAAAATGAGTCAAAACATATTTTCAAGTCATGTTTGGTTCTACCCTCGGTCTCTGGACTATCCAGTCTCTGCTTCTCAGCCATCCAGGCAATGTCAGGCTTGGGCTACCTCTCTAGGCATGGGTCCCAAGAAAAACAGGCAATGTTTGGCTATTCCCACAAGTTTTGCACCACCATTGCCCCAGCACATTTACAGGGAGGATAGATTATAGGATAAGGGTTCTGTGGCTGAGTTGGTGTCCAGATTTCTCTTATATATTATAGGTTCTCTTAGTAGCCTGCAGAACCCTATCACACCAAAAAGACTAGAATATAGGGGTGAAGGCTGAATGCAGGTACTAGCTTGACTTCTACATTCAATGAGCTTCATAGATGTTCTCAGCAATGGGACCCCACTGTCAGTTTTAGACTAGCCATTCTCTGTCACAGCGTCAGCCAGAGTTGTTTTGGACTTTCCACAGGACCCCCTTAACCTACAACTCAACAAAATGCCACCCAATCACACCCACCTTGCCTGACCACAAAAGATGACCAGTTCAGACTCCCTATCTCTTTTCTGTCTTTCATTAGGGAAAAAAAAAGATATCTGAGGGGTAATAATGAAACAAAAATAAAAGTAAAACAAAACAAAACTATCACATTGGAATAGGACAAAGCAAACAGAAGAAAAAGAGCAAATCAAAAAGGCAGAAAAACATATAAACACAGAAACCCCTTTGTTCACAAACTCAGGAATCCCATAAAAACACTAACCTGGAAATCATAACAAATATGCAAAGGATCTGTTGGGTGTAAAGAAAGAATAGATAGTTTAATGAAATAAAATGAAAATTAAAAGTAAAATTAGTGATTGGATACAAGATTAACTCAAAAAAATCAATAGCCTTCCTTTATAGAGATGACAGATGACAAACAGACTAAGAAAGAAACCAGGGAAACAACACTCTTCACATTAGCCACAAATACTATAAAATACATTGGATAACTCTAACCAAAGAAGTGAAAGAGTTATATGATAAAAACAAGTCTTTGAAGGAAAAAATTGAAGATATAAGAAGATGAAAAGATCTCCCATGTTTACAGATTAGTAGGATTAACATAGTAAAAATGACCACCCTACCAAAATCAATCTACATACTCAATACTCCTCATCAAAATTCCTCTACAGGAATTTTAATCCAGCAAAATGGCTACTCTGGCAAGGGATCACATCCAAAGACTTAGGTCTGTGTAATTAAGCTGGAATACAGACACACCCTTAGTACACACTTTTAATTTATTTATTTATTTATCTATTTATTTATTTATTATTTTTATTTCTTCAAGTTACCTCTCAATCACAATCCCCTCTCTTCTTGACCTCTGCTCCTCCTCCCACCCTCTTCCCTCTCAACCCCCCCATCAACTTTCTGTTTTTTTTAATTTTAAGGTATAACTTTTTCCCCCAACAGCTCCCCCTTTCTGTCCCACAAATGGTTCTTTCTTTTATAACAACAAATACAATACAAAACAACAGAAATAATTAGGCCACAATTATGAGAATTATAAGGCTTAGCATACATTCTCAATGTCCAGTCCATACATATTTGGCAACTGACTTTAACATTCTACTATGCAACCAGTTTAAAGTTCTATGTCTGACTCAGCTTCCATCCTAACTTGCATCAGAATTTTAAAAACATCTTCTTAGATCCAGACCACCCTCTTAATTCCTAAACAACTCAAAATTTAACTATGAGACTCTAGCTGTCTAGTCCTCAACCACATCAGAGACCTGAGAGGGATAAATATATCTGATTGTACAGGAAGTACAGGACCAGCAGTTTCCAAAACTAAGAAATGACATATAACTGGCTGCCTGACCAGTTCCCAATTTCTCACCAAACATTACAGCATCAATCTTCAGCCGTTTGGCCCCATTTCTCTGACAGACATTGATTGTAAAGCAGGTATTATGAAGGACTTGCCTATCCTGTCTTGGCAGAGCTAGGCTGTCAACTTTCCTGCTTCCAAGTTTTATCTTTTTGGGCAGCATTCTGTCTACAGTTGAAGCAAGGAAATTTTTTTTTGCCAAGTAACAGGCTTGCCACTAATTCAACCATCTCCAATCAAAGATTCTTCAATGCTCATCTTCTCCTTGGAGTAGAATAGAGGTTGCTGTCAGGAGCTGACATGTCTCAATATCAAAAAAACCTTAAGAAAACATTTTTGAATGCCATATTCTGCAGATCTCTTGAGATTTTTGAAGACCACCAATCTATCTCCTTATATTTGGTGCTAGAAAACATCTTGCTTGTGTCTTAGCAACTTGATTTCTGATTAACTTAGAAAATAACTGTGATAGACTACCCTATTACCTAACAAAATGACATGCTTGAATCACTATTAGTTTGCATTTCTTAATTATCCTCCACAGTTTATGACAGTTGCTAACAAAAGGCCAAAACTTCACATTTCATTTTTAAGTGTTAGCTAGGTACAATATCTTAAAAAGAGTTAACCTTAATTTTGTATCAATATACAAAGATCAATACCAATGTAGCCAAATATAATCTTAATTTTGTATCAATATACAAAAATCAATACTGATGTAACCCAATATAATCTTAATTTTGTATCAATATACAAACATCAATACTGATTTAGCCAAATATAATCTTAATTTTATATCATATACAGATATAAGAGGATATTCAATAATCTCTTCTTTTTTCTTTATCATTCCTATATTATGTCTATAACCCATTTTTTCTCAAGTCTTTTTACCCATACATAGGAGAGAAAGAAGGATGAAGAGAAGAAAAATAGAGAAATCCCTGGGTCTAACTTCCTAAACCTATTTAACAAGACCATTTAACAACTTGTAACTTCTCCCCCTAAATAACAACAAGTATCTATAACTGATCAAATGACCAAAGAGGTGAAAAATCACCCACCCTGATTTCTGGGGATGGGACATCACTCGCTTAAAATTACTTCCTGCTGATTTGGGACATAGTAAACCTGTTTGGGGCCCAAATAAGAATGGAAAATGGTTAGGGACACTAATAGAATAATTTGATGTTCAGTCCTTTTGTGCTCAGCTATTTAAATGTCTTAAGGAGTTTATAGACAGAAGCTGAACTTCAGGGCTTTACTGAAGCTCTGGCTGGACCAATCTGTGGGGCTGAACAATCTTAGCGATTTTGAGTTGTTGTTGTTGTTGTTGTTGTTGTTGTTGTTGTTGTTGTTGTTGTTGTAGATTGTTGAGGAAATAGCTATTGAGGAAGTCTGCAAGGCTGGATCATCTAAGCTACTTGTCTTCTTTGGTGTCTGATCTGTTTTCTTGTGGGATTTCAGTTGTCCAGTTGTCCCTGGATTCCTTAGATGGATGCTTTTAATCTCTGGGAAAGATAAGAACAGAGCCCTGCCCTAATCCTAACCCTGGGACACTACTTTTGGGGGGACAGGTAATATTTTTCCTGGAGCTAATTGGGTTTTTTTGACAATATAAAAAAGTATTATCTTTCAATTGAGACTAAAAAAGAAATTATTCGAATGACAGTGTCTTTTGCCTTACAGAAGCTTTTCAGTTCTAGAGGTCCCATTTATTGATTGTTGATCTTAGGTCTTGAGCTGTTGGTGTTCAGTTCAGGAAGTTGTCACCTGTGCCAATTAGTTCAAGGGTTTTTCCCACTTTCTCTTCTAGTAGATTTAGTGTGTCCAGCCTTATGTTAAGGTCTTTGATCCACTTGGACATAATTTTTCTACATGGTGATAAGTATGGGTCTAATTTCATTCTTTTACATGTGGACATCCAGCTGGACCAGCACCATTTGTTAAAGATGCTGTCCTTTTTCCATTGTACTGTTTTGGCTTCTTTGTCAAAAATTAAGTGACAATAGATGTGTGGGTTCATTTCTGGGTCTTCAATTTGATTCCATTGATCCACTGGTCTGTTTCTATACCAGTACCATGCTGTTTTTATTACTATTGCTCTGTAGTACAACTTGAAAGGCAGACTACAGATTGGGAAAAAATCTTCACCAACCCCACATCTGACAGAGGGCTAATATCCAAAATTTACAAAGAACTCAAGAAATTAAATGCCAAGATACCAAATAATCCAATTAAAAAAATGGGGAACAGAGCTAAACAGAGAATTCACAAAGGAAGAATTCCTAATGGCTGAGAGATACTTGAAGAAATGCTCAGCATCCTTAATCATCAGAGAAATGCAACTCAAGATGACTCTGAGATTCCATCTCACACCTGTCAGAATGGCTAAGATCAAAAGCTCAAATGACAGCACATGCTGGTGAGGGTGTGGGAAAGGGGAACTCTCCTCGATTGCTGGTGGGAGTGCAGGCTTGTACAACCACTATGGAGGTCAGTCTGGTGATATATTGGAAAACTTGGAATAGCTCTGCCTTGGGACCCAGCCATACCACTTCTGGGTATGCATCCAAATGACTCCTCACCAAATCACAAGGAAGTGTCCTCAGCTATGTTCATAGCAGCCTTATTTGTAATAGCTAGAAACCAGAAACAACCCAGATGTCCCTCAACTGAAGAATGGATTAAAAAACTGTGGTACATCTACACAATGGAATATTACTCAGGTATCAGAAACAATGGAATCATACAATTTTCAGCCAAATGGATGGAGCTAGAGAAGCTCATCCTGAGTGAGCTAACCCAGACTCAGAAGGATGCACATGGCATCTATTGACTTATAGTTGGATTTTAGCTATATAGTACAGGATAACTGTACTACAATGAATGCACTAAAGGGAACATGAACATAAATTTTTTCCTGTTAGTGAGACACTTTGCCCTAGTGGTGCTGCCTTATATGCCCCCAGTGTATGAGGAGGCTCTTGGCCCTCATATGACTGTTGAACTGGGGTGGGGGACTGTTATGTCGGGACATTCCACTCCAGAGGAGTGGGATGGTAGGGATGGGGGTAGAGGGTGGGAGGGTAAGACTGGGAGGGGTGGAAAGAGGACACTATGATGGAGATGTAACCTGAAGTAATTAATTAATTAAAGGAATCACACCTGATTTCTCAATAGAGATTTTAAAAGTCAGAAGGACCTAGGCAAATGTCATGCAGTCTCTAAGAGATTAAAGATGCCAGCCCATATTACTATACCCATAAAAACTTTTAATCACCATGAGGAAAACAAGATATTTAAAAAATTATTTGATATTTAGAAACTAAACAAACCTTTAGTATATATATTTTGAAATCTCAAGGACAATTCACTTTTAATTTCGGCATGCCTTTTGTGAGTAGCTTTTAGACTTAAATCATTCCAAATCCTATGTGCCTGTCTCTGCATTCTAAGTATTGGAATCAAAGGCATGTGCTTCCTAACTGATAGGATTAAAGATGTGCACCCCTGGATTGAAGTTTTTCTCTATTTAGAGCTTGCTTTGTGTCAGGCTGGCCTTGAACTCAGAGAGCTGCAGGTTTCTGTCTCTAGTGTGTTGTGATTAAGGGTGTATCCCTCTCAAATGATGGGATTAAGGGTGTGTACCATCACCACCCTGTTCCTTGTAACTCTAGAATTTACAAGACAACTAACTCTATAGTGATCCTCCTGTCTCTGCTGGAGTTAAAGGCATGGGCTAACACCACCCTTCTCATATATTTTACCTTAGCTCCAAATTTTTTCAACTCTTGGAGGTTTAGAAAACCATGTTGAACTGTAATAATCTTTAATTTATTTACAGCATTTTAAAACTCTTACCTGCTTTTTAATGCCAAACCACAAAAATATCCTTTATATCTACAAAAAAACTTTTAAGCTGATACCAAGTGTGTGGGAGCTATGTGGCAACCTGCAGTCTAACATTCTAATCAGAAATTAAGGCCATTTTTCCTTTCATGGCAGTAAGGCAAGTATACTTTTGTTAAATTATAATTTGAAATTTTTATATTTTATTTTTATTATGTTTTTTAAGCTTATTTACCCTTTTAAAAAATAATTTGTTTTCTCAAGTTACTTCTAGAACATAGTTTCCTCTCTCCTCCCCTCCTGGCCTCTCCCTCCATCCCTCCCTCCCTCATTGTTCCTCTACTTGGTACTCTTCTTCTCCTCAGATGAGATGGGCCCTCACATATCATACTCCCTCAGTTCTTCAGTCATATGAGGGCCAATAGTTTTCACTTGTACTGGGGTTTGATATGGTACAACATCTAGTATAAGGTGTTCCACTAACCTGATGCAGATTCCATGACTCACTGCTGGGTGAATTTTTTCTAGGATAGATAGGCTAGGTTCCTATCTGTTTGGGTCTGTGGGTTATAGGACGGTTATCCTGTGATATTTGGTTAATATCCACTTATAAGAGAGTACAAACCATGTTTATCTTTTTGGGGACTGAGTCAGCTCACTTAGGATGAGCTTTTTGAGATCCATCCATTTGGTTTCGAATTGCATGATTTCCTTATTTCTGATAGCTGTGTAGTATTCCATTGTATAAATGTACCACAGTTGTTGTTATTGTTGTTGTTGTTTATCCATTCTTCAGTTGAAGGATATCTGGGTTGTTTCCAGTTTCTTACTATTACAAATAAAGCTGCTATGAACATTGTTGAGGCAATGTCCTTGTGGTTTCATTTAGAATCTTTTGGATATATGCCCAAGAAGGGTATGGCTTGGTCTTAAGGTAGAACTATTCCCAATTTTCTAAGATATCACCAGATTGACTTTCAAATTGGCTATACAAGTTTGCACTCCCACCAGCAATGGGGGGAGTCTTCCTTTTTCTCCACATCCTCACCAGTGTGTGCTATCATTTGAGTTTTTCATTCTTAGCCATTATGACGGGTGTGAGATGGAATCTCAGAGTTGTTCTAAGTTACATTTCCCTTATGACCAAAGATGTTGAACATTGCTTCAAGTGTCTCTTGTCTTTAGAGATTCCTCTTTTGTGAATTCTCGGTTTAGCTCTATACACCATTTTTGAAAGAGTTATATGATTTTTTTGGTGTTTAATTTTTTTCAGTTCTTTATATATTTTGGATATTAGCCCCCTGTTGGATGTTGGGTTGGTGAAGATCCTTTCTCAGTCTGTAGGCTGCCGTTGTGATCTAAGGACAGTGTCCTTTGCCTTACAGAAGCTTTTCCATTTATAAGGTCCCATTTATTGATTGTTTGTTTTAGCGCCTGAGCTATTGGTGTTCTTTTCAGGAAGTTGCACCCATGACAATGAGTTACAGACTTTTCCCCACTTTCTCTTCTACTAACATTAGCGTGTCTGGATTTATGCTGAGGTCTTTGATCCACTTAGATGTGTTTTGTACAGGGTGATAAGTATGGATCTATTTGCATTCTTCTACATGTTGACATCCAGTTAGACCAGCACCATTTATTGAAGATACTTTCTTTTTCCATTGTATAGTTTTGGCTTCTTTGTTGAAAATTAAGTGACCATAGTGTGTGGGTTAATTTTTGGGTCTTCAATTCGATTCCATTGGTCAACTGGTCTGTTTCTATACCAGTGCTATGCTGTTTTTATTACTATTGCCCTGTAGTACAGCTTGAAATCTGGGATGGTGATACCTCCAGATGTTCTGTTACTGTACATGATAGATTTACCCATTCTGGGCTTTTTGTTTTTCCATATGAAGTTGAGAATTGTTTTTTCCAGGTCTATAAAGAATTGTGTTGGTATTTTGATAGGAATTGCATTGAATCTGTATATTGCTTTTGGTAAGATGGCCATTTTTATTATGTTGATCCTACCTATCCATGAGCATGGAGATCTTTCCATCTTCTGGTATCTTCTTCCATTTCTTTCTTCAGGGACTTGAAGTTCTTATCATATAGGTCTTTCACTTGCTTGGTTAGAGTTAACCCCAGGTATTTTATATTATTTGTGGCTATTGTGAAGAGTTTTGATTCCTTTATTTCTTTGTCAGCCCATTTATCTTTTGTGTAAAGAAGGGCTACTGATTTTTTAATTGATTTTGTATCCAGCCACCTTGCTGAAGGAGTTTATCAGCTGTAGGAGATCTCTGGTGGAATTTTTGGGGTAACTTATGTATACTATCATATCATCTCCAAATAGGGATACTTTGACTTCTTCCTTCCCAATTTGAATCCCATTGATCTCTTTTAGTTATCTTATTGCTCTAGCTAAAACTTCAAGTACTATGTTGAAGAGATATGGAGACAGTGGGCAGCCTTACCTTGTCCCTGATTTTAGAGGAGATGTTTTAAGCTCTCTCCATTTAGTTTGATGTTGGCTATTGGCTTGTTGTAAATTGCCTTTATTATGTTTAAATATAGTCCTTGTATGCCTGATCTCTCCAAGACTTTTAACATGAAGGGGTCCTGGATTTTGTCAAAAGCTTTTTCAGCATCCAATGAGATGTTCATGTGGTTTTTTTTTCTTTCAGCTTGTTTATTGGTGGATTACATTGATGGATTTTCTAATGTTGAACCACTCCTGCATCCCTGGGATGAATCATACTTGATCATGGTGGATGATACTTTGATGTGTTCTTGAATCAGGTTTGCAAGCATTTTATTAAGTATTTTTGCATCCATGTTCATAAGGGATATTGGTCAGAAATTTTCTTTCTCCATTAGGTCTTAGTGAGGTTTAGGTATCAGGGTGAATGTGACCTCATATAATATGTTTGGCAGTATTCCTTCTGTTTCTATGTTGTGGAAGAGTTTGAAGAATATTGGTGTTAGCTCTTCTTTGAATGTATCATAGAATTCTGTGCTGAAACCATCTGGGCCGGGCCTGGGCTTTTTTTTTTTTTTTTGGTTGGAAGACTTCTAATGACTTCTTCTATTTCCTTAAAGGTCATAGGACTGTTTAATTTGTTTACTTGTTCTTTATTTAACCTTGGTAGGTGGAATCTATCAAGAAAATTGTCCATTTCATTTAGGTTTTCCAATTTTGTGGAGTACAAGTTTTTTTTGAAGTAGGACCTAATGATTCTTTGAATTTCCTCAATGTCTGTTATTTCTCCCTTTTCATTTCTGATTTTGTTGATTTGGGTATTTTTCCTCTGCATTTTAGTTAGTTTAGCTAAGGGATTGTCTATTTTGTTTATTTTCTCAAAGAACCAGCTCTTGGTTTTGTCTATTCTTTGTATTGTTCTTTCTGTTTCTAAGTTGTTGATTTTAGGCCTTAATTTAGATAATTTCCTTCTGTCTGCTCCTCTTGGGAGTATATGTTTCTTTTTGTTCTAGCTTTTTCAGGTGTGCTTTTAGATGGCTAGTATAAGAACTCTCCAGTCTCTTTTTGAAGGCACTTAGAACTATAAACTTTCCTCTTAGCACTGCTTTCAATGTGTCCCATAAGTTTGGGTATGTTGTGCCTTCATTTTCATTGAGTTCTAAGAAGACTTTAATTTCTTTTTTTATTTCTTCCCTGACCCAGAGGTCATTGAGTAAAGAGTTGTTCAGTTTCCATGTTTTTGAAGGCTTTCTGTTGTTTTTGTTATTGTTGAAGTCTAGCTTTATTCCATGATGGCCTAATAAGTTACAAGGGGTAATTTCAATTATCCTGAATCTATTGAGGCTTGCTTTGTGACAGACTATATCATCAATTTTGGAGAAGGTTCAATAGGATGCCAAGAAGAAAGTATATTCTTTTGTTTTGGGGTGAAATGTTCTGTGGATATCAATTAGGTCCATTTGATTCATGGCATCTGTGAGGTTCATTATTCCTCTGTTTGCTTTCTGCATTGTTGATCTGTCCAGTGGTGAGAGTGGTGTGTTGAAGTCTCTCACTATTAATATGTGAGGTTCAATGTGGGATTTGAGCTTCAGTAGTGTTTCTTTAATGAATGTGGGTGGTCTTACATTTGGGGCATAGATGTTCAGTATTGAGATGTCATCTTGGTGGATTTTTCCTTTGATCAGTATGCAGTGTCCTTCCCCATCTTTTGATTAACGTTGGTTGAAAGTCTAATTTATTGGATACTAGAATGGCCACTGCAGCTTGTTTCTTGGGTATATCTTTTTCCAGCCCTTTACTTGGAGGTAGTGCCTATCTTTTTTGCCTAAATGTGCCTCTTGTAAGCAGCAGAATGTGGGATTCTGTTTCGCATCCAATCTGCTAGCCTGTGTTTTTTCGTTGGGGAATTGAGTCCATTGTTGTTGAGAGATATTAACGACCAGTGATTGTTACTTCTTGCTATCTTGATTTTGGTGGAAATAATATGTGAGTGAGCTTCTCTTCTTTTGGTTTTCCTGTAGGTGCGTTATTTGCTTCCTGTTCTTTCTTGTTTGTAATTAACCTATTAGGGTTGGAGTTTTCCTTCTAACATCTGTAGAGCTGGATGTGTGCATAGATATTGTTTGAATTTAACTTTGTCATGGAATATCTTGTTTTCTCCATCTATGTTGATTGAAAATTTTGCTGGGAATAGTAGTCCTGCCTGTCAGGTAGACAGGCGTGGCTGCTGATCTATGGCTGGAGCAGTGGGCTGGATCCTCTCATGGACTAGATCTGCTCTGGCAGGCACTCCTCACCAGATGGGTGACAGAGCTGGCTCATCTCAGGGTGGTGTTCCGGGGAACTGTGTGAAGTGTTTTGCATGGTAACTAGTGTTCGCTGTGGAAATTCAGACACTGTCTGTGTTTCAAAGTCAGCTGTGGGACCTCACATTCACTCCACAGTGACTAATATCATTCACCTACTACTCAGATACAATGCTCTATGGTTGGCGCCATCTTCAATCTCCCACTTCTAATTTCTAACAATGACATCTAATTGAGTGACAAAGTGACAAATAAGAGAAACATTTGACAGAATGAATCAGCCATGTTGGATCTCCCACTTCTAATTTCTAACAATGACATCTAATTGAGGGTCAAAGTGACAAATAAGAGAAAGATTTGACAAAATGAGTCAGAGATAGGACATGCTCAACTCTCAAGAGGACAGGAAAGAGAGGCTATTTAAGAATAGTTCAGAGAGAGAGAGAGAGAGAGAGAGAGAGAGAGAAAGCAGGACAGTTCAGGGAGACAGTACAGTACAGTTCAGTAGTACAGTACATCTCAGTGCAGTTGAGTGCAGTTGAATTTGTGCAGTTCAGTTTTTGCAGTTCTGTTAAGTTCATGCAGTCAGTGCAGCCAGTACAGTTCAGTTCCTGGAGTTCAGAGGCAGTTTTTCCAAGCAGAGCAATTCTGTCAGAAGGCAAGAGAAGCCAATTTGAATCAGTCAGCTTGGAGAAGAGTTTGAGCCAGAACAACTGAGTTATACCAGCCAGCCAGAGTTCAGAAAGACCTTATTCAGCAAGAAGTCCCAGAGGCTGAAGATATTCTAGGCCTAGGTTCAAAGACAGAGCCTGGAAGTTGAAGCTGTCAAGATCTGGACTTACAGAATATTAGATTATATGGAAGTTAGATGCTTCCAGTTTAGGCCTAGGAATAGTTAGAACAGAGATAGAAATGCTCTCGGTTCAGCCAAAGCCCTGTATTTGCAAAGCTTGGGTATAACTCTCATCTTGTTCCTTTCTCTAAGGAAATAAAAACATTTACAAATTGCAACACAATTCATCACAGACCTTGAAAGGGCAATTCTTAACTTCATATGGAAAATAAAGCATCCATGATAGAAAAAACAATCCTGAACAATAAAAGAATTTCCAAAGGTATCACCATCCCTGATTTCAAGCTATACTACAGAGCTATAGTATTACAAACTATATAATATTTGCATAAAAATAGAAACATTGATCAATGGAATTGAATCAAAGATCCAGATATAAATACACACACCTATGGACACATGATTTTTTTTTTATAATGAAGCCAGAAAGACATAATAGAAAAAAGAAAATATTTTCAACAAATGATGCTGGTCAGGCTGGATTCTGCATGTAGAAGAATGTAAACAGATCCATATCTATCACCTTGCACAAAACTCAAGTCCAAGTGGATCAACGACCTCAACATAAAACCAGACACACTTAATATGATAGAAGAAAGAGTTAGGACTAGCCTTGAAGGCACTGGCACAACCCACATGGCTGGTTGGGATTAGATGGTCAGGTTAACTTAGATTAGCTTGTTGAAATTCTCCCCAGCTAAGGCCTAAGTGTTGAAACCTTAAAAGGTATTAGTGTATTCAATTATTGGGAAAAGGCCTGCCAAGCCTACTGGCCTCCTGCCACAGGCCTCCAGCTAATGTGATCCTACAGGCCTCACACCAGGCCACCACTGGCTGTTCTACTGACCTAATATAACAGTTCATAGTTATTAATTAATATATTTACTAATAAAGATTCAGTATCAAGATATCTTCTCTAACCATGCAACTTTCAGTGATAGGTCTGGGATACCAACTGAGCCACAAAATCTTCAACCTACAATCTATCTTGCTTGCTTGTGCTGGAGCAATTGAGAATTAGAATTTGGTGGAGTGGCCAACTAAGGACTGGTCTAAATTAAGACCCATAGCATGAAAGAAAGCCCCTGCTCAACAATGCCTAAATGACCAGGAACTGGAGTCTAGATAGCCTGGAGACTTAGGATAGAAAAAAATCAATAAAACTATTCCTAATGATATTCTACTATACTCATAGATAGGTAACTAGCCCAATAGTTATAAGAGAGGTTTCCTCGGGCTGCTGATGAGAACAGATGCAGAGACCAACAGCCAAAGATTAGGTGGAAAGAGAGCCCAAATTAGAAATCTCCATTGGGTCCTTAGAGCTCAGGAACCCTTCAGAAGAGGAGCAAAAATTAAAGGAGGCAAAATGTTTGAGGACACCAGGGGAACAAGGCCCTCATAATGAAGTAAGCAGGGCTCATAGGGGCTCACAGACACTGAAGAAGCAATCACAGAGCCTTCATAAGTCTGTGCTAGGTTTTATGCAAATGTGCTGTGGTTGTTGTCATGGTGTTTTTGTGGAACTCCTAACAGTAGGAATAAGTAAGTCTCTGAATCTTTTGTTTGCTCTTGGGACTGACTCCTTTACTCCTACTGGGTTGTCTTGCCCAACCATGGAATGAGGGTTTGTGCCTAGTCTTATTACATGTTGTTATGCAGGGTTTGGTTGATTTCACTGGAAGGCCTGTTCTTTTCTGAACCAAAATGGAAGATCAGTGGAATTGAGAGGGAGGGGAAATGAAAGACAATACAAAGCAAAGCACTGACATGACATTATGAGACAAGAAACTTTCAAAAAGACAATTGAGTTTGTTTTCTTTTGGCATACTGCTGGGCATGCAATCTAGCCTTGAGAGTAGTTTGTTACCCAGTGAGACTCCTTTGGAGAAAACTACATTTTCATTTGCAAGTAGTTTTCAATTAGGGATTAATGCTGGATTATGGAGCATTTGACAAAATCCAACACCCCTTCATGTTAAAAGTCTTGGAGAGATTAGGCATACAAGGACAATACCTAAACATAATAAAGGCAATTTACAGTAGGCCATTAGCCAACATCAAACTAAATGGAGAGAAACTTAAAGCATTTCCTCTACAATCAGGGACAAGACAAGGCTGCCCACTCTCTCCATATCTCTTCAACATAGTACTTGAAATTTTAGCTACAGCAATAAGACAACTAAATGAGATCAATGGAATACAAATTGGAAAGGAAGAATTCAAAGTTCCCCTATTCACAGATGGTATGATAGCATACATAAGTGACCCCAAAAATTCCACCAGAGAACTCTTATAGCTGGTAAACTCCTTCAGCAAGGTGGCTGGATACAAAATCAATTCTAAAAAATCAGTAGCCCATCTTTACACAAAAGATAAAAGGGTTGAGAAAGAAATTAGGGAAACAACTCCCTTCACAATAGCCACAAATAATATAAAACTCTTGGGGGTAACTCAAACCAACCAAGTGAAAGATCTGTATGACAAGAGCCTCAAGTCTCTGAAGAAAGATACTGAAGAGGACATCAGAAGATAGAAAGATCTCCATGCTCATGGATGGGTGAGTTTAACATAATGAAAACGGCCATCATACCAAAAGAAATACATAATTCAAATTCAATATGCAATCCAGATTCAAAGCAATTCTTAACAAAATACCAACACAATTATTTACAGACCTCGAAAGAACAATTCTCAACCTCATATAAAAAAAAAAAAAACAGAATAGCTAAATCAGTCCTGCACAATAAAAGAAAATCTGGAATTATCACTATCCCTGATTTCAAGCTGTAATACAGAGCAATAGTAATAAAAATAGCATAGTACTGTGCTTGAAACAGATTGGTTGATCAATGGAATAGAATTGAAGACTCAGAAATAAATACACACACCTATGATCACTTAATTTTTAACAAAGAAGCCAAAACCATACAATGGAAAAAGGAAAGCATCTTCAACAAATAGTGCTGGTCTAACTGGATATCAGCATCCAGAAGGATTCAAATAGACCCACATTTATCACCCTGCACAAAACTTAAGTCCAAGTAAACCAAAGACCTCAACATAAAACCAGACACACTAAATCTAATAGAAAAGAAAGTGGGGGAAAGACTGGATCTCTTTGCCACAAGTGACAACTTCCTGAACAGAACACTAATAGCTCAGGCTTTAAGACCAACAATCAATAAATGGGACTTTATAAAATTGAAAAGCTTATGTAAGGCAAAGGGCCCTGTCACTAGATCAAAATTGAAGCCTACAGATTGGGAAAACAACTTCACCAACCTCACATCAGACAGAGGGCTAATATCTAAAATATATAAAGAACTCAAGAAATTAAACACCAACAAATCAAATAATCTGATCAAAAAGGGGCACATAGGTAAACCAAGAATTCACAAAAGAAGAATCTCTAAAGGCCAAGAGGCATTTGAAAAACTGTTCAATATCCTTGGCTCTAAGATTCCATCTCACATCCATCAAAATGGCTAAGATCAAAAATCAAAATGATAGCACATGCTAGCAAGGATGTGGAGAAAGAGGGACACTCCTTCATTGCTGGTGGGCATGAAAACTTGTACAGCCACTTTGGAAATCAATCTAGCATGTCTTAGAAAATTGGGAATAGTTCTACCTCAAGACCTAGCCATACAGCTTCTGGGCATATATCCAAAAGATTCTCTACCAAACCACAAAGATATCGCTTCAGCAATGTTCATAACAGCTTTATTTGAAATAGCTAGAAACTGAAAACAACCCAGATGTCCTTCAACTGAACAATGGATAAATAAATTAAAAAATGGCAAAAAAAACTGTGGTACATTTACACAATGAAATACTACCCAGCAATCAGAAACTAAGAAATCATGCAATTTGAAACCAAATGGATGGACCTAGAAAAGTTCATCATAAGTGAGGAAACTCAGACCCAGAAAGAAACACATGGTATGTACTTTCTTATAAGTGGATATTAACCATATAGCACAGGACAACCATCCTACAACCCACAGACCCAAAAAGACAGGAACCTAGCATAGCTATCCTATGAAAAACTCCACCCAGAAGCAAGTCATGGACCCTGTTGCTTGTTAATAGAACACCTTACCCTAGCTGGGTTGCCATATCAAGCCACAGTACAAGCTCTCACTGATAAAATGATGGGGTTTGATATGTGGGGACAACCCTCATCTGAGAAGAACAGGTCAGAGACAAGGAAGAGGGAGGAAGAGAGAAAAGGAGGGAGGGAGGGAGGAATCATGAGGGGAGGGGGGACTTTGATCAAAATGTAACTTGAAAACAAAAATTAATAATTAATTTATTAATGAAAAATGATAAAAGACCCAAAAAAGTAACATTTGACTTTTGGAGTCAGGATTACCTTACTCAGAATGATTATTTCTACCTTCATTTATTTATCTGTGAATTCCAGATTTCATTACGGATGGTTGTGAGCCACCATGTGGTTGCTGGGAATTGAACTCATGACCTCTGGAAGAGCAGCCAGTGCTCTTAACCGCTGAGCCATCTCTCCAGCCCCTATCTGTGAATTCCAAAATTTCATTTTTCTTTGTAGCTGAATAATATACTATTTTGTAAATACACCAATGTTTCATTATACATTTATTAGCTCATAGATATCTGGGCTCTTTCCAGTTACTGGCTATTGCAAATAGAGCAAAAATGAACATGAATTAGCAAATACCTCTATAGTAGAATATAAAGTATTTTCGGAATATCCCACAAGTGGTATACCTGGATCATATGGTAGATCTATTTTTAGCTTTTTTAGTAACCTCAACACTTATTTCCATAGAAGCTGTACCAGTTTGTACCCCACCCACAGTGAATGTGGTTCCCATTCCCTGTATCTGTACCAGCATTAGGTGTTATTAGATTTGTTTTTTCATGTTAGCCATTCTGACTAGAGTAAAATAAAATCTCAAAGTAATTTTAGTTTTCATTTCCATGATGGATATGGATGTTAAAGTTTTTAAAGTTTTATTTATTTATTTTACTTTATGGGAATTCACTTGTGCTTGCATTTATGTATGTATGACACATCTGGAATCTGAGGAGGACAGAAGAGTGTAACAGATTTCTTGTAATAGGAGTTACAGGCAATGTGAGCTGCCCAATTCAGATGTTGAATACTTACTCTAAGTCTTCTATAAGAATATCAAATGCCTCTCTACCAGTACCATGCTGTTTTTATTACTATTGCTCTGTAGTGCAGCTTGAAATCTGGGATGGTGATGCCTCCAGATGTTTTCTTATTGTACAGGATTGATTTAGCTATTCTGGATTTTTTGTTATTCCATATGAAGTTGAGAATTGCTTTTTCCAGGCCTATAAAGAATTATGTTGGTATTTTGATAGGAATTACATTGAATCTGTATATTACTTTTGGCAGGATGGCCATTTTTATTATGTTGATCCTACCTATCCATGAGCATACTGGTGGGAGTGCAAGCTTGTACAACCACTATGGAAATCAGTCTGGCGATATCTTAGAAAACTTGGAATAGCTCTACCTCAAGACCTAGCCATACCACTTCTGGGTATACATCCAAATGATTCCTCACCAAACCACAAAAATGTTTCCTCATTTATGTTCATAGCAGCCTTATTTGTAATAACTAGAAACTAGAAACAACACAGATGTCCCTCAACCGAGGAATGGATAAAAAAAAATTTTGGTACATCTACACATGGAATACTACTCAGCCCTCAGAAACAACAATATCATGCAATTTGCAGCCAAATGGATGGAACTAGAGAAGCTCATCCTGAATGAGCTAACCCAGACTCAGAAGGATGCACATGGCTTATAATCGGGTTTTAGCTATATAGTACAGGATAACTATACTACAGCCAATGCACCAAAGGGAACAGGAACATAGATTTTGTTACTGGTCAATGAGACACTTTGCCCTAGTGGTGCTGCCTTATATGCCCCCATTGTATGAGGAGGCTCTTGACCTTCATATGACTGCTGAACTGGGATGGGGGACTGATATGTAGGGATACTCCACTCCAGAGGAGTGGGATGGAAGGAATAAAGGGTAGAGGTGGGAGCGTGGAACTGGGAGGGGTGGAACGAGGGTACTGTGATGGAAATGTAACCTGAGGTAATAAATAAACATTAAAAAAAAAAAAAAGAAAGAAAGAACAGCAACTGCTCCTAACCACTGGGTCATCTTTCCAGCCCCTGAACATTTTTTTAAATGTTTCTCAACCATTTGTACTTTTTTCCTTTGAGAATTTAGTTTCGTGCCACAATTTTTGATTGGCTTATTTGTTTTCTTAGTTCTTTGTATATTCTAGAAACTAACCCTTTGTTGGATATTTAGTTGGCAAAGATTTTTCTCATTCTATAAATTGTCTGTTCTCTTGAATGATGGTATCTTTTGCTGCACAGAATATATTTATTTTCATGAGGTCTGTTCCATTTCTTAATAGTTGGTCTTAATGCCTATAATACTGAGGGCTTATTCAGAGAATCCTTTTATGTGCCTATAAGTTGAAACATATTTCCTACTTTCTCCTGTAACAAGTTAAGATCTTTTATAATCTTTTAACTTTTCACCAACACCCTTAGCATGTTTTTAAGATAAATTTGACATTAACTGTCACATTCTACACAGTTTCTTGAGTCAACAGGATAGTTTAACAGGTTAAAGCACTTTCTGTGCAAGCCTGACTATTCCAGGAACCCATGTTGTCCACTGATCGTTACTAGTGTGTCACATCCATGTCCACAATCACGCACGCTTCATGTCCTCACACACCTGCATACATCCACCTATCCTCGCAAACAGAAAGAACATTTTTTAAAGACACAGTTTCTCCTATTGCTAACATTTTTTGGTAAGATTGATTTTTATTTTCGAGGTGATTTTTAAAAATAATTGCTGAACATTTTATGTTGTATTTCTAGAATAATTTAGGAAGTGGGGTGTCATTAAAATAATGTGCTTTTACTAATATATATATCTTGGATTATCTCTTGATCCTTTTTTATTTTTTCTTCATTTGACCTCTAACTTACTAATTTTACAACTAGAAAAATCATTTTCCATAGACTTTTAAATATTATTTTGTTATGTTAAACTTACGCCTTGAGATAATCTTAGAAAAACAATCTTACATACTTAAATGGATGATTCGATTCTTATCAGTAATTGCTCTCATAAACTGTCTCTGAAAACCAAATTGTGCCATGGAATTGCCAATCTTAAGATGAAACACTTATGGCTTACCCTGAAGCACTTCATAAGCAGCAAGGTTTCATCACAGTTCTGCTACTCCCTCAGACTTCATCTGCACCCAAACATATTGGACTTCTGAGCCCTTTATGGCATGGGATTTATGAAACTAAGATTTGAGAAATCAGTTTCTGCTTTCTTTAAAGGCCAAGCTTGAAATAATTCCAGGTTTGAATCCTATTATAGAATTACTCCAAGTAGAGAAGCTATTTCCTGAATGGTAGAAGTGTGGTTTGGAGGTGGGACAAGTAAATATGGATACTTAGTTTTAAAAGAAAAATTCACTTTGTCTGAAGTTCATTAATTTTCACTGTCTCTGTGCAAAAAAAAAAAGAAAGAAAAAGAAAAACCCAAAGTGTTTCCAATACATGAGATTTCAGGATAGTATCTCACTCTCTTTATGTTTTCCCAGGTGGAATCACGTATGTGTTGCCCCTTCAGACAATACTCTAAGCTAAATTATTTGTTATTTTAAAGATCAGAAAATACAGACTCAGAAGGCTAGACTAACTTCCCAAGACAATATTCCCAAACTGAGTTATGGCAAGCTGAGGTTTGAAATCTGCCCCAGCATGACTCCAAATCTCAGGGATTTTTTATGAATACGTCACACTATCTGGAAAAAATAGTTTAAAAATGGAAAGAATATAGTGATGGAGCAGACCAGAATAATGATCAAAGCAGAAATGTCATTCCTAAATAAGATGAGAAATGTCCAAACTCCACTAGCAATTTCATCAGTAAGGATACGTTGCTGTTGATACCAATAGCATAGCCAGTACAGTTTAATACTATGTGTTTCTATGCCAATAAGATTTCTATTCATGTAAGACATTTGTTGTTTGTGTGTATGCATGTGTGTTTGTGTATCGTTTTCCTAGCAAACTGTTTGAAAGTCAGAGTAAAGCATCAAGGATTCGGTGTTAATCACTTTGTTGCAGGTGTATTCTATCCATTTCTTGTCCCTGTCCCACTTTCATTATTTTTACTTTGTCTTTGGCTTGCCTGTTTTTCTACAGACCTCCCTGTGGTGGAAGTTAGGCCTTTTACATATCACCTGAGCATTTAGTAGCACATAGGACTTTGGACTGGCAAAAACTGGCGTCCCTGAAGGTTACCAAGTTGAAACCACGGACCACCCTGTTAAAAGGACATGAGAACCTTACAAGCCACACAGATGATGTCATTTGCCATGAAAAACAACAGGACTGCTGAACATCGTGAGAAATCTCATGAACCCTGGAGACCACCAAGGATCACGAGATAATGCCAATAGAGAGACTCCGTATAAGTCAGAGACTTCTTCCTCCTGCTCTCACCGACTAAGAGGTCACATTGAAAAAGAACACTGCAAGGTATGCCATTATCAGAATTTATACTGCTATAGCCCAAGGCAAAGACATAGCATGAACCTGCTGAGAGAGATCCTTTTAAAGGCATCTGTCTTGAGGCCCCAGAGTACCTGAAAAGTGAGCAAAACAAGCGGACTTAGAAAGCTGTTTGGATAAGCTTTCGGTCTTGAGACTTCTGAGCCAAAGAGTCTTTGGAGGCAATTGAAAAGGCCACCCTCAGTTGGCAGTTGGAATAGACTGACTTTATAAACTGGCCACAACTTTGTGGTGGAAATAAACTGGCCTTATGAACTGGCAAAATAAGGCCCACCAGACTTTAAGCTTGAAAAACCTGTTGGAACTGCCATAAACCAGGCCATCCTGCATGGACCTACAATAAGAATATTAATATCCTTTTAAGAAAGTTAAAATAGTGTTAGTTGAATGTTTTTAGGTAGATATTAGAGTATTGTTAGAGAGATATTGGGGTATGTTTAGTTGTAGTTTAGATGATAGATTATTATGGTTTAGGTTATAGTATTTTATAGGTGATTGATAAGTATTAATAAATAAAAGTGTGTTAAATAAAAATATTCTGTTACACCCCCAACCCCAACACACACACAGACTGAAAACAGTAAACATGGAAGTAAAACTAGATGGAGAAGTTCAGAGGTGAGGACTCTGGAGTTGCTCTGAATTTCTATTTCTCAATACATCTTATATACAGTCATGTATCATATCTGACACCATATACAAAACTGATCTTGAGAACATCTCCACAGGCACCACAGCTTTTGCTACTAGCAGTGTTCCATGTGTGACTTCACTGTATCACTTGATAGAGTTGAATTTGCAGCCTTGATTTTATTCTCCCTACAATGAACTTTAACTACACCCTGCTGCTTTGCATGTCTGACTCCCACTGCAGGTACTTATAATTAAACCCTTTCTTTATGCTGCATCTTAGCTTCAAGGGTCTGAGTGGTCAGGTATCTGATTTACACAGTGGCAGCAAAATAACAAATATCCACTGCTTTATCAAGGTCCACATTAGAGCATCCTTCCCTAAACTAAACACATCATTCTACACGGCTTATGACCAATGCAACATACAACATAGCCAGCCACCTTCATATGGTGAAGACGCAGAATTACACTAAAACATGTGCCAAGATTCTATAAGCATTCCTCGTATACACATCAGAAGGTTGGCTCATATTTGAGCTAAAGTTAACCCTAAAACGTGACTACCTTTTAATTCTACCGAACCATGTGTTCTCCCGTTGTATTTGTATATTCATGGTTCAATTTTTCTAACCCAAACACAGAACTTTATATTTAGCTCTGTTACATTTCATTTTGTTAGTTTTGGCCCTTCTTTCAAGCTTTTAGTAATATTCCTGAGTACCATTTCTGTCATCCAACATGGTAACTCTTGGCCCCAGCTCTGTGTCAGGCACAAATAGGTTAAACATGCCTTTTGTTTCTATTCAAATATCTGATTTAAAAATGCCAAAGAGAATGGCAAAGAATATAAACCATTTGTGGAATACCACAATGTATTTTCATCCGGGGTGGCATGTAACCATTAATTATATGTTAAGCCATATTCACTGAGCACATGTATCTAGGCTGATGTGAAACACTTGTCCACTGCTTTCATTTTCCCTTATCGTGATAAAACTGATGAAAAGAAATAGATTAAAAGTAGCTAAAGGAAAACCATTCTTTATAGTATGAGCAGAATATAATCAGGAAATGGAGTGTGATTAATAATCAAGGATAAGATATTCTCCAATGTGGAAACAACATACTTTAAAAAAAGACTAAAAATATAGATCGTTATTGATGGCACATTCAAGATCAGTGTTATTTTATATTTCTGTAATATTAGAGTGTGTGAGACTAGAAACCTGTCAACATTTTCCATGAAAAACCAGTTACTAAATATATTAGATTGGGCTTGCCATATGGTCTTTGTTTCAATTACTCAACTGTGGCCTTGTAGAGGAAAGTAAGCTATAGACAGTATATGAGTTGGCAGGAATGTGTTCCCACAAAACATCACTTGTGAAAACCTAGCTGGTAATATTTGGCTTTAATTTGTCCAACTCTCTGAAATAACCTTTTCTCCAAGGACAGCAAAGTGGGTGTATAGATTTAGATATAGATGACAGCATTGTACTAGCCTCAATAATAAGGCACATCTAATATTTTAGAAAAGTATTATATAGGCTTTTCAAGAGTGAGAAGTACCCACTTCTACTTTGAACTCAATACCTGAAAATAGTTCTGATTCTTAGAAGTTGCCCCATATCTACATTAAGAACAAAGACCTGGGGCTGTAGAGATGGCTCAGCAGTTAAGCCCATTAGTTGCTTTTACAGAGGACTAAGATTCAATTCCCAGTGCTTACGTGGCAGCCCACAACCATCCTTAATTCCAGTTCCAGGGGATCCAATGCCCACTTCTAGTCTCTGAAGGCACTGTATGTATATGGTGCACACGCATACATGCAGGCAAAACTCCCATACACAGTAACATAATAAAATTTAAAGTAAATAATGAAAACTATTAAAGGAATTTCCAATTTCAGATTCATCATTCTGATGACCAACTAATCACTTCACACAGACTTGCATATGACATTTTGGGAGGACTGAGCACTCTTGGATGAAGAGCCTCTTGCTGACAATGCTGTGCGTGCTGCAGGCGACCAACATCTGCTTTCTTTCTTTCTTTCTTTCTTTTTATAAATACTTTATTTTTTTTCTTCAAGTTACATCTCAGTCACAAACCCCTCCCTATTCTCCCTTCCTATCCCGCCCTTCCACCCTCTTCCCCCCAGAAGTTTCCCCTTTTAGTCCAACAGATGGTTCCTTCTCTTATAACAGTAAGTATTATACAAAACAATAGATATAAATATGCCACATTTATGAGAGTTAAATGGCCCAGTATACATTCCCAATGTCCAGTTTATACATATTTGGCCCCTGAATTTAACATTCTACTATCTAACCATCTCCATGAGTTTAAAGGTCTATATCTGACTCAACATTCATACTAACTTGCAACACACTTTTAAGAGTGTCTTCTTAGATCTATAACACCCTCTTGATTCCTAAACAACTCAAAATTTAACTATGAGACTCTAGCTGTCTATTCTTCAACCACGTCAGAGACCTGAGAGGGACAAATATATCTGCTTATATAGGAAGTGCAGGGCCGGCAGCTTCCAAAACTAAGAAAGGACATACCAATGACTGTCTGGACAGTTCCCATTTTCTCTCCATACATTCCTGCATCAGTCTAAGATTGTATTGGGTTACATAGGCATTGATCTTTGTATATTGATACATAATTAAGAATATATTTAACCACAATTGAATAGATCTTTGTATATTGATACAAAATTAAAGGTAACGCTTCCTAATGGTATCATACCTAGAGATACTTAAAAATAAAATGTGAAGCTCTGGCCTCTTGATACCAACCATCTAAAATGGTCTAGGATAGTTAAGTAAAACAAACTAGTCATGCAAACATGTCACTTTGTTAGCTACTATGACAGTCTATCACAGATATTCTCTAAACTACCCAGTAATCAAGTTGCTAAGAGACAAGCAACACTTGCTTATCTAAATACAAGAGATGGATAGGGCATCTTCAAACACTCCAAGAGATCTGCAGAATATGGCATTCAAAGATGTTATCTTAAATTAAGATTTTCTTTTCTTTTTTTTTTGATATCGAGACATATCAGCGCCTGACAGCACCCCCTATTCTACTCCAAGTAGAAGATAAGCATCGAAGAACCTCCACTGTAAGATGGTTGAATTAGTGGCAAGCCTATCTCTTGGCATGAAAAAACCCCTTGCACCAACTGCATGCAGACAGACTGCTGTCCAAAAAGGACAAAACTTGGTAGCAGGGAAGTCGACAGCCTAACTCTGCCAAGACAGGGTAGGTAAGTCCTTCATAATCCCTGCTCTACAACAAATGTCTGTCAGAGAAACAGGACCCAAAGGCTGAAGACTGATCCAACATCTGCTTTCTAAACCACAACCTGCCGAGTGAGGCTGACATATTTTACAGCTTGAATGTGCTTGCTTTGAAGTCCAGGCATTGCTGAGTTGAAAGTGTTTAGAAAGAGAGACCAAAGTGATCCTCAGTCTCTTCCTCATGTGAAGGAAATTTTGATTTTTTTATGAAAGCAGATAGTGTGTTCTCCTACCTCCCATTTGTGAAGGCACATGCTCCCACCTATAGAGGAGAGATATGAGATTCCCCTGAAAGCAAGAAGTTCTTCCCAAAGAGAAGCCAGCACTGTTTTGTCTCTGACTTCCTACCCTCCAGAGCTACCAGTAAAAAAAAAAAGAAAAATGATTTTCTACTTTTTGTAAGTTATCAGAACACCTGATGGACTAAAACAATACTTTTCCCTTGCGCATAACACAGGCTGTGATGATGATGTTTGTGAAGGCAGGTGACTGATTTTGTACATAGGCTAGCTGTGTGATACTTCTGAATGCTACACACTCTCTCTCTTTTTGTAATGTTTATTTATTCCTTTAAGTTACATCTCCATCACAGTGTCCTCTTTCCACCCATCCCAGTCCTGTCCTCCCACCCTCTACCTACTAACCATTCCATCCCACTCCTCTGTAGTGGAGTGTCCCTACATATCAGTCCCCCACCCCAGTTCATCATCATATGAGGGCCAAAGAGCCTCCTCATACACTGGGGACCTACAAGGCAGCACCACTAGGGAAAAAGTGTCTTATTGACAGGAACTAAATGCTACTCTCTTATTAAAGTGCACACAGACTCCTTTCGTTTTCTCAAAACAACAAGGCTCACCAACTGTAGGTATTTACTTTTCTAAGGAATTTCATAACTCTCAGGCACCACCTACTTGGTGCTGCTGAAGGTTCCTAAAACCTCCTCACCAACCATGGAAATACTTAAATGCCACCAGAAAGGATGAAAGATACATCTTCAGGGACTTTTCACTTTAGGGAAGAATTAGGTGGGATGGTGGGGACTACACAACTCAGTATATGATCACACCTCTGTTCTATGTTAGTCTATAACTCAAGTCAGAGAGATTAGGGCAAAGGAGATGACTGTAGACAGACATAATGAGGTTGCCTGTAGTTATAATGCCACCCCCCAATGTGTGCCCCGCCCCAGCTGAAAGTTATGCGTTGAAGACAGGCAAAAAGAAAACACACAGTGTGAAAGGTAATTAACTTTATTTAGCACTTTCTGCGCTAAGGAGCACTTAAAGCACTTTGCACTTGTTAATCATTTAGTCACTGGCTGTAAGGGACACTGGGGTGTTGTTCATTACACAGATTAGGCAGCTGAGGGGATGGAAGGTGGCCTACCTCGCTTGGTGGTGTGCACCTGTTGTGTGGCTGTGTTAGATGCTAATCCATCTCACTCTAATTTTAGACACTATGCTAGTTTCCACACCACATAAAAACATAAAGTCTGCAGACAGACCTAATGGGACAGAAATTTATATATATTTTTAGCTGTAAGCCTGAAAAGATGTTTGATCTGTACTTTAGAAAATGTCATACCTTATAGTTTTCATAATTGTTTTTTTAATTGTTCTTATTGTTTTGTATTGTATTTATTGTTATAGGAGGCAGGGCCTTTTATTGGACTGAAAGGAGGAGATGCTGGGGAAAAAGATATAATAAAAACAAAAAAATTTTAAAAGAAAGGAAAAAAAAGTAGCATCTAAGGATGAAATTTTATAAACAGACTTCCAAGTTATTAGAATATGCTTCATGATAAATTATTATGTGTATTGGGTTAACTGTGAAGAATATAAACTTTGTTTATACATCTACTAAATAGCAACCTTTTGAAATCAAGATAGCCCCATTACAAAATCTTGTAACT
>CAJQZJ010001694.1:1183458-1201534 GCA_907164525.1 Lophiomys imhausi | reverse complement strand
GAAGGGGAGGAAAAACAAAAAACAATTAAAAAGTCAAATAGAAAACAAGGTTTTGTAGGTTTAAACTCATACCACTATTACATTAAATGTAAATTTACTAAAAATTTCAACTAAAATATTTTGCATAGATGTTGCAGTTTCTTCCTGTAAAATGCCTGTTCCTGTGGCAGGAGGATTGCCATGAGTTCCAGGTCAGCCTGGGTTACATAATGAAAATCTGTCTCCAGAACAAGCAAAAATATTTCAGAAAGAACGACAATATATGTGTTTTTCAATAAAGCTACATTAAATATGCAAACAGGAAGATATAAGTTGTATGGAGCTTTTGTGTTACTTGCCTAGATCTATTTAGATCACCAGAACAAGTTATCTTGAATAACTCACATTTGTATCTTATAACCCAAGACTCTTCATTACTTCAAAATCTCAGGATAGTCAAACATTTTACTCTTTACTTAATGGATCTGGTTATTTAAGATTCCACATACAAAGGGAGTCATACAGTATTGACAGTTGTGTGTTTGTATCTTATTTTCTCCATTAACATTAGGCCTCCCAGATCCAATCATATTGTTTCTAATAAAATGATTTCCATAATTTTTAATGCTGAATAAAACCCCACTGGGTATATATGGTATCTTTTGTTATCTATTCATCTCTTCATGCACAGCTGTGTTCTTTTGGTATCTTAGTTATTATGAAAAGTACAACAATAAATGTAGTGATGGAAACATTTCTTTAAGGTCTGGGTTTGTTTAGTTTGTTTTTGTCTAGCTAGAGACTGCTGATTGACATGCATATAATTATACTTTCAATATTTTGAAGAATATTTACAATACTTTCTACAGCACTGCATCATGCTATCACTAAGAATAAACTAGTTTTCCTTCTTTTACATCGTTCAAGTATTATTGTCTCATTTTTAAATTAAGAAATATTCTTGCGGGTGTGAGGTACTGTTTCACTGTGATTTGGATTTGAACTTCCCTGGTGTACATACTAAACACTAAACATCTCATCATATACCATCATTCATTTAATGCTTCCTTTTGAGAAAAGTCTATACACTCTTTTGCCCATCCTTAAAATAAAGCTATATTTTGCCCTCTTATAGATATATTTTTATAATTTTGTATGTGATGTGTGTGTACTTGTGTGTGTATATGTATGCAAATGTGAATGCCTATGTGGGTGGGGTCAATAAATTCATATTATATGTCTCCCAAATTCATATTTCACCTTATTTTTAAGACAGTGTCTTGCAGTGAACCTGGAGCTCAATAGCTGACTGGACTATTTGGCTTCAAACCCTAGACCCTGTGGTTCCCCTCTGTTCATCATAGCTGTGTTTACAAGGGAATACTAGTGTTTGTGTGAGTGCTAAGTATTGAGCCCACATTCCCAAGCTTGTGCAGCAAGAACTTTACTAAGTAAGCTATCTCCCAACCCTCTCTTACACTTACCTCTTGCCAAACACATGACATTTCACATTTTTTCCTGTTCTGTAGGCACTTTTGCCCTCGTTTGTTGACTTTCTCCTCTTTGCAGTGTAGAAGATTTTTAACTTGTTGCAACCCTAACCCCTTGCTTGTGTTTTTTCTTTAAAACGTTATTTCTTGGACTTTTGTGTCATATTTAATAAATCATTCACAAGATCAATATCCAACTTGTTTTCATCCAGGAATTTTGCAGTTTCAACACTTGCAAATCTTTCTCATGTTTGGCTTGTCTTTTTTGCTTATGATATAAGATTAGCATCCAATTCCCTAAAAAAATAACCATACTCTAATCATGTGTCCCTATCATTCCATTTCTTGGTATTTATCCAGAAGAATTGAAAATGGAAGATTATGTTAAAATATGCACAAAGCGGCTTCCAATAGCTTTAGTCATAATCACCAAGGCTCAAGAGCAATGATTATATATTTTAGATGGTAAGTGGGCAGATAAACTGTGATATATCCA
Organism: Lophiomys imhausi; assembly: GCA_907164525.1. Taxonomy (NCBI): domain Eukaryota; kingdom Metazoa; phylum Chordata; class Mammalia; order Rodentia; family Muridae; genus Lophiomys; species Lophiomys imhausi. The sequence goes on along the minus strand of CAJQZJ010001694.1, from coordinate 1,199,569 downwards.
ATAAATAAACTCTTATTCTGTGTAAATATTGTGAGCTATCAAGCAATAAAAAAAACATGAAGGAATCCTATGTAAAAGAAGTAACGAGAAAGGTTGTATATACTGTTTGAATCCAACTGCATAGGGTTTTTGGACAGTAGAACATTTGGAAGAATTAGAGCAATAGTTACTAGGAGCATGGGGGATAGAAATGAATAAATGAGATATAGGATTACTAAGGCAATAGATATACCATGTATGGTGTGTTACAGTAGATACATTTTTTTTTTCAAGGAAATAGAATCTGTTGCAGCAAGATTCAATCCTAATGTGAACTATGGACTTGGGGTTTATAATGTAGCTTCATCAGTCATAAACAACATGCCTTTCTCTGGAGGGAAAGTGCTGATAATGGACCAGGATCTCCAGACCCTGGTGTAAGGACTCTATACCTCCCTTAACTTTGCCCTAAATCTAAAATTGCTCTTTATAATTTTTTTTAAGTTTAGGCAAAACACATCCATGGTGATGTCCACTGTTTATAGGGTGGAACGAAGGTTAACTCCCAATGACACTCCTTCCCACAGAAGCCATCAGCTGTCAACTCATCCTCAGCTGGGTGCGGGGGTGCATTGTGAGCTTCTCTCATCTCCATGCTAGAATGTGGATTGTCTTGATATGGTGCTGATCTTGTACAGGCAGCCACTGCTTCTATGAGTTCATGAGAGCAGCAGTCCTCTCATGTACAGAAGACACTGTTTCACCCCAGTCCTCCATGACCTCTGGCTGTCAGAATGTTTTCACCCCTCTCCCACAATAGTCCCTGAGCATTGAGGAAAGAGATCGTTATGTCTCCTTTGTCTGAACCCTGCACAGACATATGTTCAATTAATGTTTAGACTTTAATTGGTTTTGAGTTCCTAAATCAGTCACTTTCTACAATACAAGGAAGTTTCTTTCATGTATTCTGGGTACCACAATTGATATGTAATCATTTATGTGTGTGTCATAGATTACACCAAGCACCCCTGACACAATGTAGGATAGTAAGAGTCCACTATGAGTCCTGGGAGGCAAGGATTGATGCAAGACATCTACATGAGACAAATAAAAATAGTGTTTGCCTCTGAAAGTTTGTTAATAGCAGAATGGGAATATTAAAGTTAACTCTGGTATGTCAATAGTCTGTATGTATATATAAATTGTGATTGTACAATGTACCCATTCACACAAGCACATAAAATTTCTGTACTTTTCTAATGCATATTGTACCTCACAAACATAAATATTAAAAGTACATTAAAATTTGCTTTGAAACTCCCATGGATTTAACTACCCCAAAATTGCAATATTCACACACACACACACTTTTTTTCTACTGCTTTTCTGTCTTCTGGTTTGTTCTCTTCTGTGCTTCCCACCATGTTAATATGAACTTCATAATGACATCAGGAAGAATCCCCACTGGGGTGCTCTTTTCATTCCCAGAAAGGCTGTTCTTCATTTGAGCCTTCTCTAACACTGAATAATAGTCAATCCTTACATGAGTTAAAAGTTGGTCAGCAGGAGGTTAAGCAAAAAGTTGGTCTGAGGGTGAATCTCGTGGAGGACATTTGCTCTAAAGCAGGAGGCAGCAAAGCTTTCTGGGAAGTAGCAAAATAAAATTTGAATTTCATGTGATATATTCCATGACTTCTTAACTTGGCTTTTGTACGCATGGAGGTAGCCATGGACAATATGTAAGTAAACATGTATAACTGTGTTCCAACAACACTTTACTCATGAAAATAGGCAAACAGGTCCATTATGTTTATCTATGGAGCACAACATGCCAACATTATTGTCCATAGTGCACTTAATTCTTCATCCAGTATTAGAAACTTTTGAGGTCTTTTGAAATTTTTGGCTTAGACAAATAGTATTTCCATATATTCTTTAAGTTTGAAGTTCTATTTCAATACTTTATTCTAAATTTCAATATGTTCTGTTTTATTGATATCTGAAGACATAATCTATATACCCAAACTAGCATAAGAGAAAATAATTTTAAAAATAAATATAACATCATATCAAATAAAAATATCACTTCCAACTCATGATAAATGTTATCCACAATATTAAAAAAAGGAAAATGAATCACAGTGCATATTTTGGCTTTTATAGGCTTTATGTTAATAAATATCAGCCATGAGGTCCCAGCTCCTCTGTCTGTAGTATGTATGTGGATCATGGACAGAATTACCTAGAGAAATTCAAATAAAAGAGGAGACCTTGGGTCATGGCAATGGTACATCTGCTTTCCCCAAGAGAAGGCAAGCATTGACTTTACATTCAGCTTGGCCAGATGAGAATTCATTCTAGCTTTTTTGTTTCTGTGATCATTTAGCAGCAGGTTTTAACAATGTAATGACTTTATCCCAGGAGTTGAAAAATACAAGTCCTTTGGGTTAATTATAAGCAGAGTTGTCCTTGGTAAAAAAAATCTTTTCTATCAATTACAAAAAAAAAAAGAGATGCAATAACGTAACAAGGTCTCTGGAGCAACAAATGATGATCTGGTGCTTTTTCCTGTAACCCCAGGAGAAAGCATGACTCTGTTGGAATGCAGGGCTGAAGATTTAAAAGGCTGCTTCCTGCACCTTACCATCACTCTTTAGGGCATTCCTGTAAAATGACTTTCCCTTTCTCATTTTTAGGCCAGCAGTGTTGCAAGCCTGCTGTCTTTTACTCTGAAATTTTAAGAGGCAACATTTGCTAGGGATTTTATGTTTATGTTTTATGCAAGTGGATGCATGCATGTGAGCACAGGTGTCATAGGAGGTCAGAAGAGGTGGATCTCCAGGAAATGGAGTTACAGGCAGTTCTGTGCTGAGTGACATGTGTTCTAGGATCTGAACTCAGGTCCTCTGGTATCTGCAAGTGTTCTTAACACATTTTTAGGAGGTTGGGGGAGGTGGTGGTGGTGGTGCTGTTTGTTTGTTACTGAATTTTTCAATGAATATTTTCTGATATTTTCAAAACACATCTTTAAAATATACTAATATGTCATTCTACTTAAGGTTTTGAAGTGAGATGTATAGTTTTTATTCCATGAAATGTTTAATCTGTGACACAAAGAGAAAAATAGACAAGTCAATAGTAGTTAATTTAAAAGACAAATGTGTTTTCCTTTGGCTACAAATACTTGTTTTCATGGTTTCTGGAAAAAAATTGGGGTCCTTTTTCTTGAACCATTTATTTGTCTTGATACATTCATATATTAATACTAGTTTTCTTCATTTGGGGTTGCAAGCACAGGAAAACTAAAAAATTAGATGAGGAACCTGGGGCTGTTAATGGTTATGCTTAGACTACACATCAGGTCTCTATCTTTTGGTTTTTCAGGTATATGACCAATTAGAGGCAACTTTGTACCTTAATCCAACACTGCCACCTTTAATTTTTTTCCTTTCTAATTAGATAAAAACATCAAGTGTTTTCTCTGCAAACAGAAAATTCTTAGTCCACATTTTGAAAATATGCCATAGTTGATAGTTCCCTAGCTTATCCTGGCAGCTCTTATGGATGTGTTAAAAAAAATAACAAGACAAGGATCCAAGATGGAGCCATCCATAGAGCATTGTATCTGAGAAGTAGGTGAATGGGATTGGTCACTGTGGAATGATCATGAGGTCCTGTAGCCTATGGTGAAACACAGATGGTGTCTGAATTGCCATGGTGAACACTGAGAATGGTCACCACTCAAAACAGTTCATGCAGTTCCCGGGAACACAACCCTGATATCCACCCTGCACTCACAGACCCGTAAACCAAACCTGGAAAAACAGCCAGACCACAAGAGCAAAGGTAAGTAACATTTTCTTTCTGGAGTTCCCAACATGGTGGCACAGTATGCACTTTAGCTGAGTGGCAGAGATCAAACCCAGCCACAGCAAAGCAATTAGGATCCTGTGACAGTGTGTTCTCCACAAACATTGGTGCAGGTCACTCACCCTAGCACCTGAGCTTTTGAGGAAGTAAGCAACAGGTACCTCAAGGCTGGCACCCCTCTTGGGTGGAGCACCTGGCCTGTACAGAGCCTAGCTGCTGAACTAGAATGACTGTGTCAGGGAGAGGACAACACAGTCCCAACCACAGGTCTACCTGCCATTCTGAGGAGACCTGCCAGCTCTTAGGTCCTCATAGGATAGCCCCCTCCTGACTCCAATCACCTCTATATAGGTCCAATTTGGTCACAAGCAGTGGAGGAGAGTGCCCATCTATTACAGGAACCTACTCACCATCCAGAGGTGGACACCAGGATCTCAGGATCACCCAGCCCCCAGAACAGGGAGTTTTCCTGAGCATCAAGGGCAACTGACATCAGAAAAAAAAACAGACAACAAGAGGTTCAACTAGATGACAAAAGGCCAGTGCAAGAACGTGGTTAAAAAAACAAACAAAGCAATACAATGTCTCCAGAACCTAGCTATAATGCTACAGACAACTCTGGATATTCTAACATGATTTGAAACAAAGGAAAATGACCTTAACCTTATGCTTATATTAATAATAGAAGGTTTAAGGGAGTAAAGCAAATGCCTCAAAGAGCAACAACAAAATAATCCAAAAGAGGTGATGGAAATGAATAAAGCTCTTAAAGGAATGGAAGAGCTGAAAAGGGAAGTTTAAGCAATAAAGAAAATACAAGCTGAGACATCCATGGAACTGGATAACCTTAAGAAAATAAAAGAAACTACAGACACAAGCATCACCAACAGAATACAAGAGATGGAAGAAAGTATCGCAGGCATAGAGGATAAAATTGAAGAAACTGATACATCTGTCAAAGAAAATGTAAAATCCAAAAAGTCCTGGCACAAACCTTCAGGAAATCAAGGACATTAAGAAAAGAAGAAATCTCAGGATAATAGGAATAGAAGAAAGAGAAGATTCCCAGCTCCATCGACCAGAAAATAACTTCAACAAAATCATTGAAGAGAATTTCCTAAATATAAAAAAAGAGATGTCTATAACTGTACAAGAAGCCTACTGAGCTCCAAATATATTAGAGTGGAAAAGAAAAATATTCCCACCACATTATAATCTAAGCACTAAATGTACAGAACAAAGAAAGAATATTAAAAGCTGCTAGGGAAAATGGTCAAGTAACATATAATGGCAAACCTACCAGAATCACACCTGACTTTACTTCAGAGACTCTAAAAGCCAGAAGGGCCTGGACAGACATATTGCAGACCCTAAAAAACTACAAATGCCAGGCCAGACTACTATTTCCTGCAAAATTTTCAATCAACATAGATGGAGAAAAGAAGATATTCCATGACAAAGCTAAATTCAAACAACATCTATGCACAAATCCAGCTCTACAGAAGATGATAGAAGGAAAACTCCAACCCAGAGAGGTTAACTACACACAAAACACAGGAAGCAAGCAACTCAATGGTAGCAAAACCAAAAGAAGAGAAGCTCACTCACACACTATTTCTACCAACATGAAGATGGCAGGAAGTAACAATCACTGGTCATTAATATCTCTCAACATCAATGGACTCAACTCCCCAAGAAAAAGATACAGGCAAGAAGAATGGGTTTGAAAACAAAATCCCACATGCTGCTGCTTACAAGAAACACACCTCCGCAAAATAGGTAAGCATTATCTCCAAGTAAAGGGCTGGAAAAATACATACCAAGCAAATGGACCCAAGAAACAAGCTGCAGTGGCCATTCTAGTATCCAACAAATTATACTTTCAACCAACGTTAATCAAAAGAGATGGGGAAGGACACTGCATACCCATCAAAGGAGAAATCCACCAAGATGATATCTCAATACTGAACATTTATGCCACAAATGTAAGGGCACCCACATTTGTTAAAGAAACACTACTAAAGCTCAAATCCCACAACAAACTCCACACACTAATAGTGTGAGACTTCACATACCACTCTCGCCACTGGACAGATAAATGATGCAGAAAACAAACAGAGAAATAATGATCCTCACAGATGTCATGAATCAAATGGGCCTAGTTGATATCTACAGAGCATTTCACCCCAAAACAAAAGAATGTATTTTCTTCTCAGCACCTCATGGAACCTTCTCCAAAATTGACCGTGTAGTCGGTCACAAAGCAAGCCTCAACAGACACAGGAAAATTGAAATTACGACTTGTAACTTATCAGACCATCATGGAATAAAGCTAGACTTCAGCAATAACAAAAACAACAGAAAGCCTGCAAACACATGGAAACTTAACAACTCTCTACTCAATGACCTCTGGGTCAGGGAAGAAATAAGAGAAGAAAATAAATCTTCTTATAACTCAATGAAAAGGAAGGCACAACATACCCAAACTTATGGGACACATTGAAAACAGTGCTAAGAGGAAAGTTTATAGCACTAAGTGCCCTTAAAAAAGAAATTGGAGAGTTCCCATACAAGAGACCCAAAAGCACACCAGAAAGATCTAGAACAAAAAGAAGCAAGCACTCCCAAGAGGAGCAGACAGCAGGAAATTATCAAACTCAGGGCTTAAATCAACAACTTAGAAACAAAAAGAACAATACAAAGAATCAACAAAACCAAGAGTTGGTTCTTTGAGAAAAATCAACAAAATAGACAAACCCTTAGCCAAACTAACTAAAAGGCAGAGGGAAAATACCCAAATCAACAAAATCAGAAATGAAAAGGGGGAAATAATAACAGACATTGGAGAAATCCAAAGAATCATTAGGTCCTACTTCAAAAACTTGTACTCCACAAAATTGGAAAACCTCCATGAAATGGACAATTTTCTTGATTGATTCCACCTACCAAGGTTAAATCAAGAACAGGTACACAAATTAAACAGTCCTACAACACTTAAGGAAATAGAAGTCATTAGAAGACTTTCAACCAAAAAAGCCCAGGGTCAGATAGTTTCAGCACACAATTCTACCAGAAATTCAAAGAAGAGTTAACACCAATATTCTTCAAACTCTTCCACAACATAGAAACAGAAGGAACACTGCCAAACTCATTCTATGAGGCCACATTCACCCTGATACCTAAACCAAACAAACACCCAACAAAATTTTGCACATGAATATAAACACAAAAATGCTTAATAAAATACTTGCAAAGGAATCCAAGAACACATCAAAAGTATCATACACCATGATCAAGTAGGCTTCATCCCAGAGGTGGTTCAGTATAAGAAAATCCATCAATGTAATCCACCACATAAACAAGCTGAAAGAAAAAAAAACACATGATCAACTCATTGATGCTGAGAAAGCTTTTAACAAAATCCAGCACCCGTTCATGTTAAAAGTCTTGGAGAAATCAGGAATACAAGGACCATACTTAAACATAATAAAGGCAACTTATAACAAGCCAATAGCCAGCATCAAACTAAATGGAGAGAAACTTAAAGCATGTCCTCTAAAATCAGGGACAAGGAAAAGATGCCCACTCTTTATGTGTCTCTTCAACATAGTACTTGAAGTTTTAGCTAGAACAATAAGAGAACTAAAGTAGATAAAGGGGATACAAATAGAAAGGAAGAAGTCAAAGTATCCCTATTTGCAGATATGATAGTATACATAAGTGACCCCAAACTCTAAGTGCATCAAAGACATCAACATAAATCTGGACACATTAAAATTCATTTAAAAAAAAAAAGAAAGTGGAGAAAAGCCTGGAACTCATTGGCTCAGGTAGCAACTTCCTGAACAGAACACCAATAGTTCAGGCTCTAAAACAAACATTCAATAAATGGGACCTTATGAAATTGAAAAGCTTCTGTAAGGCAAAAGACACTGTCCTTAGAACAAAATGGCAGCCTACAGATTGGGAAAAGATCTTCACCAACCCAACATACAACAGAAGGCTAATATCCAAAATACATAAAGAACTCAAGAAATTAAAAACCAAAAAATCAAATAACCACATCAAAAAAATGGGTTATAGAGCTAAGCCAGGAATTCACAAAAGAGGAATCTCTAAAGGCCTAGAGGCACTTGAAGAGATGTTCAACATCTTTGGTCATCAGAGAAATGCAACTCAAAACAACTCTAAGATTCCATCTCACACCCATCAGAATGGCCAAGACCAAAAGCTCAAATGATAGCACACACTGCCAAGGATGTGGAGAAAGAGGAACTCTCCCCCATTGCTGGTAGGAGTGAAAACTTGTACAACCACTTTGAAAATCATTCTGGCAATATCTTAGAAAATTGGGAATAGTTCTACCTCAAGACCTAGGCATACCCCTCCTGGGCATATATCCAAAAGTTTATACACCAAACCACAAGAACATTGCCTCAACAATGTTCATAGCATCTTTATTTGTAATAACCAGAAACTGGAAAGATTCCAGAGTCCTTCAATTGATAAATGGATTAAAAAAAAAAACAAAAAACCTGTGGTACATTTATGCAATGGAATACTACACAGCTATCAGAAATAAGGAAATCATGCAATTCTAAACCAAATTGATGGATCTAGAAAAGCTCATCCTAAGTGAGCTGACTTAGTCCCAGAAAAATAAACATGGTATGTATTCTCTTATAAGTGGATATTAACCTTATATTGCAGGAAAATCATCCTACAACCCACAGACCCAAACAGATAGGAACCTAGCATATCTATCCTAGGAAATATTTCACCCAGCAGTGAGTCATGGAATCTGCTGCAGGTTAGTGAACAACTTACCCTAGAATGTGGGTCATATCAAGCCCCAATACAAGTGAAAGCTCTTGGCCCTCACATGACCCAAGAACTGAGGAAGTATGATATGTGAGGGCCTACCTCATCTGAGTAGAAGGAGAGTACCAAGTAGAGGAATAATGAGGGAGGGGGAGGGAAGAAGGGAGGGAAAGAAAAAGAGAGGGAGGCAGGGAAGGAGAGAGGGAAGGACAGAAGGGCTAGGAGGGGAGGAGGGAGGAAACTATGTTCTAGAAGTAACTTGAGAAAACAAATTAATTTTTAAAAGGGTAAATAAGCTTAAAAATATAATAGAAATAAAATATAAAATTTTCAAATTATAATTTACCAAAGGCATACTTGCCTTACTGTCATGAAAGGGAAAATGGTCTTAATTTCAGGTTAGAATATTAGACTCCAGGTTGCCACATAGCTCACACACACTTGGATATCAGCTGAAAAGTTTTTTTCATGTATTAAAGGATATTTTTGTTGTTTATCATTAAAAAGGCAGTTAAGACATTTAAAATGCTGTAAATAAATTAAGGGTTACTAGAGTTCAACCTGGTTTTCTAAACCTCTAATAGTTGAAGTAATTTGGAGCTAAGGTAAAATATTTGAGAAGGGCAGTGTTAGCCCATGCCTTTAACTCCAACAGAGACAGAGGAATCACTATAGAGTTAGTTGTGTTGTAAATTTTAGAGTTAAAATGAGCAGGGTGGTGATGGTACACACCCTTAATCTCATCATTTGAGAGGGATACACCCTTAGTCCCAACATACTGGAGATAGAAACATGCAGAACCCTGAGTTCAAGGCCAACCTGTCACAAAGCTAACTCCAAACAGAGAAAAACATAGATCTGGTAGTGGTGGTGCACATCTTTAATCCCAACAGTAGGGAAGCACATGCCTTTGATTCCCAATACTTAGAATGCAGAGGCAGGCACATAGGATTTGGAAGGTTTTAAGTTTAAAAGCTATTCACAAACAGCATGCTGAAATTCAAAGTGTATTGTCCTTTGAGGTCTGAAAAACCATACAATTAAAGTTATGTTTAGCTCCAAAATAACAAAATAATTTCTCATTTAATCACAATTGAAAGATAATACTTTTTATATTTTCAAAAAACCAATTTTCTCCAGGAAAAATAAAAATAAAGTAAAATATATTAGTAGTGTCCCAGAGTTAGTATTAGGGCAGGGCTCTGTTCTTACCTGTTCAGGCGATTAAAAGCATCCACCTCAGGAGTCCAGGGACAACTGGACAACTGAAACCTTAGAAGAAAACAGATCAGACACCAAAGAAGACAAGTAGCTCTGATGATCCAGCCTCACAGACTTCCTCAATAGCTGTTTCCTCAAAAATTTACAAGCACAACAACTCAAAATCGATAAGATTGTTCAGCCCCAAAGACTGTTCCAGCCAGAACTTTAGTAAAGCCCTGAAGTTCATCTTCTGTCTATAAACTTCTTAGTACATTTAAATAGCTGAACACAAAAGGATGAACATCAAATGATTCTATTAGCATGCTTAACCATTTTTCCATTCTTATTTGGGCCCCAAACCAGTTTACTACTTCCCAAATCAGCAGGAAGTAATTTTAAGAGAGCGACGTCCCATCTCCAGAAGGCAGGGTGGGTGATATTACCTCCCTTTGGTCATTTGATGGGTTATAGATACTTGTTATTTAGGGGGAGAGGTTACAAGTTGTTAAATGGTCTTGTTAAATAGGTTTAGGAGGTTAGACCCAGGGACTTTCTCTTTTTCTTCTCTGCATCCTTCTTTCTCTCCTATGTAGGGGAAAAGACTTGAGAAAAAATAGGATATAGACACAATATAGGAATGATAAAGAAAAAGAGACAGATTATTGAATATGCTCTTATATCTTTGTATATTGAAACAAAATTAAGATTATATTTGGATAAATTGGTATTGATCTTTGTACATTGATACAAAATTAAGATTATATTTGGTTGCATCAGTATTGATCTTTGCATACTGATACAAAATTAAGGTTAACTCTTTTTAAGGTATTGTACCAAGGTAACGCTTAAAAATGAAATTTGAAGTTTTGGCCTTTTGTTAGCAACTGTCATAAATTGTTTAAGATAATTAAGAAATGCAAACTAATAGTCATTCAAGCATGTCATTTTGATAGGTACTAGGGTAGTCTATCATGGTTATTTTCTAAGCTAATCAGAAATCAAGTTGCTAAGTAAGACACAAGCAACATTTGATTATCTAAATATATGGAAATAGATAGGTGGTCTTCAAAAATCTCAAGAGATCTGTAGAATATGGCACTCAAAGATGTTTTCTTAAGTTAAGATTTTTTTTTTGAAATTGAAACATGTCAGCACCTGACAGCATCCCTATTCTACTCCAAGTAGAGGATGAGCATCAAAGAATCTCCAATTGGAGATGGTTGTGTTAGTGCAAGCCTGTAACTTAAGAAAAATCCCTTGCTTCAACTGTATACTGCATGCTGTCCAAAAAGGACAAAACTTGGAAGTAGGTAAGTTGACAGCCTAGCTCTGTCAAGACAGGGTCGGCAAGTCCTTCATAATTCCTGCTTTACAATTAATGTCTGTCAGAGAAATGAGGCCAAACGGCTGAAGATTGATGCTGTAATGTATGGAGAGAAATTGGGAACTGTTCAGGCAGCCAGTTGTATGCCATTTCTTAGTTTTGGAAGCTGCTGGCCCTGCACTTCCTGTATAATCAGATATATTTATCCTTCTCAGGTCTCTGATGTGATTGAAGACTAGATAGTTATAGTCTCATGTTATATTTTAAGTTGTTTAGGAATTAAGAGGGTGTTCTGGATCTACAAAGTTGTTTTTAAGATGGTGGTGCAAGTTAGGATGGAAGCTGAGTTGCATATAGAACTTTAAACTCATGGAGATAATTGCATAGTAGAATGTTAACGTCAGTTTCCAAATACATATGGACTGGACATTAAGAATGTATGCTAAGACTTATAATTCTCATAATTGTGGCCTAATTATTTTTGTTGTTTTGTATTATATTTGTTGTTATAAGAGAAAGAGCCACTTGGAGTAAAATGGGAAACTGTTGGGTGGGGGGAAGATATACCTTAAACTTAAAGAAAAAAAAGGAAGCAGATGGGGGTGTGTGAGTATGAGGGGGAAGAGGGTGGGAGGGTAGGACCAGAGCAGGGGAGTAGGGAGGGTATTGTGATTGAGATGTAACTTGAAGAAATTTTTAAAAATTAAAAAAAAGAAATAGCTAAATTATCTTTTCCTGTAAGTAATATGAGAAAAGGTCATTTCTAAGTGTGATTGGCCCAAGCCCCTGATTCTGAGTAAGTCATTATAATGAAATACTTCTCTGGAAATATATATCTTGGTGAAATTAGTGCTCAGGAAAGGGCAGTGTCTATTCCCAAAACTCTGTGGAGTAGGATGGGAGGAGAAAGGCAGGGGTTGGGAAGGAAGCCAGAGAGTTAAAGTAAGGAATAACATGGAAGCTCACATTCCATAGAGCTGAGGTTCCCTGACCTCCTTATCTAACATCTTATTTCCCTATGTTTTTCATGGCAGCATCAAGATGACATCTTAAATAACATGGAATGAGCAGCTCAGTTTAACACAGTGCTAAGGATTCTCAGCTTTCAAGATGTTTCAAGTTTCTGTATGAGTTGTATGTTTCATTGCTTTCCATCTACAGCAAAATCCTCCTCTTCCTTGGAAGAAGGTTGACTAAAATCTAAAATGAGAGTCCAGTAAATATAAATTAACTAAAATATACATCTATATGCTCACATTAGAAGAAGCACAATATTTATCATTTAAATATGTTTGAGAGTAAAAGGGCTGCTTTTCTTAAGTATGTCAGAACAATGTCTAAAACATAGAACCTGAACAAATGAAGTATATTGTTATCCTACTTAGTACCTATATACCAAGTTAAAAAAAATCTATGCAAATGTCAGGCACAGTAAAACTCCACTTGCTATGACTAGACCAGATTGTTAAATTAAAGAATTTGATGAATTCCATAAAATTACAAGTTGATACTTATAATGACATATGCACTTATACCATATGTAAATTTCCTTTTCATGTTATATGTGTTCTTGTTATACAGATGTTTGTATGTGTGAGTGTGTAGGGCAAACATGTGTGCAAGTGCATATGCACATATGGACATGTAAAACCCTGAAGTTGCTACCACCTTCTTCCTCAATTACTCTTTCACCTAATTCTTTGAGGCAGGCACCCTCAATAAAAGCCTGAGCCCACTGACATGGCTAATCTCACTACCCAGCTAGTTCCTTAGGAATCCCCTATCTCCACCTTTGTTCTTAAACCCTCCTAGCATTTATGTGCCTTTTGGGGATGCAAACCCCAGTCCTCTTGATTATGCTGCAAGCATTCTTCCCAGCCCAGATGTGAATGTTTTAAGGAATATGTTTTACATAATTAAAGACTATTTATAACTATTTATATAATGGTGGCTGTTGGGGTTGAGTAAGTTGGAAATGAATGCAACCATTCTCATGCCTCCATGACAATATCTGTATCTAAAGTAAGCCTAACAGACCACTCTGTACCATTTGCAAATTGGTGCCTTCATTGAACACTCTAGTCTCTGTTGTTGGACTCCTATCCTTTCTTCATTTGTTTTAGGTAATGTTAATAGATAAAACTCATTTACCTTTCAAGTTTCACAATAATCAAGCATATTTTGACACAATGAAAATGTTTTTCCTTTGAATTAAACTATAAATTTGTCTTGAGTGCAAGCATACTTTAAGAGAGCAGATTTGTTCATACACTAGAGTTCAAGACCTGTCGGAATATTTAATTATTGTTTATTCACAGCCAACCAAAGATTAGCAGTATATCAGCAAAAGTTAAAATTCTCCTCTGCTTATGTAGCATCCTAGCTTCTATTTATGAAATGTTTGATTTTATGAAGATATTGCTACCAATAACTTCTAAAGCTTTCAAGCATTTCATATCTTGGAATACTCCACAGTTATAGGAATCATGAGACTTTAAAATAACCCAAGAGAGGTGGACCATCCCATTAATAATAGTACAATTGTTCTTGGAATCAATATCCTTGAGTGTACTCTTCTTCAGAAATTTATGTTATTTTGTAGGTTTATTTTTAAATTATTGCCTGAGAGTTCCTTGTTTACAACATTTGAAGATATGAGATGAGAAAAAATACAAAGTTAACCTATACATTGGGTAAAAATAGTAGATGACAGAATCTCATAGTAGAGAAACAAGAAACCAGATTGTCACATTAAGAGATTCCTTCTGGTGGATTTATTCTTTAGCCTGTCATGGTTTCATCTTTATAGAGGTAACTGTACTTTTTATCACACCCTGCCACATAATCCGTCATCTAGCTACTACAGAGAAATCCCTCTAGCAGCCTGGGACATTCACGAGTTTATATTACTGCCATAAATTTTGAAGTTGTAAGTTTTATACAAATAATTCCATGCCTCTTGCATATATTGCACCAATTGGTTAATCACATGATCTCTATCAGGGGATTTCTGGAATGTTTCTATCTTTCAAAACAGTGTTCTGAAATAAATTTTTACATGTTACAAGTCTTTTAAATGAAATTGGTAAATCTGAGGACATCTATAGTATATAAATATATGACTTTCTTTAATGTCACAATTCACCATAGTGAGTCATTTCTTCAACTAAGTAATGTAAAGGTAATCCTTACAGAAAGGATATAATTAGCCTTGTCAAATATAATTTTTTAAAGAGAGAGGCAGTCGATCAAACAAGAGTAGTTAGTTCCTGGCCATGAAACCCATTTTTCAGTACTTCTTTTGCTTTTTGGAGTTAAATAGTCCCTATAGTCAATCTCCAAATCCCCAATGGTTCAGACATTAAGTAGGTAACTGAGTTTCTTGCTATTGACACAATTTTCCCACAATAGAATTAAGTATACACATACTAATTCACCAATTAGTTTTTTTTTAAGTGAACTAGAATTATCTACTTTCACCCCATTAAGATGAAAAGTTATTTGTGAAATGACTTGCTAGAGTGAGGAAAGCCTCAGATTAGAAAGAATATTTGCAGAACAGTCATTTGATAAAAGATCATTGTTCAGAGAAACACAAAATCTCAGTAATTAAATAATAATGTTTAAGTAACAGTAATTACGTAATAGTACTTAAGGGGAAGCTAACATAATGCCCAGCACAAAATTCATCTAAAACATAGACCAACTTAGATAAAATTATGGACATCTCACTAAAGAAGAGAGGCAGATAGCAGGCATGCATTTAAAAGGATACTGCTCCTCATGTGACATTAACTAATACAAATTAAAGCAAAAAATCTGGATTGGCAATGATGTGGAACAATAGGAATGCTTATCCAAACAGGGCTTGAGAAAATGCAAAATGATGTGGCCACTCTGGTATGCAAATTGCATGACTGTATTAGGCTCTTGCAAAGATAAATATATGCTTACGATATGGTAAATCTCAGTTACTGGCCAGTACAGTCAAATAGAACTAATGTTCTTGTCACACCTGTTTTAGAAAGAACCCAACTTCTATGGAATATTGTATGACTACTTTTCACACATTAATTAATCAAAGCTAAACATATTTAAGCAAAATCAACTTTTTTACAGGTGAATTTGGGAGCTCAATAAGAGTGCTGAACAGGGAGACAAAACATCTATATATATATTTATATATATATATATATACTTTATTTTTTTAATTCTTCAAGTTACATCTCAGTCACAATCCCTTCCATACTCCCCCTTCCTGTCCCACCCTTCCACCCTCTTCCCTCCAACAGCTTCCCCTTTCAGTACAATAAATGGTTCCTTCTCTTATAACAGTAAATACTATACAAAACAACAGAAATAAATATGCCACATTTATGAGAGTTAAATGGCCCAGCATACATTCCCAATGTCTAGTTCATACATATTTGGCCCCTGACTTTAACATTCTACCATCTAACCATGTCCATGAGTTTAAAGTTCTATATCTGACTCAGCTTTCATACTAACTTGCATCACTATTAAAAATATCTTCTTAGATCCAGAACACTCTCTTGATTCCTAAACAACTCAAAATTTAAATATGAGAGTCTAGCTATCTATTCTTCAACCACCTCAGAGACCTGAGAGGGATAAATATATCTGATTATGTAGGAAGTGCAGGGGCTGCATCATCCAAAACTAAGAAATGACATATCAGTGGCTGCCTGGACAGTTCCTGTTTTCTCTCCATACGTTACAGCATCAATCTTCAGCCTTTTGGTCCTGTTTCTCTGACAGACATTGATTGTAGAGCAAGGATTATGAAGGACTTACCTACGCTGTCTTGGCAGAGCTAGGCTGTCGACTTCCCTCCTAACAAGTTTTGTCCTTTTTGGACAGCAGTCTGTCTGCAGTTGAAGCAAGGGGTTTTTT
>CAJQZJ010001694.1:1153032-1172969 GCA_907164525.1 Lophiomys imhausi | reverse complement strand
GGGGGGGGGGGGTTAGGTAATATTTCTCCTGAAGCAAATTTGGTTTTTTGACAATATATAAAGTGTTATCTTTCAATCTGGGTTAAGGAAGAAATTATTTTGTTATTTTGGAGCTAAACCAGCTTTAGTGTATATATTTTGAGATCTCAAAGGACAATTTGTATTGTGTAGGCCTTTTGTAAGTAGCTTTTAAACTTAGGTCCTTCCAAATCCTATGTGTGTGTCTCTGCATTCTAATTATTGGGATCAGAGACCTGTGGTTCCCATCTGAAGGGATTAAAGATGTGTTCCACCACTCCTGCATCGAAGTTTTTCTCTATTTAGAGTTTGTTTTGTATCAGGCTGACCTTGAGCTCTGAGATCTGCCTGTTTCTGTCTCTAGTGTGTTGGGATTAAGGGTGTATTCAGGGCATCTATTCACTTATAGTAGGATTTTAACTATATTGTACAGGATATCTGTACTACAACCAACACACCAAAAGGAACATGGACATAAACTTTTTTTTTCTTTTTCTTTTTCCTTTTCCTTTTTTTTCTTTTTCTTTTTCCTTTTCCTTTTTCTTTTTCCTCTCTTTTTTTGTTGTTGTTCTTTGTTTTTGTGGGTTTGTGTGTTTGTTGGTCTTTTTTTAGTTTTCCCCCCTTAGCAAGGAGACACCTTTCACTGTCAGTACTGCCTCGTAGGCCCCCGGTGTATGAAGAGGCTCTTGGCCCTCATATGACTCCTGATCTGTGGTGAGAGACTGTTATGCAGGGACACTCCACCCCAAAGGAACAAGACGGAAGGGTCAGGGGGTAGAGCATGGGAGGGTGGGGCTGGGAAGTGGGAAAAGAGGACAATATGATAAGGATGTAACCTGAAGCAACAAACAAATAAATTTATTAATTAAAAAAAGCAGGTAACAATGTTAAAACACTGTAAATAAAATAAAGGATACAGCCGTTCAACCTGGTTTCATAAACCTCCAAGTGTCGAAAAAACGTAGAGCTAAGGTAAAATACATGAGAAATGTGTTGTTAACCCATGCCTTTAACTTCAGCAGAGATGGGAGGTTCACCATAGAGTTAATGGTCTTATAAATTCTAGAGTTACACGGAACAGGGTGGTGAAGGTGCACACCCTTAATCCCATCATTCAAGAAGAGTGAATTAATTTTGTATCCAGCCACCTTGCTGAAGTTGTTTATCAGCTGTAAGAGTTCTCTGGTGGAATTTTTTGGGCCGCTTATGTATACTATCATATCATCTGCAAATAGGGATAATTTGACTTCTTTGTTTCCAATATTTATCCCTTTGATCTCCTTTAGTTTTCTTATTGCTCTAGCAAGAACTTCAAGTACTATATTGAAGAGATATGGTGAAAGTGGACATCCTTGTCTTGTCCCTGAGTTTAGAGGAAATGCTTCAAGCTTCTCTCCATTTAATTTGATGTTGGACACTGGCTTGCTGTATATTGCCTTTTTTATTTCTAGGTATGGTCCTTGTATGCCCGTTCTCTCCAGAACTTTTAGCATGAAGGGGTGTTGGATTTTGTCAAATGCTTTTTCTGCATCTAGCGAGATTATCATGTGGTTTTTTTCTTTCATCTTCTTTATATGGTGAATTACATTGATAGACTTTCGTATGTTGAACCATCCCTGCATTTCTGGGATGAAGCCTACTTGATCATGATGTATGATACTTTTGATGTGTTCTTGAATTCGGTTTGCTAGTATTTTATTAAGTATTTTTGCATCTATATTCATGAGGGAGATTGGTCTGAAGTTCATTTTATATACATTTATATATCACTATAAGCACAATTTTTCATGCCAGAACAAACTCAATAATGAAAAGCTACAGCTACTGATCTAAATGAACATAGGAGGTCCTGTTGATACATGCATATAAGGCAAATACCAGACAAGAGGTCAGGTTACACCTTGTCATCTTGGCTGCAATGTTTGCTTGTCTTTACTGCCATGTTTCCCTAAATATCAGTATTTATTGTTAGTGTTCCTTGAGTTAATGCTTTGCACTCTTAGATTAGTAACATACATCGTCAACTCAGTTTTATATGTCACTCTAGGGATACTAGAGAAATGGCATGGTAGTGGAGTATGCACCAGAGATTTCTTTAATTAATTTTTAACTTAAAACTCTATGAAAAGTTAGAACAACTGTAACATAAACACCAGTGCATTTATGAGTAAACTAGGTGATAAGCTTTACAAATCCCCAAAGTCAATGCCAGCAGGTAGTGATAATCCACTCAAAACAAAAGACTTGGATATAACTGCATTTGTGTGGACAACAGCTTGCAGGGGTGACATACTATACCACTCTGCTGAAAGAACTGGTGGGGCATCCCAATACCTGCCTATCTTAATGGGCTTGAATCTGTGTAAATGATCAATAAGAAATAAGGAAGCAGTCATAATGGAAACAAACGTGTGCTGTACTAGGATTCAGAACTAAATTGCTTTTTCATACTAGAAACCCAAGTTGTGTCGTAGCATAGCAATATTTAATTAGAAATAAGTAAATGTAAACCAAGAGTTGCTTGCAACACTGGGGGTAATATGAAAGGGGACAAGAGGGTGGTAACTTTGCTTGTAGTTTCTACTGTACTTTTTGATTCTCTGAATTCTGTGTATTTGTAACACTGAGAAAAACTATCTGCATTAACAACAGTAGAAATAAAGTAAAAGTAATATCCTGGTAATATAACATAGACACAAGTTGGATAAAGTTTTGAGAGTAAGCTTTTGCTGGATATTAATGTCAGCTTGTAAATATAGTAAAACAATACAGAAAATATCTGTGAAGTCCCAGTTCCATCCAGAGAAAAGAGCTCACGGTACTTTGTCCCTGGTGATTTTGGCTCTTGTGTATCTTCTGAACGTTGCACTTGACTCTTCTTTTCCTTTTCTTTTCCAAACAAACATTGGATTTAATTTGTTTAAAATTCTACACATGAGAGATTTTTTAATATTTTAAGAATTGAAAAATCTCTTTGAAAAGTAGCAGTTTTGATGACAAACATCAGTCCATGAAAACGTGTAAAATGCATTGTTGTTCTGTTATTCAAAAATATTCATAAACTTTAATATTCATTTAAAATTTAATTTAAAATTTCCATAAAGTTAAAGAAAAAAGCCAAGTCTTAACTCCAAATATTCTGACACAAATTTGAGTAGCACTAGAGTTTCCAATAGATGTCAAGAATCAAAATACATCATAATCATATTTATCTGTAACATAAGCTAATTTTCCAAACTTGGGTAATTTAGCATCATTCCTTCTTGACTATTTTTAACAAAATAATTGTAGATGAGTTAAGGAGAAAATTAAAAGCTTTTCTTTTGTGTATCACATAGAGTTTTATTCCTCCCTTGCCTAATATAATCTACACATTTTTCAATACTTAAATTTTATGCCTTCAACTCTTGCAAGAGGTTGGTTGATATAATTGTAAAGGTAGCCTAAAGAGTATCAACTATAAAGTCTATAGAGAAGCAAGTCTAATTATAGAAAAGAGCAGAACTCAGAAACACTCAACTAAATTAATCTGTGCACAGTAAAGTCCTGCACATTACCAAACAGTCAGAAAAAATTAAAATCATATTTAAACACCAAAGTTATCTTTATCTTATGTTGACCTGGTTTTTGCTTTATAGCAAGAGTTGGTACTCTTAATTGGGTTTGCTTGTTTTGTTCAGAATCGCTGTACAAAATATAATTGTGTACTTTCTTATTTCTCCGTGGTATGTTTTCAGTAAATATAACACAACTATCTGTTAGAGTTGCAGATTGTTTGGTTATTGTCTACATGAGCAGTGCTCCAGGGTACCTTCTTGTGCATGTAGTTTGCAGGCAAAGGATACTTCTGCTGAATACGTGCCAAATGGAACTTTGAAGTTGGAAGTATGCATGTGAACTGCCTTAGTAGACCAAGTTTTCCATAGTGCTTGTGCTACTAAATACCAGCACCAATGGGTTGGTTTCATTTTAATTTTTTTAAATATTTATTACTTCAGGTTACATCATGGAAATAACTACATATTGTATTCTATATTGTTTTTAATTGTGAACTTTTTCATCAAAACCAAATATAAATCATATATTTATTAAACATTTTAGACATTATTTTCAAAAAATAATTTGAGAAGTCAATTCAAGTTTCAGGACCTCATTCACAAGCATTATCACTCATTATGATTTACCTGAATGGCACGTGTTTCATTGTTGTTGTTGTTGTTGTTGTTGCTGTTTGTTTGCTTTTTAATCTATTTCCAAAATGATTCTTTTGAGCAATTTAAACAGCCATAGAGTTATCCATTGTTTTTCCTTTCCACATTGCATTGCTTTCTTCACTCCTGATGGTCCAGACCACATTCTCGTTCTTCCTCTATTGAAGAACACCCTAACACGATTCTTTCTAAACATGATTTCTGATGACAGATACTCCTATTTATTCTTAATCTGAAAAGGACAGATTTCAATTTGTATGGATTTAAGGACCTGATCAGCATGAATTCTAGCCATGGAACATATTTGAAAACTTTTCCCAGCCCCCATGGTGTCAGAAACAAAATTTAAATGCTGCTTCTCCCTCCAAAGCAATATTGTTCTTCTGTTATTTTAGAGAATCTCATCCTGTGTGAGCTAACCCAGACTCAGAAGGATACACATGGCATCTATTCACTTATAATCAGATTTTAGCCATATAGTACAGGATAACTATACAACAACCAATGCACCAAAGGGAACAGGAACATAGACTCTGTTTCCTGTCAATGAGACACTTTGCCCTAGTGGTGCTGCCTTGTAGGCCCCCAGTGTATGAAGAGGCTCTTGGCCTTCATATGACTGCTGAACTGGGGCAAGGGACTGATATGTAGGGACACTCCACTCCAGAGGAGTGGGATGCAAGGGATAGGGGGTAGAGGGTGGGAGGACGGGACTGGGAGGGGTGAAAAGAGGACATTGTGATGGAGATGTAACCTGAAGTAATAAACATTTAAAAAGATAGGTTCTTTTGATTTGAATTTTCATAAGTGATTTTTGATGTGATATGACTAAGGGTTTTTGTTGTTGTTTATTATTTTAGGTGTTCACAGAAATTCTTGAAACTAGAATTTTGGGTCTTTCACTAAACTAGAGGTTTTTCAGCATTTATTTTGCAAGTATTTTTTAACTCTATGTACATCTTATTCTCTTTCTAAGATTTTGATGATGTAGAGTTAAATCTTTATTCCCTTTTTATTTGAGTGGATATTTCTTATGGTGAATAATTGTTTGCTGTACCCTGGGCACAGGATATAATAATAGTCCCAGTTACAAATTATTGTTGTTAAGACCGCATGGTCTAGGCTATAGTCACACATACCAGCACTGCATGTTTCTACAAGCTAAGATAGATGGGAACTCTCTCCATTACCAGGCAGATGACAGCCAGGCTCTCCCCAGGCTCTGTAGATTCCACAGGCCAGAAAGGGAACTATATTCAAGACTGGTAATCAATGTCTGCCCATGTTGCAATGCTCACCTGCCACAAGACAGAGCCCCTTCCTCATTGCAGGGAAGGTTTGAAGTTAGATGTCTGCTAGCTTTCAGATTTATTTAGGGCAGTGCCCAAAGAAGGGGTGTGTGGTGGTGTAGGCATGGAATTTGGCTAGACAGAACTGATGTCCTCAGAGTTTGGTTCTACACAGATGCCCCTATAAGCGGAAGAGACATTGCTCTCTTCCACCTCCATTTGCTTGTCTGTCATTTCACTGGGCTGTACCCATCAGTGAGTCCAGTGGT
The DNA here is from genome assembly GCA_907164525.1 of Lophiomys imhausi. Classification (NCBI taxonomy): domain Eukaryota; kingdom Metazoa; phylum Chordata; class Mammalia; order Rodentia; family Muridae; genus Lophiomys; species Lophiomys imhausi. The sequence goes on along the minus strand of CAJQZJ010001694.1, from coordinate 1,167,182 downwards.
GCCCACTGCTTCTTCAGTGAGTCTCAGATAAAGGAAGGGAAAGTAAAAACCTATCCACAGACAAGTAGCCAAACACAAAACAAGCAGCTTGGTCCTGAGTTCACTGACAGACTGCTTTGCTTTTGAACTCATTTTCTCACTACCTTCCAGTCCAGTGATGTTTCTTTTATATATTTGATCAAGGTTCATCTGTAATAAACAGAACAGGAAACAAATAATACATCTACTTCCTTACCTAAAACTGGAAGCAAAAATCAATTTGTGTGTAAGTTTTGGGGTTTTCTTGGTGTTTTTGTTTGTTTTTGTTTTTGCTAGAGAAACATTTTATTAATTTTAATAATTGCATAATAGATGTACACATTTATATGGCACAGTGTGATTTTTGTACATGTATATATTTGTTATATCCATACATCATATGTTTGTCCTTTTTTTCCAAGGCAGGATTTCTCTGTGTAGCCTTGGCTATCCTGGAAGTCACTCTGTAGACCAGGCTGGCCTAGACCTCAGAGATCTGCTGCCTCTGCCCCCCAAGTGCTGGGGTTAAAGGAGTACTTGCCACTTTATGATATGAGTATTTCCACCTTTTCTGCTAGTTATGTTGAAGTATTCAGTGTGGTGTTGTTAACTGCTCTCTCTCTCTCTCTCTCTCCTCTCTCTCTCTCTCTCTCTCTCTCTCTGAGTGTGTGTGTGTGTGTGTGTGTGTGTGTGTGTGTGTGTGTGTGTGCACTAGCATGACAGAATTTCTGATTCCTGGAAACCATTCTTTCCTCATTCATCTCTCCAGTCTCCAAATAGCAACTTTACTGCTTACTCAGACGTTTAGATTCATGTATGAGTGAAAACATACAGTGTTTGCACTTAACATAATGTCCTCTAGCTTCATCTCTCTTTATGTCGCACAAGTTGCTTGGCTTCTTCCATCTCTCCACCATGAATTGTATTTTCTTACTTCTTTCTCTCCCATTACTTCTCCACCTACTCACTCACAGCCCGCAGTGTTTTCTCAGCACTACCCACTGTGGTGCGTGGACCATGGTTTTTGAGGAATTTTCATATTGCATCCATTATGGTTATACTATTTTACATCACCATCAACAGCAGTGTTTCTCAACCTGTGGGTTGTGACCCCTATGAGAGTCATATGACTCTTTCATAGGGCTTGTCTAAGTCCATTGAAAAACACAGATATTTACATTATAATTAATAACAGTATCAAAAGTGCAGTTATGAAGTAGCAATGAAAATCATTTTATGGTTGGAGTCACCACAATATGAGGAACTGTATTAAAGGGTTGCAACATTAAGAAGGTTCAGAATTACTGGTCAATAAGGTATAATCATTTATCTTCTCTTTATGCATACCAATATTCATTATGTTTTCCATTTAAATAATACCGCTGGAATTGTCATAAAGAATATGACATCATGGTTTTGATTGGCATTTCCCTGATGATGAGCATCATGTGCATTGTTTCCTAAAAGTGTTGGTTGTGTGTCTTTTGAGAAATAACTATCAAGGTCTTTTCTTCATCTTTTAATCAGAAGATTTTGCTATCAGGGAGTTTCTCACATATCCGAGTTATTAGCATTCTGCCATACACACAGTTTACAGTTGTTTTCTCTCATTCTTTCAGCTATTTCTTCACTCTGCTGGCTCTTTCTCTTCACAGACAGAAGCTTCTTGATTGGATATGACTCCTTTGTTAATGATGTTTTGGTTGATTATACTTTGGGGTTTCATCAAAAATACTTTTGCCCAGACTAATTTCAGTTATCAGTAAAATGTAAATTTCACTAATGCTTCCTTCTGGGAGGGGTTCTCTTCTTCATGTTAAATATTACAGTTAAGTCTTTGGTCCACCATGAATTGATGACCATAGAGTAAAAATTGGAATCTAGCTTAGTCTCTATGTTGGTAGCTCCAAAATTATCTCTTGAAAGGACTATACTTCCTCCACTGTGTGTTCTTGGCACCTCTGCTGAAAATTCATTGTCTGTTGCCACATGAATTTATGTTTGTTTTATATATATATATATATATATTATATATATATTATATATATTACATATATAATAAAATATGTAAATAAAGATATGTATCTTTTCACTAGCAAATTGCTAAATTTTTATAAATTCTAATATCCTGTATTTAAATTTTCTCATTAAAATATGTAAGAAAGGGAGTTTTCTTTCATACACCTGCTTTTTGCATTCATATATATGTCCTTATATATTTATTCATTCTATTTTAACCTAACTTCATGTGAGTATAGGGTTTAGTTAGCAAATGTCCTTTGCTAAGAATTGTGGAAAAATTTTAGTATTTACTCATTAAGTGTAATATTTACCATGAGATATTGGCAGATTTCTAATCATAGTAAAATATGTTCTTATTTCCTAGTTGACTGTGAATTTTTATCATGACTGTCTATTTCTGCCCGATACTTATTCTCCAGTCAACAATATATTGTTTCCCCCTCTATTTTAGATATATAATGGTGGGGTTTGTTGTCATATTTGGATGTTACAGTGACTTGTCATTCATGTAGCAAACCTAACTTCATCATGATTTCTTACCAAGTTCTTTGCATATTTTCAGGTTCTCTCTGCTAATATCTTATTTCCCATCCATATTCAGAGTGGTTTGGATCTTAATAAGTATGCCTTCAGTAGCTTTTACTTAAATATTTAATTGTATGAAAGAGTGTCTATTATAGTTCTATTTCTGTGTGAATAGGGTTATTTTTCGTTAGCTCTTACGTAGGATCTAGGTAATAATCCCAATCTTGTTGGTTAATAAAGTTCCTAATTTAGATGTTTAATTTCACTAATAAAGATAGGATCTTTTCAGACTTTGCTTTCTGTTATTCATCTTAGTTTTCACATACATCCTATGGAAGCTATGTGCAAAATCCTTCATTCCTCTTTTCTGTGGTCAAATAACCAACAATGATGTTTCCATCACTGTTTTTATACTAACAGTAATTTTTTTTTAGTTCTGCAAAAGTAAGTCAGTTTTGTTGATTTTTTTTAAATACTTTATTTTTTTTTCAAGTTACATCTCAGGCACAAACCCTTCCCTATTCCCCCTTCCTATCCTGCCCTTCCGCCCTCTTCCCCCCAGCAGTTTCCCCTTTCATTCCAACAGATGGTTCCTTCTCTTATAACAGTAAATACTATACAAAACAACAGATATAAATATGCCACATTTATGAGAGTTAAATGGCCCAGTATACATTCCCAATGTCCAGTTCATACATATTTGGCCCCTGGCTTTAACATTCTACCATCTAACCACCTCCATGAGTTTAAAGGTCTATATCTGACTCAGATTTCATACTAATTTGCAACACAATTTTAAGAGTATCTTCTTAGATCAATAACACGCTCTTGATTCCTAAACAACCCAAAATTTAACTATGAGACTCTAGCTGTCTATTCTTCAACCACCTCAGAGACCTGAGAGGGATAAATATATTGGCTTATATAGGAAGTGCAGGGCCTGCAGCTTCCAAAACTAAGAAATGACATACCAGTGACTGCCTGGACAGTTCCCATTTTCTCTCCATACATTCCTGCATCAGTCTTCAGCCTTTGGGTCCTGTTTCTCTGACAGACATTTGTTGAAGAGCAGGGATTATGAAGGAATTACCTACCCTGTCTTGGCAGAGCTAGGCTGTCGACTTCCCTGCTAACAAGTTTTGTACTTTTTGGACAGCAGTCTGTCTGCAGTTGGAGCAAGGGGTTTTTTCATGCCAAGAGATAGGCTTGCCACTAATTCAACCATCTCACACTGGAGATTCTTCAATGCTTATCTTCTACTTGGAGTAGAATAGGGGGTGCTGTCAGGAGCTGATATGTCTCGATATCAAAAAAAAGAAAATCTTAATTTAAGACAACATCTTTGAATGCCATATTCTGCAGATCTCTTGGGGTTTTTGAAGATGCCCTATCCATTTCTTGTATTTAGATAAGCAAATGTTGCTTGTCTCTTAACAACTTGATTACTGAGTAGTTTAGAGAATATCTGTGATAGACTGTCTTAGTAGCTAACAAAGTGACATGTTTGCATGACTAGGAGTTTGTTTTACTTAACTATCCTAGACAGTTTTAGACGGTTGGTATCAAGAGGCCAGAGCTTCACATTTTATTTTTAAGTATCTCTAGGTATGATACCATTAGGAAGCGTTACCTTTAATTTTGTATCAACATACAAAGATCTATTCAATTGTGGTTAAATATACTCTTAATTATGTATCAATATACAAAGATCAATGCTTATGTAGCCCAATACAATCTTAATATTACGTCCATATACAAGGGTCAATACCATTGTGGCCAACTATAATCTTAATTTTGTATCAATATACAAAGATCAATACTGATGTAATCCAATACAATCTTATTTTTGCACAATAAACAATGGTCAATACCACTTTAGCCAAATATACTACTAATTTTGTATCAATATACAAAGGTATAAGGGCATATTCAATAATCTGCCCCTTCTTCTTGGACCTCCAGTGCTATGTCTATGTCTCATTTTTCTCAAGCCTATGCACTCCTACATAGGAGAGGAAGAAGGATACAGAAAAGGAAAATAGGAAGTCCCTGGGTCTAACCTCCAAAACCCATTAAACAGGACCATTTATCAGCTTGTAATCTCTTCCCCTAAATATCAGATTTTTCAGTTATCCTTCAAATAACCAAAAAGAAGGGTGGAGAAACACCCACCCCACCCTCTGGGTATGGGACGTCGCTCTCTTAAAGTGACTTACTGCTGATTTGGGTCGTAGTAAACCTGTTTGGGGCCCGAACCCAAATGGAAAAAATGGTTAAAAATGTTAGTACAATCCTTTTATGTTCAGTCCTTCTGTTCTCAGCTGTTTATATGATCTAAGGAGTTTGTAGGCAGAAGCTGATTTTGCAGGCTTCACTGAGGTTCCTGCCGGGGCATTGTGTAGAGCTGAACGGTCCCAGCGACATTGGATTGCAGTGGTTGCAGGCCCCTGATGGAAACAGCTATTGAGGAAGTCTGCCAGGCTGAATCCACTGGTTCACTCGTCCTCCTTGGTGCCTGATTCTGCTCTCTGCTGAGGTTTCCGCTGTCCAGCCATCCCCGGGCTCCCCGAATGGATGCTTCGATTCTCCTGGAAAGATAAGAACAGATCCCTGACCCAATCCCAACCCTGGGACAATACCCTCTTTTTTTTGGGGGGGGGGCTAGGTAATACTTCTCCTGAAGCAAATTTGGCCATCCGACAACATACAAAGCGTTATCTTTCAATCCGGGTTAAAGAAGAAATCATTGTCACCTTGGTGCTAAACAAGCTCCAGTGTATATATTTTGAGATCCCAAAGGAAAATCTGCCTGCCTCAAGAAGGCCTTTTGTAAGAAGCCTCCAAACCTAGGTACCTCCAAATCCCATGTGTGTGTCTCTGAACTCTAATTATTGGGATCAGAGACCTGTGTTTCCCATCTGAAGGGACCAAGATGTGTTCCACCACTCCTGGATTGAAGTCTTTCTCTATTTAGAGTTTGCCCTGCATCAGGCAGACCCTGAGCTCTGAGATCTGCCCGTTTCTGTCTCCAGTGTGCTGGGACCAAGGGTGTACTCTTCTTGAATGGTGGGACCAAGACTGTGCACCCTCACCACCCCGCTCCGTATGACTCCAGAATACATAAGACCACCTACTCTACGGTGCTCCCCCCATCTCTGCTGAAGTCAAAGGCATGGGCCAACACCACAATTCTCTTGTATTTTACCTTGGCTCCACGTCTTCTCGACAACTGGAGGTCTGCAAAACCAGGCCGAATGGCTGTATCCTCTATTCCATTCACAGTGTTTCGGCCGTGCAACCTGCCCTTTTTTTTTTAGTTAATAAATTTATTTGTTTGTTGCTTCAGGTTGCATCCTTATCATATTGTCCTCTTTTCCCGCCTCCCAGCCCCACCCTCCCATGCTCTACACCCTGACCCTTCCGTCTTGTTCCTCTGGGGTGGAGTGTCCCTGCCTAACAGTCTCTCACCACAGATCAGGTGTCATAGGAGGGCCAAGAGCCTCTTCATTCACCGGGGGCCTACGAGGCAGTACTGCCAGTGAAAGGTGTCTCCTTGCTACTGGGGGAATACTAAAAAAAGACCAACAAACACATAAACCCACAAAAACAAATAATATCAACAAAAAAGGAAAGGAAAAAGAGAAGGGAAAAGGAAAAAGAAAAAAGAAAAAAAGGAGAAGGAAAAAGAAAAAGATAAAAAAAAAAGAAGTTTATGTCCATGTTCTTTTGGTGTGTTGGTTGTAGTACAGATATCCTGTACGATATAGCTAAAATCCTACTATAAGCGAATAGATGCCATGTGCATCCTTCTGCGACTGGGTTAGCTCACTCAGGATGAGCTTCTCTAGATCCATCCATTTGGTTGCAAATTGCATGATTTCATTGTTTCTGATAGCTGAGTAATATTCCATTGTATAGATGTACCACAGTTTTTTAATCCATTCTTCAGGTGAGGGACATCTGGGTTGTTTCCAATTTCTAGCTATTACAAATAAGGCTGCTATGAACATAGATGAGGAGACTTCCCTATGTCTCTGTGAGAGGTCCTTTGGGTGTATACCCAGAAGTGTTATGGCTGGGTCCTGAGGCAAGGTTATTCCTAGATTTCTAAGATATCACCAGACAGACCTCCATAGTGGTTGCACAAGCCTGCACTCCCACCAGCAATGGAGTAGGGTTCCCCTTTCTCCACACCCTCGCCAGCATGCGCTATCATTTGAGCTCTTTATCTTAGCCATTCTAACAGGTGTTAGGTGGAATCTCAGGGTCCTCTTGAGTTGCATTTCTCTGATGATTAAGGATGTTGAACATTTCTTCAGGTGTCTCTCAGCCATTAGGGATTCCTCCTTTGTGAATTCTCTATTTAGCTCCATCTCCCATTTTTTGATTGGATTATTTGGTTTCTTGGCATTAAGTTTCTTGAGTTCTTTGTAGATTTTAGATAATAGCCCTCTATCAGATGTGGGGTTGGTGAAGATTTTCTCCCAGTCTGTTGGTTGCCGTTGTGTTCGAATGACAGTGTCCTTTGCCTTACAGAAGCTTTTCAGTTTCATGAGGTCCCATTTATTGATTGTTGATCTCAGGTCCTGAGCTGTTGGTGTTCTGTTCAGGATGTTATCACCTGTGCCAATGAGTTCGAGGGATTCTCCTACTTTTTCTACTAGTATATTTAGTGTGGCCGGCTTTATGTTAAGGTCTTTGATCCACCTGGAATTAAGTTTTGTACAAGGTGATAGGTATGGGTATAATTTCATTCTTTTGCAAGTGGACATCCAGTTGGACCAGCACCATTTGTTGAAGATGCTGTCCTTCTTCCATTGTGTGGTTTTGGCTTCTTTGTCAAAGATTAGTTGGCCATAGGTGTGTGGGTCCATGTTTGGGTCTTCAATTCGATTCCTTTGATCCACTGGACTGTTTCTATACCAGTACCATGCTGTTTTTACTACTGTTGCTCTGTAGTACAGCTTGAAATCTGGGATGGTGATACCTCCAGCTGTTTTTTCATTGTACAGGATTGTTTTAGCTATTCTGGGCTTTTTGTTGTTCCATATGAAGTTGAGAAAAGCTTTTTCCAGGTCTATAAAGAATTGCATTGGTATTTTGATAGGAATTGCATTAAATCTATATATTGCTTTTGGTAGGATAGCCATTTTTATTATGTTGATCTTACATATCCATGAGCATGGGAGATCTTTCCATCTTCTAAAGGCCTCTTCCATTTCTTTCTTCAGGTGCTTGAAGTTCTTGTTGTATAGGTCCTTTACTTGCTTGGTAAGAGTTACCCCCAGGTATTTTATGTTGTTTGTGGCGATTGTGAAGGGGGTTGTTTCCCTTATTTCTTTCTCGGTATATTTGTTTGTTGTATAAAGAAGGGCTTCTGATTTTTTTGAGTTAATTTTGTATCCAGCCACCTTGCTGAAGTTGTTTATCAGCTGTAAGAGTTCTTTGGTGGAGTTTTTGGGGTCGCTTATGTATACTAACATATCATCGGCGAATAGGGATAATTTGACTTCTTCATTTCCAATTTTGATCCCTTTGATCTCCTTTAGTTGTGTTATTGCTATAGCAAGGACTTCAAGTACTTTGTTGAAGGGATAGGGTGAAAGTGGACAGACTTGTCTTGTCCCTGAGTTTAGAGGAAATGCTTCAAGCTTCTCTCCATTTGATTGATGTTGGCCACTGGCTTGCTGTATATTGCCTTTATTATTTCTAGGTATGGTCCTTGTATGCCCGTTCTCTCCAGAACTTTTAGCATGAAAGGGTGTTGGATTTTGTCAAATGCTTTTTCTGCATCTAGTGAGATTATCATGTGGATTTTTTCTTTCAACTTGTTTATGTGGTGAATTACATTGATAGACTTTCGTGTATTGAACCATCCCTGCATTCCTGGGATGAAGCCTACTTGATCATGGTGTATGATACTTTTGATGTGTTCTTGAATTCGGTTTGCTAGTATTTTATTAAGTATTTTTGCATCTATGTTCATGAGGGATATTGGTCTGAAGTTCTATTTCTTTGTTGGGTCTTTGTGTGGTTTAGGAATCAGAATGACAGTGACCTCATAGAATGAGTTTAGCAGTTTTCTTTCTCTTTCTATGTGGTGGAAGAGTTTGAAAAATAATGGTGTTAGTTCCTCTTTGAAGGTCCGGTAGAATTCCGTGCTAAAGCCATCTGGCCCTGCGCTTTTTTGGTTGGGAGATTATTAATGACTGTTTCTATTTCCTTGGGTGTTATTGGGCTGTTTAAGCTGTTAATATGATTTTGATTTAGTTTTGGTAGGTGGAATTTATCGAGGAAATTGTCCATTTCACTTAGGTTTCCAATTTAGTGGAATATAGATTTTTAAAGTAATGCCCGAATATTTTCTGGATCTCCTCAATGTCTGTTGTTATTTCTCCCTTTTCATTTCTGCCTTTTAGTTACTTTGACGAGGGGTCTGTCTATTTTGTTGATTTTCTCAAAGAACCAACTCTTGGTTTCATTGATTCTTTGTATAGTTCTTTTTGATTCTAAGTTGTTGATTTTAGCTCTAAGTTTGATGATTTCCTGATTTCTGCTCTTCTTGGGAGTGTTTGTTTCTTTTTTTTCCAATTCACCCAGCTTAGCTATTAATTCACTAATATGAGCTGTCACAATTTTCTTTTTGAAAGCACTTAGTGCTATGAATTTTCCTCGTAGCACAGCTTTCAATGTATCCCATAGGTTTGGGTATGTTGTATCTTCATTGTCGTTGGATTTTAAGAAGTCTTTGATTTCCTTCTTTATTTCTTCCCTGATCCAGTGGTCATCCAGTAAGGAGCTGTTCAATTTCCATGTGTGTGTAGGATTTCTGTGGATTCTTTTGCTGTTGAAGACCAGCTTTATTCCGTGGTGGTCTGATAAGACACAAGGGGTTATTTCAATTTTCTTGTATCTATTGAGACTATCCTTGTGACCAACTATGTGGTCGATTTTGGAGAAGGTTCCATGGGGTGCTGAGAAAAAGGTGTATTCCTTTGTGTTTGGGTGAAACGTTCTGTAGATATCTGTTAGTTCCATTTGTTTCATGATCTCTGTTAGACTCAATATTTCTCTGTTTGTCTTCTGTCTTGATGATCTGTCCATTGTTGTGAGTGGGGTGTTGAATTCTCCCACTACTAATGTGTTGTGATCGACGTGCGCTTTAAGTTTTAGAAGTGTTTCTTTTACGAAAGTAGGTGCCTTTGTATTTGGGGCATATATGTTCAGTACTGAAATTTCCTCTTAATGAGTATTCCCTTTAATGAGTATATAGTGCCCTTCTTTGTCTTTCTTCATTAACTTCAGTTGGAAGTCTGTTTTGTTTGATATTAGGATGGCTACTCCAGCTTGCTTCCTGGGTCCATTTGCTTGGAAAACTTTTTCCCAGCCCTTTACTCTGAGGTAGTGTCTATCTTTGGTAGTGAGATGTGTCTCTTGTATACAGCAAAAGGAAGGATCTTGCTTGCGGATCCACTCTGTAAACCTGTGTCTTTTTATTGGGGAGTTGAGTCCATTGATGTTGATGGATATTAGTGACCAGGGGTTGTTATTTCTCATTAGTTTGGTATAGGTGGTGGTCCTGTGCCTCTTTTGGTTTAGTTGCTGAGGGGTTTTCTGTTCCCTTTGTTTTCTTGGGTGGAGTTTTCTTCTCTGGGTTGGGATTTTCCTTCTAGGATTTTCTGTAGGGCTGGGTTTGTGGGTAGATATTGTTTAAATTTGATTTTGTCATGGAATATTTTGTTTTCTCCATCTATGTTGATAGAGAGTTTTGCTGGGTAAAGTAGTCCGGCTGGGCACCTACGATCTCTCAGGACTTGTAGTATATCTGTCCATGCCCTTCTAGCTTTTAAAGTTTCTGAGGAGAAGACAGGTGTAATTCTGATAGGTCTGCCATTGTATGTGACTTGACCTTTTCCTCTTACAGCTTTTAATATTCTTTCTTTATTCTGTACATTTGGTGTTTCATTTATTATGTGGCGAGAGGAGTTTCTTTTCTGATCTAATCTGTTTGGTGTTCTGTAAGCCTCTTGGATTTTTATTGGCATCTCTTTTTTCAGGTTTGGGAAATTTTCCTCTATGATTTTGTTGAAGTTATTTCCTGGACCTTGGAGTCGGGATCCACTCTTTCCTCTATACCTGTAATTCCTAGGTTCCATCTTTTCATTGAGTCCTTGATTTCTTGGATGTTGTGGGTGAGAGATTTTTTAGCTTTCTCATTTTCTTTGGATGTTGTACTGATTTCTTCCATCGAATCTTCCATGCCTGAGATCCTGTCTTCCATCTCTTGCATCCTATATTTGATACTCACATCCGTAGTTCCTGTTCTCATCCCTTGTTTCTCCACTTCCTCTTTTAACTCTGACTGTTTTCTTTATTGTTTCTATTTTTATTTTCATGTCTTGTATGGTTTTGTTCGTTTTGTTCATTTCCTTCTCCAGTTTGCTTGTTTTTGTATGAAAATCTTTCATTGCTTTGTCCTTTTCCTGTTCAAGCTCTGTCACCTTGGCTTGGAGCTCTTTAATGGTGTTGTTCGTTGTTTTGACTTGTAAAATTGTGGCTTCTTTGAATGCCTTCATAGATTTAAGTTATTCTTTAAGGGACTCTATCACTTTCCATAATGCAGAATTGTCAACGTTTTTATGTATTTCTGTTGGTGTGAGGTCATCCGAATTGGATGAGCTAGGATAATTCTGCTTTGTTAGAGTCATATTTCCTTGATTTCTATTTTTTCTTGGACCTTTGGCCATTGGATGCGTTTAGCTGTCTGTTCTTGTCGTTTTCTGTGCTTGGATCCACAGGGGATGCTTTGATGCAGGGAACGAGTTACTAGACTATCTGTTGTTGCCTACAGGGGGATTTCAGGGTCACTGTGGTTTTAATCGCCTGAAGCACTGTGAGCTGGTGCAGCCTATTCCCAGGTTATGAGTAATGGACTGGGATTATTTCCCTGCTCCCAATTCAGACTTCTCTATGTTGCACTCTGAGTTATCAGCCTGTAATGGTTCTGATGGTATGGAACTGTTTGCCCAGGCACAGATTCTGTGGCCTTTGTTTGTCGTCACGGAGGCTGACAGGGTCTGGCTCCACACCTAATATGTCTGGATTTTCCAGAATACAGCTATGGTCCCCTGACTTCTGGTTTCTCACTAGGCTTCTCACCACAAGCCTGACCCCTGTGCCTGGTCCCCTCCCTGTCTGCCCACCCATGGGTCTCCCTCCCTAGGTGCTTTGCCATGGGTGCACCGAGCCCCAGATCCTCTGGCCGCCTGAGTGGACCTCTCTCCCCCGAATCTAAGCTGTGGGTGCACGGATGCCTGGCCCCGCCCGCCGCCTATGCCAGGCTCCCTCCCCAGTTGTCCTGCCATGGGTGCGCAGGGATTCGGCCCCGCCCATGCCGGGCTCCCTCCCCAGCTGCGCTACTGTGGGTACGTGGGGATTCGACCCCTCCTGCCCACCTGAGCCTACTTCCCACCCTGATTATTTGCCCGCCGGCTTTCCACTCTCTCAGAATCTCCGCATCTCGAGCGGCTGCGGACCACCCGCCGAGCGCCCTGTTTCTTCCTTGCTAAGACTTCCACTATCCCGCAAAATTTCTTAAGTGGCTATAAGTTCTTCCTGAGGTGTGGGGAGCTCAGTAGGCTAGTGGGCAATCGCCAAGTGGCCTCTGATTCTGCCTGCTGTGAGTTGGGGTCGATCTTACCAGGCGCCTCTCCAAATGGGAGTTCCCAAATCCTGGGTTTAGTGGCTTCCATATCTGCGAGAGATGGAGGGAGAGCCTTACCCTTGGACTTTTACAGTCCCTTGGGAGCTGTGAATGTTCCCGGGGGGTCTAGCCCCTCCGGTTTTTGCACAGTGCCCAATAACTCTGTGTTTTTTATGGCTCTTTTTTCCGGAGTTCAAAATGCGTCAGTGTAGGTCGCTGCCATCTTGGCCCCCTCTTGTTGATCTTTTAAAGAATCACTGCTTGCCTCTCTTTCTCATGGTCGTATAATTTTATACATTTGAGAAATTGAGATTTGTCAATAAACATCAACATAAACAAGAAATTCAATTCAGATACAACATTTTTCCTATTCATATAAAATTATAAAAATAGACTGTGACTAATGTAATAAGCAACAAAAAATAATATGTATCTTTCTGTGGCGTATTGTGGGCCCAAGTATATTCTTACAAAAGAAGAAATTTTAAATAAATATTTGTTAAATTCATAATAGAGGACGTATTCTCTGCTGACTGTAATACATAACATTTCTTCGAAAAAACATCGTGGGGGGATTCAAGATGGCAGCGGCCTGGGCGGACGTATTTTGACTTTGGGGTTAACAGTCACAGGGCAGCAAGTGTTGCAGGACACTGTACAAATGGCTCCATCCCCTCTAGATCTCACCCAACTACCCAGGGACCACTGAGGGTCCCTGGGCAGGACGCTCCTTCCCACTCTTGGACAAGCAAGGAAGATGCTGGACCCGGGAATTGGAATCCACCTAACCCCCACCAGGAGAGATGCTGGGTAAGTTCCAATCTAATACCCAGCAGGCAGATTCAGATCCCATGCAGAGATAATCCCCATCCTGCTGGGCACCCCCAGGTCTCGCACAGACAATCCAGCTATCTGGTGAAAGGTTGTGACCCTTGGAAGTGAGCGCAGCATGGCTGCAAAGTGCCTTCAGACTACAGATTGCAACCCACTGCTGTGACGATACTGGCTAGTTTCCAAGCTGTGGGAGCCGCAAGGCTATTGGGGGTGAAGGACAGATTTACCCACCACAAGAACAAACCCGGGGAAACTGCGAGATATTTGAAACTGTCGGATATCAGACTTTTGTACTAGTACTGGAACTTCCGATGGGGAACCAGAGCTTACTTGTACACAGCTCCACCACCTGGATTAGATAGGTCTCCACCTAGGAGGAGGGGCTGAATGACTCACCTTATAGGGGTGGAGTAAATCAACTCGACTCCTAACCAAAGTGCCCCCTTTAGACCCAAGTTCAGAAGACAGCTAAAAAATTCGACATGGCTAGAGGCCCCACACCAAAAAATAAAACAGAGCAAAATGACTCCAAAACGAAAGAAAGCAACGCTATTCCATCCAGCCCAAACCACCTCAACACAGCTGAAACACATGAAAACTATGACAATTCTACATTATGAAAAGAGATAGAGTACTTCAAGAAGAACTTAAATCTATGAAGGAATTCAAAGAAGCCACAATTTTACAAGTCAAAACAATGAATAACACCATTAAAGAGCTCCAAGCCAAGGTGACTCAGCTGGAACTGGAAAAGGACAGAGCAATGAAAGATTTCCAGGCCAAAAGAAAAAGGAAACTGGAGAAGGTATTGTACAAAACGAACAATACCATTCAAGACATGAAAATAAAAATAGAAACAATAAAGAAAACACAGTCAGAGTTAAAAGAGGAAATGGAGAATCAAGGGAAGAGAACAGGAACTACGGATGTGAATATCAAAAATAGGATGCAAGCAATGGAAGACAGGATCTCAGGCATGGAAGATTCGATGGAAGAAATCAGTACAACATCCAAAGAAAATGAGAAAGCTAAAAAAATCTCTCAACCA
>CAJQZJ010001694.1:1118847-1133032 GCA_907164525.1 Lophiomys imhausi | reverse complement strand
AAACTAAGAAATGACATACCAGTGGCTGCCTGGACAGTTCCCATTTTCTCTCCATAAATTACAGCATCGATCTTCAGTCATTTGGCCCCGTTTCTCTGACAGACATTGATTGTAGAGCAGGGGTTATGAAGGACTTACCTACCCTGTCTTGGCAGAGCTAGACTGTCGACTTACCTGCTTCCAGGTTTTGTCCTTTTTGGACAGCATTCTGTCTACAGTTGGAGCAAGGGGCTTTTCCTACCAAGAGATAGGCTTGCGACTAATTCAATCATCTCCCACTGGAGATTCTTCGATGTTCATCTTCTACTTGGGGTAGAATGGGGGTGCTGTCAGGAATTAATATGTCTTGATATAAAAAAATCTAGAGTTACGAAAACATCTTTGAATGCCATATTCTGAAGATCTCTTGAGGTTTCTGAAGAGGCCCTATCTATCTCTTATGTTAGGGTAAGCAGATGTTGCTTGTCTCTTAGCAGATTTACTTCTGATTAGCTTAGAAAATAACTATAATAGGATGTCATAGTACCTAACAAAATGACTGGCTTGCATAAACTTAGTTTGCATTTCTTAATTATCCTAAACAATTTATGACAATTAGTAGTAAAGGCCGAAACATCCCATTTCATTTTTTTTCTTTACCTCCTAACCCTTCCATCCCATTTCTCTGGGGTGGGGTGTCCTTATATAACAGTCCCTCATCGCAGTTGAGAGGTCGTATGAGAGCCAAGAGCCTCCTCACTGGGGGTCTACGAAGCAGTACCATCAGTGAAAAGTGTCTCGTTGCCCGGGAGAGAGAACTACTAAACAAACAAACCAATAAGCAGACAATAGATAAAAAAGATGAAAAAAATATATAACTAATATATAAAAAATAAATAAAAATTAAAAATTAAAAATAAGAAGTCTATATACAAGGGTCAATACCATTGTGGCCAACTATAATCTTAATTTTGTATCAATATAAAAATATCAATACCGACGTAGTCCAATACAATCTTATTTTTGCACAATAAACAATGGTCAATACCACTTTAGCCAAATATACTACTAATTTTGTATCAATATACAAAGGTATAAGGGCATATTCAATAATCTGACCCTTCTTCTTGGTCCTTCCTGTGCTATGTCTATGTCTCAATTTTTCTCACGTCCGTGCATTCCTACATAGGAGATAAAGAAGGATACAGAAAAGGGAAAGAAGGAATACCCTGGGTCTAACCTCCAAAACCCATTAAACAGGACCATTTAACAACTTGTAATCTCTTCCCCTAAATAATAGAGTTTTCAGTTGTCCTTCAAATAACCAAAAAAGGGGGGGGGGCGGAGAAACACCCTCCCCACCCTCTGGGTTGGGACGTCGTTCTCTTAAAATGACTTCCTGCTGATTTGGGTCATAGTAAACCTGTTTGGGGCCCGAACCAAAATGGAAAAAATGGTTAAAAATGTTAGTACTATCCTTTTATGTTCAGTCCTTCTGTTCTCAGCTGTTTAGATGTCCTAAGGAGTTTGTAGGCAGAAGCTGAAATTCCAGGCTTTACTGAGGTTCTGACTGGGGCATTGTGTAGAGCTGAACAGTCTTAGCGATATTCAGTTGTTGTGGTTGTAGACTTTTGATGGAGACAGCTATTGAGGGAGTCTGTCAGGCTGAGTCATCTGGGTCACTTGTCTTCTTTTGGTGTCTGATTCTGTTTTCTGCTGAGGTTTCTGTTTTCCAGTTGTCCCTGGGTTCCTTGAATGGATGCTTTGATTCTCCTGGAAAGATAAGAACAGAGCCCTGCCCTAATCCTCACTCAGGGACAATCACCCTCTTTTTTTTGGGGGGGTAGGTAATATAATATAATATAATATAATATAATATAATATAATATTAAGATTGTATTGAGCCACATAGGCATTGATCTTTGTATATTGATACAAAACTAAGAGTATATTTAGCCACATTTGAATAGATCTTTGTATATTGATACAAAATTAAAGGTAACGCTTCCTAATGGTATCGTACCTAGAGATACTTAAAAATAAAATGTGAAGCTCTGGCCTCTTGATACCAACCGTCTTAAACTGTTTAGGATAGTTAAGAAAAACAAACTCCTAGTCATGCATGCATGTCACCTTGTTAGCTACTATGACAGTCTATCACAGATATTCTCTAAGCTACTCAGTAATCAAGTTGTTAAGAGACAAGCAACATTTGCTTATCTAAATACAAGAGATAGATAGGGCATCTTCAAAAACCCCAAGAGATCTGAAGAATATGGCATTCAAAGATGTTGTCTTAAATTAAGATTTTTTTTTATATCGTGACATATCAGCTCCTGACAGCACCCCCTATTCTACTCCAAGTAGAAGATAAGCATCGAAGAATCTCCAGTGTGAGATGGTTGAATTAGTGGCAAGCCTATCTCTTGGCATGTAAAATCTCCTTGCTTCAACTGCAGACAGACTGATGTCCAAAAAGGACAAAACTTGTTAGCAGGGAAGTCGATAGCCTAGCTCTGCCAAGACAGGGTAGGTTATTCCTTCATAATCCCTGTTCTACAATAAATGTCTGTCAGAGAAACAGGACCAAAAGGCTGAAGACTGAAGCTGGAATGTATGGAGAGAAAATGGGAACTGTCCAGGTAGTCACTGGTTTGTCATTTCTTAGTACTGGAAGCTGCAGGCCCTGTACTTCCTATATAATCAGATATATTTATCCTTCTCAGCTCTCTGAGGTGGTTGAAGAATAGACAGCTTGAGTCTCATAGCTAAATTTTGAGTTGTTTAGGAATCAAGAGGGCGTTCTAGATCTAAGAAGATGGTTATACTAGTGATGCAAGTTAGTATGAAAGCTAAGTCAGTTATAGAACTTTAAACTCATGGAGATGGTTAGAAGGTAGAAGGTTAAAGTCAGGGGCCAAATATGTATGAACTGGACATTGGGAAGGTATACCGGGCCATTTAACTCTCATAAATGTGGCATATTTAATTCTGCTGTTTTGTATAGAATTTACTGTTATAAGAGAAAGAACCATTTGTTGGATTGAAAAGGGAAGCTGTTGTGGGGGAAGAGGGTGGAAGGGTGGGAAAGGAAGGGGGAATAGGGAAGGGTTTGTGAGTGAGATGTAACTTGAAGAAAAAAAATAAAGTACTTATATATAAAAAAAAAGAAGTCTATTTCCAAGTTACCTTTGGTGTGTTAGTTGTAGTATCGATACCTTCTACTATATAGCTAAAATCCTACTATAAGTGAATAGATGCCATATGCGTCCTGAGTCTGGGTTAGCTCTCACAGGATGAGCTTTTCCAGTTCCATTCATTTGGCTGCAAATTGCATAATTAAATTGTTCCTGATGCTGAATAATATTCCATTGTGTAGATGTACCACAGTTTTTTAACCCATTCTTCGGTTGAGGGACATCTGGGTTGTTTCCAGTTTCTAGCTATTACAAATAAGGCTGCTATAAACATAGATGCGGAAACTTCCTTATGATTCCGGGAAGAGGCATTTGGGTGTATACCCAGAAGTGGCATGGCTGGGTCCTGAGGTAGAGCTATTCCAAGTTTTCTAAGATATCGCCAGACAGACCTCCATAGTGGTTGCACAAGCCTGCATTCCCACCAGCAATGGGGTAGGGTACCCCTTTCTCCACACCTTCGCCATCATGTGCTGTCATTTGAGTTTTTGATCTTAGCCATTCTGACAGGTGTGAGATGGAATCTCAGAGTCGTCTTGAGTTGCATTTCTCTGATGATTAAGGATGTTTAGCATTTCTTCAAGTGTATCACAGCCATTAGGAATTCCTCCTTTGAGAATTCTCTATTTAGCTCTGTCCCCCATTTTTGATTGGATTATTTATTTTCTTGGCATTTAATTTCTTGAGTTCTTTGTAGATTTTGGATATTAGCCCTCTGTCAGATGTGGGGTTGGTGAAGATTTTCTCCCAGTCTGTAGGCTGCCGTTTTGTTCAAATGACAGTGTCTTTTGCCTTACAGAAGCTTTTCAGTTTCATGAGGTCCCATTTATTGATTGTTGATCTCCTGTCCTGAGCTGTTGGTGTTCTGTTCAGGAAGTTGTAGCCTGTGCAATTAGTTCGAGGGATTCTCCCACTTTTTCTTCTAGTAGATTTAGTGTGACTGGCCTTATGTTAAGGTCTTTGATCCACTTGGACTTAAGTTTGGTACAAGGTGCTAAGTAAGGGTCTAATTTCATTTTTTACAAGTGGACATCCAGTTGGACCAGCACCAATTGTTGAAGATGCTGTCCTTCTTCCATTGTGCCCTTTTGGCTTCTTTGTCAAAAATTAGGGGGCCATAAGTGTGTGGGTCTATTTCTGGATCTTCAATTCGATTCCATTGATCAACTGGTCTGTTTCTATTCCAATACCATGCTGTTTTTACAACTATAGCTCTGTAGTACAGCTTGAAATCTGGGATGGTATTACCTCCAGATGTATTTTTTAATTATTCTACAGGATTGATTATCTATTCTGGGCTTTTTGTTGTTCCATATGAAATCAAGAATAGCTCTTTCCAAGTCTGTAAAAAATTGTGTTGGTATTTTGATAGGAATTGAATTGAATCTATATATTGCTTTTGGTAGGATGGCCATTTTTATGATGTTGATTCTACCTATCCATGAGAATGGGAGATCTTTCCATCTTCTAAAGGCCTCTTCCATTTCTTTCTTCAAGGGCTTGAAATACTTGTTGTACAGGTCCTTTACTTGCTTGGTTAGAGTTACCCCCAGGTATTTTATGTTGTTTGTGGCTATTGTGAAGGGGGTTGTTTCCCTTATTTCTTTCTCAGCCCATTTGTTTGTTGTATAAAGAAGGGCTTCTGATTTTTTTGAATTAATTTTGTATCCAGCCACTTTGCTGAAGGTGTTTATCAGCTGTCAGAGTTCTCTGGTGGAATTTCTGGGGTCGCTTAAGTATACTATCATATCATCTGCAAATAGGGATAATTTGACTTCTTCATTTCCAATGTTTATCACCTTGATCTCCTTTAGTTGTCTTATTGCTCTAGCAAGAATTTCAAGTACTATATTAAAAGATATGGTGAAAGTGGACATCCTTGTCTTGTCCCTCAGTTTAGAGGAAATGCTTCAAGTTTCTCTCTATTTATTTTGATGTTCGCCTCTGGCCTGCTGTATATTGCCTTTATTATTTCTAGGTATGGTCCTTGTATGCCCGTTCTCTCCAGAACTTTTAGCATGAAGGTGTGTTGGATTTTGTCAAATGCTTTTTCTGCATCTAGCGAGATTTTCATGTGGTTTTTTTCTTTCATCTTGTTTATATGGTGAATGACGTTCATAGACTTTCGTATGTTAAACCATCCCTGCATTCCTGGGAAGAAGCCTACTTGATCATGGTGTATGATACCTTTGATGTGTTCTTGAATTCGGTTTGCTAGTATTTTATTAAATATTTTTGCATCTATGTTCATGAGGGAGATTGATCTGAAGTTCTCTTTCTTTGTTGGGTCTTTGTGTGGTTTAGGAATCAGGGTGACTGCGGCCTCATAGAATGAGTTTGGCAATGTTCTTTCAGATTCTATTTTGTTAAAGAGTTTGAAGAGTATTGGTGTTAGCTCCTCTTTGAAGGTCTGGTAGAATTCCATGCTAAAGCCATCTGGCCCTGGGCTTTTTTTTTGGTTGGGAGATTTTTAATGACTGTTTCTATTTCCTTAGGGGTTATAGGGCTGTTTAATATGTTTATCTGATCTTGATTTAGCTTCGGTAGGTGGAATCTATCAAGAAAATTGTCCATTTCACTGAAGTTTTCAAATTTGTTGGAGTATAGATTTTTAAAGTAGGAACCCAATATTCTCTGGATTTCCTCAATGTCTGTTGTTATTTCTCCCTTTTCATTTCTGATTTTGTTGATTTGGGTTTTTTTTTTCCCTCTGTCTTTTAGTTAATTTGGCTAAGGGTCTATCTATTTTGTTGATTTTATTGAAGAACCAACTCTTGGTTTCATTGATTCTTTGTATAGTTCTTTTTATTTCTAAGTTGTTGATTTCAGTCCTAAGTTTGATGATCTCCTGCCTTCTGCTCCTCTTGGGAGTGTTTGCTTCTTTTTTTTTTCCAATTCACCCAGTTTAGCTGTTAATTCGCTAATATGAGCTGTCACAATTTTCTTTTTGAAGGCACTTAATGCTATGAAGTTTCCTCGTAGCACAACTTTCATTTTGTCCCATAGGTTTGGGTATGTTGTGTCTTCATTTTCGTTGGATTTTAAGAAGTCTCTGATTTCCTTCTTTATTTCTTCCCTGACCCAGTGGTCCTCTAGTAAAGAGTTGTTCAATTTCCATGTGAGTGTAGACTTTCTGTTGATTCTTTTGGTACTGAAGTCCAGCTTTATTCCATGGTGATCTGATAAGATACAAGGGGTTATTTCAATTTTCTTATATCTGTTGAGGCTATCTTTGTGCCCAACTATATGGTCGATTTTGGAGAAGGTTCTGTGAGGTGCTGAGAAGAATGTGTATTCTTTTGTGTTTGGGTGAAACGTTCTGTAGATATCTGTTAGGTCCATTTGGTTCATGATATCTGTTAGACTCATTATTTCTCTGTTTGGCTTCTGTCTTGATGATCTGTCTATAGTTGTGAGTGGGGTTTTGAAGTCTCCCACTATTAAAGTGTTTGGATCGATGTGTGATTTCAGTTTTAGAAGCGTTTCTTTTATAAATGTAGGTGCCTTTGTATTTGGGGCATAGATGTTCAATATTGAGATAACCTCTTGGTGGATATTTCCTTTAATGAGTATGTAATGCCCTTCTCTGTCTTCTTTTATTTACTTCAACTGGAAGTCTATTTGATTTGATATTAGGTTGGCTACTCCAACTTGTTTCCTGGGTCTATTTGCTTGGAAAACCTTTTCCCAGCCCTTTACTCTGAGATAGTGTTTATCTTCAATAGTGAGGTGTGTTTCTTGCATACAGCACAAAGATGTGTCTTGTTTACGGATCCAGTCTGTAAGTCTGTGGCTTTTTATTGGCAAGTTGAATCCATGGATGTTGATGGATATTAGTGACCAGGGGTTGTTATTTCCCATTATTTTGATATAGCTGTCTGTCTTGTGTTTCTTTTTGTTTAGTTGCTGTGGAGGTTTCTATTTCCTCTGTTTTCTTGGGTGTAGTTATCTTCTCTGTGTTGGAATTTTCCTTCTAGGATCTTCTGTAGGGCTGGGTTTGTGAGGAGATATTGTTTGAATTTGATTTTGTCATGGAAAATCTTGTTTTCTCCTTCTATGTTGATAGAGAGTTTTGCTGGGTATAGTAGTCTGGCTGGGCACCTATGTTCTCTCAGGGCTTGTAGGACATCTGTCCAGGCCCTTCTAGCTTTTAAAGTTTCTGAGGAGAAGTCAGGTGTGATTCTGATGGGTCTGCCATTGTATGTGACTTGGCCTTTTTCTCTTACAGCTTTTAATATCCTTTCTTTGTTCTCTACATTTGGAGTTTTTATTATTATGTGGCAAGAGGAGTTTCTTTTCTGATCTAATATGTTTGGTGTCTGTAAGCCTCTTGGGTTTTTACTGGCATCTCTTTCTTTAGGTTTGGGAAGTTTCTTCTATGAGTTTGTTGAAGATATTTCCTGGACCATGGAGTCGGGAGTCTTCTCTTTCCTCTATGCCTATCATTCTTAGGTTCCGTCTTTTCATTGAGTCCTTGATTTCTTCGATGTTGTGGGTGAGAGATTTTTTAGCTTTCTCATTTTCTTTGGGTGTTGTACTGATTTCTTTCATCAACTCTTCCATGCCTGAGATCCTGTCTTCCATCTCTTGCATCCTATTTTTCATACTCACATCCGTAGTTCCTGTTCTCTTCTCTTGATTCTCCAATTCCTCTTTTAATTCTGATTGTGTTTTCTTTATTGTTTCCATTTCTATTTTCATGTTTTGAATGGTATTGTTCGTTTTGTACATTTCCTTCTCCAGTTTGCTTGTTTTTGCCTGGAGATATTTCATTGCTTTGTCTTTTTCCTGTTCAAGCTGAGTCACCTTGGCCTGGAGCTCTTTAATGATGTTATTCGTTGTTTTGACTTGTAAAATTGTGGCTTCTTTGAATTCCTTCATAGTTTGAAGTTCTTCTTGAAGGGACTCTATCACTTTCCATAATGTAGAATTTTCATCATTTTCATGTGCTTCAGTTGTGGTGAGGTGGTTCAGGCTGGATGGAATAGCGTTGCTTTCTTTTGTTGGAGACATTTCGCCCTGGTTTTTTTTTGTTTTTGTTTTTTTTTTTTTTTGATCTGGGGCATCTGGCCATGTGAATTTTTTGCTATCTTCTGGACTTGGGTCCAAAGGGGGCGCTTTGGTGTAGGATTTGAATTGCCTTACTCCACCTCTATCAGGTGAGTCATTCATCCTCGCTTCCCAGGTGGAGACCTAATTAATCCAGGTGGTGGAGCTGTGTATAAGTAAGCTCTGGTTCCCCGCTGGAAGGGCCCATGCTAATACATAAGTCCGATATACGACAGTTTCAAATATCTCGCAGTTTGCCTGTGGTGGTTCCTGTAGCGGGTAAATCTGCAGTTCAGCTCCAATAGCCTTGCCACTCTCGCGGCTTGGAAACTGGCCAGTGACGTCACAGACTGCGATCTGTGGTCTGAAGGCACTTTGCAGTGGAGCTACGTTCACTTCCAAGGGTCGTAACCTTTCGCCACATAATTGGACCATCTGTGTGAGACCTGGGAGTGCCCAGCAGGGTGGGGATTATCTCTGCTGCGTGGGTTCTGAATCTGCAGGCTGGGTATTAGGTTGGAACTTACTGGGAGTCTCTCTCCTGTTGGGGGGATGGGTGATCCCGATTCCCTGAACCAGCAGCTTCCTAGCATGTCCGAGAGTGGGAATGATTGTCCTGCCTAGGGATCTTCCGTGGTCCCTGTGTAGCTGGGTGAGATTTAGAAGGGGTCATGCCCTTTGTACAGAATCCTGCAACACTTGCCACCTTGTGACTGTTGACCCTGAAATCAAAATACGTCCACGCTGGCCACCGCCATCTTGGGTCCCCTTGTACCCCATTTTTTTAAATTACATTATTTGGTTTCTTGGTGCTTAATTTCTTGAGTTCTTTATAAATTATGGCTATTAGCCCTCTGTTGGATGTCGGATTGATGAAGATCTTTTCTGCTGTTTTGTTCTAATGACAGTGCATAGATGAGGAGGTGTCCTTGTGGATTGGTGAGGAATTCCTTGGATTCATACTCAGAAGTGGTATGTGTTGAGGAAGGTCTAATACATTGTTTCTGATAGGCTGATTTCAATGCTGAGATATGGTTACTGACCCTTCTGATGCATTCTCTTGATTGGTTAATAAAAGTCACTGATGGCCAATTAACTGAGCAGAAAGAGTATAGGAGGGTGAGACTTTTTGAGACGGAAGCAGGAACCCTATTTTTTACACATAGGATGGTCACTTTCCACCTGGAGACACGGAAGCAGTCAGATGGGTTTGAGAGCTCTGGAAGGTAACAACGGGTCACAAGGCAGTTTGGGATTAGGTAGTCCGTGATAATTTAGATTAGCTAGTTGAGAGTCTTCCCAGCTAAGGGCTAAGTGTCAAAAATTAAAAGGTCTTGGTGTATTTAATTATTGGAGAAAGGGCTTCAGTTGCTCATAGACTGCCAGTCAAAGCAATGCGTCAGCCTCCCACTGCACTCTGGCAACTCTTCCTCTACCTGCCCGCAATTCTGCTGGCCTAATATAATACTTTATAACTATTAATAAGTATCCAGCAGTTACCTGGCCAGCTTCGCTGCCAGACCACACTACCAGGCCATCCCTCCAGGCATACAGACTTCTAAGGCAAGTCAAGCCTGCCGATCTTCCACCAAGCCACCAGCTGTTCCATCAGCTTAGTATAACAACTTATAGTTATTAATGAAGATATTTGCTAATAGAATTTAGGTTACAGGTGGTGAAGGCCACCCTTGATCCAGGGTTTTTTCCTCAGGATGGGTCAGGCCACCAGTTAAGGCAGGCCAGCCCTGCCAGCTTCCCACCAGGCCACTAACTGTTCTACCAGCCTAATCTTATTGTTTATACTTATTAATAAATACAATTGTTAATTACAGTTTCACAGTGTCCTTTGCCTTACAGAAGCTTTTCAGTTTCATAAGGTACCATTCATTGATTGTGTTGTGTTCAGGAAGTTGTCACCTGTGCCAATGAGTTTGAGGCTTCTCCCCACTTTCTCTTATATTAGATTTAGTGTGTTTGGTTTTATGTTAAGGTCTTTGATTCCCTTGGACTTAAGTTTTGTGCAAGGTGATAAACATGGGCCTATTTGCATTATTCTGCGTGTTGACATCCAGTTAGACCAGCAACATTTGTTGAAGATGCTTTCCTTTTTCCATTGTATGGTTTTGGCTTCTTTGTCAAAAATTAAGTGACCATAGGTATGTGAGTTTATTTCTGGGTCTTTAATTCGATTCCATTAGTCAATTGGTCTGTTTGTATACCAGTACCATGCTGTTTTTATTGCTATTGCTCTGCAGTACAGCTTGAAATCAGGGATGGTGATACCTCCAGATTTTTTTTTTTATTGTACAGGATTGATTTAGCTATTCTGGGTTTTTTGTTATTCCATATGAAATTGATGGTTGTTATTTCAATGTCTATAAAAAATTGTGTTGGAATTTTGATGGGAATTGTATTGCATCTCTAAATTGCTTTTGGCAGGATGGCCATTTTTATTATGTTGATGCTACCTATCCATGAGCATGAGAGATCTTTCCATCTTCTGATAGCCTCTTCAATTTCTTTCTTCTAGGAGTTGAAGTTATTGTTGTACTGATCTTTCACTTGCTTGGTTAGAGTTACCCCCTAGGTATTTTATATTATTTGTGGCTATTGTGAAGGGTGTTGTTTCCATAATTTCTTTCTTTGCCCATTTATCTTTTCTGTATAGAAGGGTTGTTTTGTTTTTTGGGTTTTTTATTAATTTTGTATCCAGCCACCTTGCTGAAAGAGTCTATCAGCTTTAGGAGTTCTCTGGTGGAATTTTGGGGGTCATTTATGTATACTATCATATCTAATGAAAATAGGGATAATTTGAATTCTTCCTTTCCGAAGGAATTCTTCAGAAAGGAAGAGTTCAAATTATCCCTATTTTCATTAGATATGTATCCCCTTGGTCTCCTTTAGCTGTATTATTGCTCTGGCTATAACTTCAACTACTGTGTTGAAGAGATATGGGAGAGTGGACATCCTTGTCTTGTCCCCGATTTCAGGGGAAATACTTTAAGTTTCTGTCCATTTAATTTTATACTGACTACCAGTTTTAGGTATATTGCCTTTATTATTTCTAGGTATAGTCCTTGTATTCCAGTTCTCTCCAGGACATTTAGCATGAAAGGGTGTTGGATTTTGTCAGATGCTTTTTCAGCATCTAGCAAGATGATCATGTGTGTTTTTTTTTCTTTCAGCTTGTTTATATGGTAGATTACATTGATGGATTTTCATATGTTGAACCACTTCTGCATTCATGGTATGAAGTCTACTTGATCGTGGTGTATGATAATTGTGATGTGTTCTTGGAATCGGTTTGCAAGTATTTTTTAAATATTTATTTATTACTTCAGGTTACATCTTCATCACAGTGCCCTCTTTCTATCTTTCCCAGTCCTGCCCTCCCACCCTCTACCCCCTATCTCTTCTATCCCACTCCTCTGGAGTGGAGTGTCCCTAAATAACACACCCCCACTCCAGTTCAGCACTCATATGAGGGCCAAGAGCCTCCTCATACACTGGGGACCTACAAGGCAGCACCACTAGAGCAAAGTGTCTCATTGATAGGAAACAAAGTCTATGTTCCTGTTTCCTTTGGTGCATTGGTTGCATTATAGTTATCTTGTACTATAGGGCTAAAATCTGATTATAAGTGAATAGATGCCATGTGCATCCTTCTGGGTCTGGGTTAGCTCGCTCGCTCAGGATAAGCTTCTCTAGTTCCATCCATTTGGGAGAAAATTGCATTGAGTATTTTTGTGTCTATGTTCATGAGTGAAATTTGTCTGAAATTCTCTTTCTTTGTTGGGTGTTTGTGTGATTTAGGTATCTGAGTGACTGTGGTCTCATAGAATGAGTTTGGCAGTGTTCCTTCTGTTTCTATTTTGTGGAAGAGTTTGAAAAGTATTGGTATTAGCATTTCTTTGAAGGTCTGGTAGAATTCTGTGATGAAACCATGTTGTCCTGGGCTTTTTTTTTTCTTTTTTTTGGGGGGGTCTTTTAATAACTGTTTCTATTTCCTTAGGGCTTATAGGACTGTTTAATTTTTTAACCTGACCTTGATTTAACTTTGGTAGATGAAATCTATCAAGAAAATTCCCCATTTCACTTAGGTTTTCAAATTTTGTGGAGTACAGGTTTTTGAAGTAAGGCCGAAAGATTCTTTGGATTTCTTCAGTGTCTGTTGTTATTTCTCCCTTTCATTTCTGATATTGTTGATTTGGGTGTTTTCCCTCTGCCTTTCAGTTAGTTTGGTTAAGGGTTTGTCTATTTTGTTGATTTTTTTCAAAGATCCAACTTTTGGTTTCATTGATTCTTTCTATTGTTCTTTTTGTTTCTAAGTTGTTGATTTCAGGCCTAAGTTTGATGATTTCCTGCCTTCTGCTCCTCTTGAGAGTGTTTGCCTCTTTCTTTTCTAGCACTTCCAGTTCAGATGTCAAGTTGCTAATATTAGCTGTCACAATTTCCTTTTTGAAGGCACTTAGTGCTATGAACTTTCCTCGTACCACTGCCTTCATTGTGTCCCAGAGGTTTGGGTATGTTGTGTCTTCATTTTCATTGAATTTTAGAAAGTCTTTGATTTCCTTCTTTACTTCTTCCATGACCTAGTAGTCATTGAGTACAGAGTTTTTCAGTTTCCTTGAATGTATAGGCTTTTTTGTTATTTCTGTTGTTGAAATCCAGCTTTAAACCATTGTGGTCTGATAAGATATAAGGGGTTATTTCAATTCTTGTATCTGTTGAGGCTTGCTTTGTGACCAAATATATGATCAATTTTGAAGAATGTTCCATGAGGTGCTGAGAAGAAGGTATATTCTTTTGAGTTTGGGTAAAATGTTCTATAGATATCTGATAGGTCCATTTCATTAATGACCTCCATTAGTCTCATTATTTCTCTATTTGGCTTCTGTCTCAATGACCTGTCCTTTGGTGTGAGTGGAGTGTTGAAGTCTCCCACTATTAGTGTGTGGAGATTGATGTGTGGTTTAAGTTTTAGTAGTGTCTCTTTTACAAATGTGGTTACCCTTGTATTTGGAGCATAGATATTCAGTATTGAGATGTTATCTTGATGAATTTTTCCTTGGACAAGTATGTAGTATTTTTTTAATTAATTTTGGTTTAAAGGCAAACCATCAAATATTTTATTGGATATTAAGATGGTTACTCCAGCTTGCTTCCTTGGACCATTTGCTTGGAAAACCTTTTCCCAACCCTTTACCCTGAGGTAAAATCTATCTTTGCTGATGGGGTGTGTTTCTTGTATGCATCAAAATGGTGGATCTTGTTTACAGATCCATTCTGTAACTCTGTGTCTTTTTATTGTTGAGTTGAGTCCATTGATGTTGAGAGATATTAATGACCTTAGTTTGTTATTTCCTGCTATTTTGATGTAGGTGGTGGTAGTGCTTTGGGTGTTTCTTTTGGCTTAGCTGCAGTAGAGTTATTTGTTTCCTGTGTTTTCTTGGCTGTAGTTACCTTCTCTCAGTTGGAATTTTCCTTCTAGGATCTTCTGTAGGGCTGGATTTGTGGGTAGATATTGTTTGAATTTGGTTTTGTCATGTAATATCTCATTTTCTCCATCTATGGTGATTGAAAATTTTGCTGGGTATAGTAATCTGGGCTGGCATCTGTGTTCTCTTAGGGCTTTTAAGACATCTGACCATACCCTTCTGGCTTTTAAAGTTTCTGAGGAAAAGTCAGGTGTAATTCTGATGGGTCTGCCATTATATGTTACTTGGCCTTTTTCACTTACAGCTTTTAATATTCTTTCTTTGTTCTGTATATTTGGAGTTTCAACTAATACATAGCGGGAGGAATTTCTTTTCTGATCCAATCTATTTTGTGTTCCATATACCTCTTGGATTTTTACCAGCATCTCTTTCTTTAGGATTGGGGAATTTTCTTCTATGATTTTGTTGAAAATGTTTTCTAGTCCTTGGAGTCTGGAGTCTTCTCTTTCATCTCTGCCTATA
>CAJQZJ010001694.1:1080098-1118837 GCA_907164525.1 Lophiomys imhausi | reverse complement strand
TTTCTAGTCCTTGGAGTCTGGAGTCTTCTCTTTCATCTCTGCCTATAATTCTTAGGTTCTGTCTTTTCATAGAGACCTTGATTTCTTGGATGTTATGGGTGAGGACATTTTTAAATTTCTTAATTTCTTTGGCTGTTGTATTGATTTCATCAACTGAGTCTTCCACATCTGTGATTTGGTCTTCCATCTCTTGTATTCTATGGGTGATATTCATGTCTGTAGTTCCTGTTCTCTTTCCTTGGTTTTCCAACACCAGAATTGTCTCTGTTTGAGTTTTCTTTATTGTTTCCATTTCTGATTTCATGTCTTGAACTGTTTTATACATTTTCTGTTCCAATTTGATTGCCTTCGCCTGCAATTCTTTCATAGTTTTGTCTCTTACTCATTCTTGTCAGACTGAGTTATACTGGAGGTCTTTAAAGGAATTCTCCGTTGCTTTCATCTGTAGGATTGTGACTTCTTTAAATTCTTCGAGGGATTTATTGTCTTCTTTTAAGGCCTCTATCATTTTCATAAGTATATATTTGTCATCATTTTCTTGTGTTTCAGCTATGGTGGAATAGTCAAGGCTTGCTGTATTAGTAAGGCTGAGTTTTGTTGGAGTCATATTTCCCTGACTTTTGTCAGTTCTGTTCTTTCACTGGCCTTTTGCCATCTGAAGTTCCTTAGCTATTTGTTCCTGGTCCCTTCCCTTCCTGCCGTGTCTCAACTGGGAGCTCAGGTCAGAGATTGGGGTAGGAGGTGTTTTTCCAAGCCTGCAGGTTCCTGAGATCCAGCTGTTTCTCCTAGTGATGTCAGCAGGCCATAGTCTGTAAGCAAGAGCTGAGTAGTCCCTAAGGATGAAGGTAGTTGTATCCCAGGAGGTGCAGGTCTGGAACATGATTTTTGAAGGGACCGCCCCCAGCTCAGTACAACTTGGAGGGCCCCAGGGCATTGTTCAGGGTAGGGAATTGGTGGGTAGGAGGAAAAGGGAGATTTAACCTAGGTTTTGGGGCTCAAGGATGCCTGAGGTGGTGTGAGATCAGGAGGATGGAGCTGGATGCTCCTGGGGAGTGAGGCCTTGTCACCTCTGGCAGGGCAGGGGAAGGTTCAGTGGAGCTTGAGGCACAGATCTCAGCTCAGGTGAGCTGGCTCTGTCCCAAAGTGCTGGTCGGCACAGGGGAGGTGGGGACAGGGAAAGGAGAGAAATTCAACCTGGGTGGTCCCGAGTTGTCCTATTGGTCCTGAGGGTGAAGGTCAGTATAGCTCAGGAGGCACAGATCCAGAAGATGAGATATGTATATGTGTGAGTGTGTGTGCATGTACCTATGCCATGGTGTATGTATGAAGATTGGGATATAACTTGTGGAGTCAATTTTCTCCACTTTAGGTGGGTTCTGAGGATTGAACTCAAGTCTTCAAGTCAACAAATTTACAGGGCAAGAGCCAATCCATCTGGCTGGCCCCTCCCTTGATGTCTTAATTTAGATGAATTACTTAGTCTCTAAGAGCTGTGTTTCTGTCTTTTGGATAAAATAATATCTTACATATTTGCTGGGAGAATTGCATGAGATAATTTCTATGAAGTTCCTAGCACTGTGTTTATTATAGACATGCATGTCCATATGCTAAATATTACACACGTCTCACAAATGTTTTTCTTCCATTCTCTCCTCTTCCCAACTCACAATATATCCAAATAAGAATTGATAGGACACTAGACATCCCCCATGCTAATATCGAATATACCACACTGAATACTGATTCAGGGGACATTGCAGTACTCTTTTGAGTTCTTGGTCTTATTAGTAAAAGAATTTAGAAATTAATTCAAACAGAGCTCAAAGACAATTTTGTTGTAAAAATCTAGAGACATAACTCCTGGCAGAGAGGCCTGAGACCCAGGGTGGTACTTATGCCTATCAAATAAATACACCAAGACCTTTTAATATGTCAACAATTAGGCCTTAACTGGGCAGACTCTCAACTAGCTCACCTAAGTTAACCTGACCACCTAGTCCCAATCAGTCACGTGGCTGGCTGTACCTTCTTTCTGAGCCCACAAACACATCTGTCTTCTTCCATGTCTCCTGGTGAAAAGAGTTTTCTCTCTCTCTTCCCAGGGTTCTTTTTTCCTCCTAGGAAGTTCTGCCTTCCTCTTCTCTTTTTGAGCAGCTAATTGGCCATCAGCAACTTCTTATCCAATCAGAGAATAACTCAGATAAGGCTGTAACCATATCTTGGAGCATTGAAATCAGCATTTGAAAACCATGCATAAGACATTACTCCAACACGATTTTATGAGAGTTTGAAGAAAATAAAAAACCCAGGACAAGCAAGCTGTGTACTTCAGCCAGGTTCAGAAAAGAATGCAAGAGAGAAGGAAATGCCCATGCCTTATAGGTTGGCATAGGAAGCAGAAGCATAGTGGACAAAGAACTACATAGCAGAGATGGAGGTTATAGGGAGAGTTCAATGAAGACCAAAAGATTGGAGGAAAAATCCCAAAGTGTTAAGGAAAGCATACTTATAATAAAGATAGGAGATAATGAGAAATCACATAGCCCTGTGGCCCTGCAAGCTACTGTACCAGGGGCAGGGATTCTTGGAGGGAAATTACAGAATCTCATTAAAGAAATAATAAGAAATAATTATTCCACCCAAGTGTTTAGTATGGTTTAAAATGAGGCCTCTTTCTAGATGCCCCCTTGTCCAGATGAATAACCCAAAATAACTGTAATGGTAGATCATCACCCAGGCTCATATTCTATTTTCTTGATGAAGAGTTTTTCTACCCTCACAAAACAACAAATTGCAAAGAGCAGGACACCTTCACCAGGATAATTGTTCACCTGTAAGAGACATGGGGAAGCTGGTTATTTCACTGCTTTGAGAACTCTAGGAATGTTTCCCAGAGCAGTTAGGTAGGGCAAAAGGCCCCAGGGGATTCTTTTGCAAGTGTACTGCTTTCTTTGATATCAAAAGGCCCTCAAGACCATTTTGTGGTATTGTTTCTGGAACAATAAATATTCCTTATTGTGGTTGTATTTTTTAAAAGATTCATTTAAGAGCTTTCCAGTGCAGACTTCAGCTCTTCACTATAAAATACATTTATAAAACTATGTGGTTCTGTGTGTCTAACTTGCATGTTGGGTTCACCCCAAGACCACAAGAACACCTACCTTCATGGGTTCCAGTCATCCAAAAGCCACATTGTGGAAGCCAGTAGGCTGGTTTCATTGGGTTACTACCAGCAGTTCTTTGAGATCATCAAATTAATATAGAAGCTGTTGGATTTCCTTCCCCCTGTTGTTGATTGTTTTCATTCTACTTTCTTTCTGCTATAATTAAAATGTACCTTTACTGCATGTTAGTGTCCTGGCTGGTGATGGCAATGGACAGCATAAAACATAAGAAGAAGAAAAAGATTGGCAATTTAACATCAAGCAGAGGTAAATTTTAAAATAACTGAACAGTCTAAGAAAGCTGCTCTTTGTTTTTCTAACCCGGATGCTGAAGTCTGCAAAGAGTACAGCCTCACCCTCAGAGGCTGCCGCAGGTTTACAGATGGCCCAGTGTGTGGTCAAGACCTCTAGACTCACAGTTAAAAGTTCATACTAGGGATGAGATCCATGACACCAATGACTCTTTGGGATTAAGTTGAAGACCTCCTCTGGCCAATGTCCCAAGCTGTCATTCTCTGGAGCATGCACTGGTATAGGGACATGTAATTTCCACCCATTTTTCTAGTACTCAAAGATTCTGAGTTTTAAACAAATATTAATCCTTTCATCTCTATGCTATGGAAAGACTCGGGAGAAGCTTTAGGAACCTTGCCCACACATTTCATGGTGAGAGAGAAGTAGCTACCTAACCAGTAAACAGAGAAGGCCAAAGGCTCATGAAACCACACAGTGAAAGCTCAGTTTGCCAGAACTGTGGCTGAGTTGAAGTGGATTTGGCCCTAAGTATATTAATTCCAGACACCCGGTGGTCTGAAACAGAAAAGTCAAAAGTAAGCAAACCAATTGGTAAAGGGGTAAGCTTTTTTCCTTCCCTATCCCATTTAATACGGGTTTTCCTCACATGTGCCTCTCATTTTCCCACACAGCAGTCAAAAGAAAAGAAAGAGCATTGCAGGTGGAGTCACCAAGGTCCTGCTTCTGTGGCCAAAGACATCATATGCCTGGCAGTGTCCTGCAAAGTTTCATAGGTCCTCAGGTCACGTGAGAACCTGTGCTCTTCTAAGTGACCTGATCCCCTTCCAGTTTCCATTTTTACTAAGCAAACCTATGTGCCCTGATAGCAACGCATTAAACCCCCAGAAACTGTCCTGCAGGTTTTAAAGAGTCAAGCAGAGGTACTGGTTACATCCACACTTGGCTCTTTTCCTTTGGAAATGTTAAATTTAAGTTGGTTTGGTCTTTATCTGTTCCACTTAGGCAAGGGAACAAAGGTAAAATAAAAACCAGCTCTTTAAGTGAAGAACTACACATCCATGATACAGTCATAGCATGATAGCATCACCCTATTTTGGAGGGAAAGAACGAGGACAAAAACACTGATTTTAGGTTTTGTGGGGTTTTATATAGCATGTAGATTTTCTTTTAGAGAATTGCCCTTTTTGGACAGCAGTCTGTCTGCAGATGGTGCAAGGGGTTTTTTCATGCCAAGAGAAAGGCTTGCCACTAATTCAACCATCTTACAGTGGAGGTTCTTCGATGCTTATCTTCTACTTGGAGTAGAATAGGGGGTGCATGGAATGCGAGAGCGCTCCCTCTAGCTGTCATATTTGGTAATGAGCATGATAACCAAAACAAAACCCTGTTTCTTCAATGAAGGTTAACGTTTATACAACCTTGAAAGAATGCTTGGAATATTAGTAATACATTACGTGCACTGCTATCGACTGCCTATTGTCTGGATAAGAGGGTTTTTATTTTTTCAGGCAAATGTAGAGGAAGACACGATAAGAGATAATGATGGACCTGGTGAACAATGCCCGATGGTAGTGGGAATTATCATTCAGTGCAGTAAACTAGAGTGTCTACCAATTTAGGGTGAAATTCTACTTTATAGTCTTCACCAATATTGGAAAAACCAATATCCAAAAATTGTACTTCACACTTAACTTGCTTATGCATAATTCTTAGTGCCAGGAGGTGGCATGGTTGTGGAAGTGATGCCCCCTCCTCCAACCTGTGCCTCTCGCCGTCTGCAGCAGTCTGGAGAGCTGGTCCTAGGATTATGAGAACTGAGAGCTAGAGAGCCATCCTGCCCCTCACTGGCTGGAGCACTCAGGAGTGTAGGCCCTGTACCTTGCCTAGGCAACAGAATGGAGTTGTCCTTGATGGCAAGGGCACTGGTGAGCTAGCCCTGTGGGCATGAGAGCAAGAGAGCTGACCCTGCCTCCTTCCAATGGGAGAATGAGGTGGCCTAGCCTGAGCAAAGCTGGAGAGCTGGCCCTAGTGGTTCCCATAAGGGAGAGCAGATGCACTGACCAGCTGAGCTACCTCTCAGGCTCAGATCCTGGGCTCTGAGTTGTCCCCCAAAACTATATTATCTGCGAACTCTTGGGATGCATGAAAGGGCCAGC
The DNA here is from genome assembly GCA_907164525.1 of Lophiomys imhausi. Taxonomy (NCBI): domain Eukaryota; kingdom Metazoa; phylum Chordata; class Mammalia; order Rodentia; family Muridae; genus Lophiomys; species Lophiomys imhausi. The sequence continues at coordinate 1,113,262 of CAJQZJ010001694.1, read as the reverse complement.
CCTGCTGTTCCAAAACTGCAGGATCCCGATGACACAGGGCAACAACAGGATAACCTGGAGGAACCCTGATAAGGATCCAATATTGATGGTGTCACAGAAGCCAGAGATCTTGAACCAGACCTATGACTCATTGCAATGAACATTGCTAAGTGAAGTTGTGTGGACAGAGGGCTATTCTGTGGGGTACTGTGACATACTACAGCTTCCACGATGAGATGTTTTCTTTGTTTGGCTTTTATAGTTTGTGTGTGTGTGTGTGTGTGTGTGTGTGTGTGTGTGTTTTACTTTGGGGCAGGGGTTGCAAGAGTGAAGGGCAGTTATGAGAGGATGGGAAGATGAGTTGGGCTGGGGTGCATGAGGTGAAGCTCACAAAGAATCAATAAAAGGTTGAAAACTAAAGCATTCACGAACTCAAGGTTTCCAGCTCTCCTGCAGGAAACATCTAGAAGTTTACACTCCTACCCTCACTAATCTGTCACTCCATTATCGCTTCAGTTTATCCATTCACTTCTTGCACATGGAGACTGGGCGCATACCCTGAAGCATAAAGTCTTGAGATAATATATGTTTCTTCCTTCCATCTGCCTATTAAAATATTAAAATCTCAATGTAGGTTCTTTATGATTGCCAATATTCTACTTCTCAGCATGGTGTCCAATATTTCATGGATATCTTGGATCTTGAAAATCAACTGGATGGTATGTTTTTATAACATCGCTTGGATTTGAAGCAGTTCTTCAATTTTTTGCTTTGGGATTAAAATTAGACACAGGACAGTCATTTCAGAGTTGTCTACACTCATATGAACCTCTAGGAAGCAAAGAAGTACTACTCTACTGCTTCCCTTTGCTCACTGCTGTCCAGTCTCACATACGAGATGCTGATCCCACATGCTGGACAATGTGTGTCACAAATTCCTGCCTTATGGTGTTGTTTTCCACCATAATACGAGGAAAATCAGTACAGTATCTGAGAAAAGACTTAATTTTTCTTTTCTTAATTTTCCTTAAGTGATGACTTTATTCCCCTTGAAAAAGCACAAAATTGTTCCCTGACTAGGGAGGGCAAATTTGGATGATTTCCCAACAATTTATATTTCAGTTTCCCTTCCTCTGTTGTTTGTTTATATGTGGCTAGGCAACATTCTGCCGTCTTTTTTTTTTTTTTTAATCTGCTGTGTTTTTGGAATTGTCTGCATCAGTATTTCCTACTAGGGAATAAATTGAAATTTAATTGGCACAGAAGTGGCTTGTAGAATTAGTGCCAGGTTACAACTTAGAAATCATTAAAGTGGAAAAAGATTTTCCATTTTAGAATAGAACATCACCTGTAATCTTCCTCCCTGATGTGTAGTAAGCTGTAAATTGCATATGTAACAACAATCAAGTCCTTATCTAGGAATTCAATGCACAGAACTGCCTTACTGAACGGGTTTCAGTTTTAATGTTTGAAATTACTAAAACTGAAGAAATAACCATATACTTTCCACAGTGACAGATAACAATTGTGGAGGGTTGCTAAGGTTGGATGTTGCATGGAAAGGCACTGATGGGTGCAATACCAATTTGGATGCTTTGAGAAAGGCTCCCAGAGAAAGTGACTTTTGTATGGACTATTCATGCCAATTTCTAACCAGACATTCAACTGTTTCATTATTCATGACTTACTCTCGCACTGTGAGGTCCATTCTTAGGGACACTTTTTATCTTGGTTAGTCCCTAATAGTAGTTGCATAAAATTATCAGATTTTTCTGATCCACTGTGAAAAAGACAACCCATTTATACTTGATTTTATGCATCTGAAAACAGAAGAAATCCAATGTTTTTAAATTCATAGCCCTTAAAGGCCAAGTCTGACTTAAGGCAAAAAGTTCCTGAGGCTGGTCAAGAGTCCACAGGATTAATTTCCCAACCAGCACAGTGGCCAACTGCTTTACCTGTCGTTTCATTACAGATTTTTGGAGAAGTGTGATTCCTAATCTTCTGGAGTGAACCCTTGTGGATTCTGAGAAGGTACACATTCCTAGCTCAATTTACAACAACAAACCAAATGCAAAGCCACTCTTCCCACTTCAAAAGGTGAGACCACATTTAGATCAAGATACCAGGATTCTCCTGGGCTCTTCTAATTCATTTACACATTGGCAAGGGCAGGAGTCTTTCTTGTGCAACTAAGTTCTGATAGCCCGTTTCTTAGAACACGTACCATAGCGTCTAACTGGATATTTAATATGTAAATCACTGTATTTGTTATTTGAAATTTTGATACTTGATGTTGAATGTACTGTTAAATAAGAGTACATTTTATTCAATAACTAATTTTGGGATTCATTCCCAGTTTTTGTCCAGTCAAGTCTAATGTAATATTATTTTGAATATGGCACACTACCATTCAGATGGGATAGGGTTTTCATTTATAAGAATTTATTATTGATCAGACTGATATATTCTGGACATTCATATCAAAGTAAGCTGTCATGCAGATATATTCATAAGCCTTGGGGAAAATTAAATAAATGTTAAAATGTTGGCCTGCAGAAAAAAAAAGAGACACTATTTTTATATTATTTAAACCCTCTTTCAAATTCAATTCTAGTGTTTTCTGTACTCAACTGATCAATAGATATGAAAGGAATGTTTCATTCCTGATTTGAAGATTAATTTCTGTGTCACTTTAATTTTACCACACATGACTGAAACACATCACTTAATTAAGTTAAACTACATTTTTAATTAATTTATTTTTTTTTCTTCAAATTACATCTCAATCGCAATCCCCTCCCTACTCCCCCCTCCAGTCCCATCCTCCCACCATCTTCTGCCTCAACCTACCCATCCCCATCCTTTTGTTTTTTAAGTTTAAGGTATATCTTTTTCCCCCCAACAGCTCCCCCTTTCAGTTCAATAAATGGCTCTTTCTCTTATAATAATAAATACAATTCACAACAACAGAGTTAATTAGGCCACAATTATAAGAGTTATATGGCTTAGCATACATTCCCAATGTCCAGTCCATACGTGTTTGGCACCTGACATTAATGTTCTACTATCTAACCATCTCCATGAGTTTAAAGTTCTATATCTAACTCAGTTTTCATACTAACTTGCATCACAATTTTAGAAACATCTTCTTAGATCCAGGGTACTCTCTTGATTTCTAAACAACTCAAAATTTAATTATGAGACTCTAGCTATCTATTCTTCAACCACCTCAGAGACATGAGAGGGATAAATATGTCTGATTATACAGGAAGTGCAGGACCTGCAGCTTCCAAAACTAAGAAAGGACATACCACTGGCTGCCGGACAATTCCCATTTTCTCTCCATGTGTTATAGCATCGATCTTCAGTCATTTGGCCTTGTTTCTCTGACAGACATTGATTGTAGAGCAGGAATTATGAAGGACTTGTCTACCCTGTCTTGGCAGAGCTAGGTTGTTGACTTACCTGCTTCCAATTTTTGTCCTTTTTGGACAGGATTCTGTCTACAGTTGGAGCAAGGGGTTTTTTCCTGCCAAGAGATAGGCTTGCCACTAATTCAATCATCTCCCACTGGAGATTCATCGATGCTTATCTTCTACTTGGAGTAGAATAGGGGGTGCTGTCAGGAGTTGACATGTCTCGATATCAAAAAAATCTAAACTTACGAAAACATCTTTGAATGCCATATTCTGCAGATCTCTTGAGGTTTTTGAAGAGGCCCTATCTCTCTCTTATATTAGGATAAGCAAATGTTGCTTGTCTCTTTGCACCTTGATTTCTGATTAGCTTAGAAAATAACTATAGTAGACTGTCATAGCACCTAACAAAATGACAGACTTGCATGACAATTAGTTTACATTTCTTAATTATCCTAAACAGTTTATGACAATTAGTAGCCAAAGGCCGAAACTTCACATTTCATTTTTTTTCTTTATCCCCTGATACATCCGTCCTGCTTTCTGGAGTGGGGTGTCCCTATATATCAGTCCCTCACCCCAGTTCATAGGTCATATGAGGGCCAGGAGCCTCCTCATACAATGGGGGTCTACGACTCAGATTCACCGGTGAAAAGTGTCTCATTGCCAGGTAGAGAGAACTAAAAAAAACAGACAAAAAAAATAAGCCGAAAAACAGTTAAAAAATAAATAAAAATAAAAGAATAAAAAATAAAAAGTCTATGTCCATTTTCCCTTTGGTGCGTTGGTTATAATATCGATATCCTCTACTATACAGCTAAAATCCTACTATAAGTGAATAGATGCCGTATTCATTCTTCTGAGTCTGGGTTAGCTCACTCAGAATGAGCTTTTCTAGTTCCATCCATTTGGCTGCAAATTGCATAATTCCATTGCTCCTGATAGCTCAATAATATTCCATTGTGTAGATGTACCACAGTTTTTTAACCCATTCTTCGATTGAGGGACATCTGGGTTGTTTCCAGTTTCTAGCTATTACAAATAAGGCTGCTATGAACATAGATGAGGAAACTTCCTTATGATTCCATGAAGAGGCATTTGGGTGTATACGCAGAAGTGGTATGGCTGGGTCCTGAGGCAAAGCTATTCCAAGTTTTCTAAGATATCGCCAGACTGACCTCCATAGTGGTTGCACAAGAATGCACTCCCACCAGCAATGGAGTAGGGTTCCCCTTTCTCCACACCATCACCAGCATGTGCTGTCATTTTAGCTTTTGATCCTAGCCATTCTGACAGGTGTGAGATGGAATCTCAGAGTCATCTTGAGTTGCATTTCTCTGATGATTAAGGATGTTGAGCATTTCTTCAAGCGTCTCTCAGCCATTAGGGATTCGTCCTTTGTGAATTCTCTATTTAGCTCTGTTCCTCGTTTTTTTTTTTTATTGGATTATTTGGTTTCTTGGCATTTAATTTCTTGAGTTCTTTGTAGATTTTGAATATTGGCACTCTGTCAGATGTGGGGTTGGTGAAGATTTTCTCCCAGTCTGTAGGCTGCTGTTTTGTTCAAATGACAGTATCTTTTGCCTTACAGAAGCTTTTCATTTTCATGAGGTCCCATTTATTGATTGTTGATCTCAGGTCCTCAGCTGTTGGTGTTCTGTTCAGGAAGTTGTCACCTGTGCCAATGAGTTTGAGGGTTTTTCCCACTTTTTCTTCTGGTAGATTTAGTGTGACCAGCCTTATGTTAAGGTCTTTGATCCACTTGGACTTAAGTTGTTTTTTTTTCTTGTTAGCATTAATTTTATTGAGATATTTTCGGTTACAGCATTTAAAAGGCACCCTTCATTACAGCTGCTATATGTATTTCCAGACATTTCCAAGAAGAAAAAGATTAATAAGTACTTGTAACTAAAAGCAAAACATTTGCAAATAGAGGATTTTCAAGTGCTAATAGAAGAGTCCTAGTGAATTTTAAATGTCATCTGGTCATCAAGAGTGACCTGAACTCTTGGTTGTGTGTGTAACTAGTCAGTTCCTGCACACAAAACTTTACCATTTAGCACTTGGGTAGAAATAGTAACTTAACCCAGCATATTTACAGGAAGGACTGTCAGTGCTCTTTTCCTTACTATAACTTTATAGTTTTATACAAGGTGATAAGTATGGGTATAATTTCATTCTTTTACAAATGGACATCCAGTTGGACCAGCACCATTTGTTGAAGATGCTGTCCTTCTTCCAATGTGCCGTTTTGGCTTCTTTGTCAAAAATTAGGGGGCCATAAGTGTGTGGGTCTATTTCTAGATCTTCAATTTGATTGCAATGATCTACTGGTCTGTTTCTATACCAATACCATGCTGTTTTTACAACTATTGCTCTGTAGTACAGCTTGAAATCTGGGATGGTGATACCTCCAGATGTTTTTTTTAATTGTAAATGACTGATTTAGCTATTCTGGGCTTTTTGTTGTTCCATATGAAATTGAGAGTAGCTCTTTCCAATTCTATAAAGAATTGTGTGGGTATTCTGATAGGAATTGCATTGAATCTATATATTGCTTTTGGTAGGACAGCCATTTTTATTATGTTGATCCTACCTATCCATGAGCATGGGAGATCTTTCCATCTTCTAAAGGCCTCTTCCATTTCTTTCTTCAAGGGCTTGAAGGTCTTGTTGTATAGGTCCTTTACTTGCTTGGTTAGAGTTACCTCCAGGTATTTTATATTGTTTGTGGCTATTGTGAAGGGGGTTGTTTCCCTTATTTCTTTCTCAGCCCATTTGTTTGTTGTATAAAGAAGGGCTCTGATTTTTTTTTTAATTAAGTTTGTATCCAGCCACCTTGCTGAAGGTGTTTATCAGCTGTAAGAGTTCTCTGGTGGAATTTTTGTGGTCGCTTATGTATACTATCATATCATCTGCAAATAGGGATAATTTGACTTCTTCATTTCCGATGTTTATCCCTTTGATCTCCTTTAGTTGTCTTATTGCTCTAGCAAGAACTTCAAGTACTATATTGAAGAGATATGGTGAAAGGGGACATCCTTGTCTTATCCCTGAGTTTAGAGGAAATGCTTCAAGCTTCTCTCCATTTAATTTGATGATGGTCACTGGCTTCCTTTATATTGTCCTTATTATATCTAGGTATGGTCCTTGTATGCCCATTCTCTCCAGAACTTTTAGCATGAAGAGGTGTTGGATTTTGTCAAATGCTTTTTCTGCATCTAGTGAGATTATCATGTGGTTTTTCTCTTTCATCTTGTTTATATGGTGAATGAAGTTGATAGACTTTTGTATGTTGAACCATCCCTGCATTCCTGGGATGAAGCCTACTTGATCATGGTGTAGGATACTTTTGATGTGTTCTTGAATTTGGTTTGCTAGTATTTTATTAAGTATTTTTGCATCTATGTTCATGAGGGAGATTGATCTGAAGTTCTCTTTCTTTGTTGGGTCTTTGTGTGGTTTAGGAATCAGGGTGACTGTGGCCTCATAGAATGAGTTTGGCAATGTTCTTCAGATTCTATTTGGTGAAAGAGTTTGACGAGTATTGGTGTTAGCTCCTCTTTGAAGGTCTGGTAGAATTCCGTGCTAAAGCCATCTGGCCCTGGGCTTTTTTTTTTGGTTAGGAGACTTTTAATGACTGTTTCTATTTCCCTATGAGTTATAGGGCTGTTTAATCTGTTAATCTGATCTTGATTTAGCTTCGGTAGATGGACTCTATCAAGAAAATTTTCCATTTCGCTTAAGTTTTCAAATTTGGTGGAGTATAGATTTTTAAAGTAGGATCTAAATATTTTCTGGATTTCTTCAATGTCTGTTGTTATTTCTCCCTTTTCATTTCTGATTTTGTTGATTTTGGTTTTTTTCCCTCTGCTTTTAGTTAATTTGGCTAAGGGTCTGTCTATTTTGTTGATTTTCTCAAAGAACCTACTCTTGGTTTCCTTGATTCCTTGTAGAGTTCTTTTTGTTTCTAAGTTGTTGATTTCAGCCCTAAGTTTGATGATCTCCTGCCTTCTGCTCCTTTTGGGGGTATTTCCCTCTTTTTTTTTTCCTCTTCACCCAGTTTGGCTGTTAATTCATTAATATGACCTGTCACAATTTTCTTTTTGATGGCACTTAGTGCTATGAGTTTTCCTCATAGCCCCGCTTTCATTGTGTCCCATAGGTTTGGGTATGTTGCGCCTTCATTTTCGTTGGATTTTATGAAGTCTTTGATTTCCTTCTTTATTTTTTTCCCTGACCCAATAGTCATCTAGTAAAGAGTTGTTCAATTTTCATGTGAGTGTAGACTTTCTGTTGATTCTTTTGCTGTTGAAGTCCAGCTTTATTCCATGGTGGTCTGATAAGATACAAGGGGTTATTTCAATTTTCTTGTATCTTTTGAGACTATCTTTGTGTCCAACTATATGGTCAATTTTGGAGAAGGTTCTGTGCATTGCTGAGAAGAAGGTGTATTCTTTTGTGTTTGGGTGAAACATTCTGTAGAGATCTATTAGGTCCATTTGTTTCATGATCTCTGTTAGACTCATTATCTCTCTGTTTGGCTTCTGTCTTGATGATCTGTCCATTGTTGTGAGTGGGGTGTTGAAGTCTCCCACTACTAAAGTGTTGGGATCGATGTGTGATTTAAGTTTTAGAAGCGTTTCTTGTACAAATGTAAGTGCTTTTGTATTTGGGGCATAGATGTTCAATATTGAGATATCCTCTTGATGGATATTACCCTTAATGAGTATGTAATGCCCTTCTCTGTCTTTTTTTTATTAACTTCAATTGGAAGTCTATTTTGTTTGATATTAGGATGGCTACTCCAGCTTGCTTCCTGGGTCCATTTGCTTGGAAGAACTTTTCCCAACCCTTTACTTTGAGATAGTGTCTATCTTCAATAGTGATATGTGTTTCTTGTATACAGCAAAAAGATGTGTCTTGTTTACGGATGCAGTCTGTAAGTCTGTGTCTTTTTATTGGCGAGTTGAATCCATTGATGTTGATGAATATTAGTGACCAGGGGTTGTTATTTCCCATTATTTTGTTATAGGTGGTCGTTTTGTGCTTCTTTTTGTTTAGTTGCTGTGGAGATTTCTATTTCCTCTGTTTTCTTGGGTGTAGTTATCTTCTCTGTGTTGGAATTTTCTTTCTAGGATCATCTGTAGGGCTGGGTTTGTGAGGAGATATTGTTTGAATTTGATTTTGTCATGGAATATCTTGTTTTCTCCATCTATGTTGATAGAGAGTTTTGCTGGGTATAGTAGTCTGGCTGGGCCCCTATGTTCTCTCAGGGCTTGTAGGACATCTGTCCAGGCCCTTCTAGCTTTTAAAGTTTCTGAGGAGAAGTCTGGTGTAATTCTGATGGGTCTGCCATCGTATGTGACTTGGCCTTTTTCTCTTACAGCTTTTAATATTCTTTCTTTGTTCTCTATATTTGGAGTTTTAATTATTATGTGGAGAGAGGAGTTTCTTTTCTGATCTAATCTGTTTGGTGTTCTGTAAGCCTCTTGGAATTTTATTGGCATCTCTTTCTTTAGGTTTGGGAAGTTTTCTTTTATGATTTTGTTGAAGATATTTCCTGGACCCTGGAGTCGGAGTCTTCTCTTTCTTCTATGCCTATAATTCTTAGGTTCCTTCTTTTCATTGAGTCCTTGATTTCTTGGATATTGTGGGTGAGCAATTTTTTTTAGCTTTCTCATTTTCTTTGGATGTTGTACTGATTTCTTCCATTGAATCTTCCATGCCTGAGATCCTGTCTTCCATCTCCTATTTTTGGTACTGATATCCATAGTTCCTGTTCTCTTCCCTTGGCTCTCCATTTCCATTTTTAACTCTGACTATGTTTTCTTTATTGTTTCCATTTCCATTTTCATGTCTTGAATGGTTTTATTCATTTTGTACATTTCCTGCTCCAAATTGCTTGTTTTTGCCTGGAAGTCTTCTATTGCCCTGTCCTTTTCATGTTCAAGCTGAGCCACCTTGTTTTGAAGTTTTCTAATGGTGTTCTCCATAGTTTTCATTTGTGAAATCGTGGCCTCTTTGAATTCTTTCATAAAGTTAAGTTCTTCTTGAAGGGACTCTATCACTTTTCATAATGTAGAATTGTTATCGTTTTCATGTGTTTCAGTTGTGGTGATGTGATCCGGGTTGGCTGAAAAGGCATCGTTTTCTTTTGTTGGAGGCATTCCACCTTGAATCCTGTTTTTTCTGGGGCTCTTGGCCATGTGGAAGTCTTAGCCATCTGTTCCTATTGTCTTCTATTCTTAGATCCAAAGTGTAGCAGTCAAGTTGCCTGACTCCTCTCCTGTAAGGTTTTATTTTCCACCCTACCTCTCGGGTGGAAACTTCACTTATCAAGGGGGCAGAGCTGTATACACTTAAGCTCTCAGTCCCAGCAGGAAATGTCCATAGTAACAAAAAAAAGACCAATAATAATGGAAAAGACCTCACAGTTTGCCCAGGATTGAATCCTATGGTGGGTAAAATCTGCCTTCCCCCCCTGGAGCCGGCTCTGGAAACTGGAAGGTGTTGTCACAGTTGACCAAGTTCCCGTAAGCAGCAGTGGGTTGCAATCTACAGCCTGATGGGTATTCTGCCGCTGAGCCCCACACGCTCCCGCAGGTGTGCAAGCCTTTGCCAGATAGCCAGACCGTTTTTGTGAGACCTGGCTGGAGAGTATCTCTCTATGGGGTCTGAATCTGCCCACTGGGTATTAGATTGGAACTTACCCAGCGTGTCTCTCCTGGTGGGGTAGGGGGATCCTGATTCCCGGATTCAGCAGCTTCCGTGTGTGTCCGAGAGTGGGAGGGAGCATCCTGCCCAGGGACTTTAATGGTCCCCGGTAGTTGGGTGAGACTTGGAGGGGTTGGGTCTCTTAGATATTTTTGTACAGAGTCTTATAGCATTCACAGTTTTCCCCAAGATTAAAATGCATCCATATGGGCCACTGCCATCTTGGATCCCCCCTAAACTACATTTTTTAATAGACATTTTCTGGAAATGTTTTGAAGTGCAGCCCCAGCTCAGTTCTCAGAAGCAGTGTTTAGAGGTATTGTTCTCCTCATGGTTGTCTATAAGCAGCAGGATCAGGAGGTATGGAAAATTTCATCAACTATGAAATTTCTTATCTCTAAACAGAGAAGCCCTACTACTATTCTGCTTTTTAAAAGGAATCAAAATGTGTGATTTTATAGATAAGAATTTTATAAAGAAATATTATAAAAATCCCAGGAAAGATGTAATTTTATATGTATGAATATGAGGAGTTGGTATGGGCAAAGATGCTAGTGTAAGGAGAAAATACCAGGAAGGAGCTCTGTAATGAGAACATGTAGCAAGCAACTCAGATACCTGAACAATCAAGAAAAATCTATGTACATATAAATATATATATATGTATATATGTATACATATGTAAATATATTAACATCAAATATCAAAAGTTCAAGTTCCAAATACAGTGATTTTGATATTAAATATCCAGTTAGAAGCTATGGTATGTGTTCTAAGAAACTGGCTATCAGAACTTAGTTGCACAAGAAAAACTCCTGCCCTTGCCAATGTGTATATATAAATGTATATATAGATATACATATATGCATATATATATAATATGTATCAATACAGAAATGCAGACTATTGGGTTTATCTTACAAAATGCATTCCTTATTTTAATTATTATTTTTAGAATGGGCAGTGCTGAGTAGCCCTTGTTAGACTGAAACTAACACTGTAAACCAGGCTTCTTTTAAATCTGCTACAATCATGGTGACTCTGTCACCTTTGCATGCCCTTGGACAACTGGAATTCATCATCACATCTGACATCTAATACATTTTAATGAAATGGAGCTTAGCAATTGTTTTGAATAGTTAAATTTTATTTGTGACAAACTGCAGCATATGCTTTAAGAATAAGTCTTCCTCATGAGAAAACAGATATTCTCTAGCCAAGAGCTCACGAGCTTGATATTTTAACCTCTCCTTTCACCTCTGTCTTTATTATCATACTAGTCAGTCAATGATATAGGTTCATCACACATAACAATACATATGTGAAGGTACCACTTCATATATGACAGTTAAGTGTTTACATTCTGAAAGACATTAATTTTTAATCAAATGTTGGTATTTGAAATAAAGAGATAGCTAGTCAAAAGATATAAAAATATTACCTATTGGGATCAAGATAGATATGAATGAATTTGTTAACTTGATTATTATCACTACTCTCCCTCTCTACCCCATACATATATCTATATACAATTAAATATAACATTTATCATTTATTTATATATTATTTTTCATATAAACTATCTTATAATATATAATATATAAATATAATTTATATAAATACATAAATATAATTATAAATGTAATTTTATATAATTATAAAATATAAAAATGGAAGAGTCACCAACCAGACATGGAGTAAGAAACAGAGAGCTGAGACTGAGAAACTGAGGAAAAGTGTTTCCCTGGTGAACACTGGGACTGGCCACTTGCCAAAAGAAAGCCTCTGGACTTCGGGTTCAACCAGCCTCTGGCCAGCCGACCCTACCTCCCACCTGGAAGAGAGTTTGCAAGGTCAAGGGACACATGACAGTTCAACTTCCTGAGGAAAGTTGATAGGACCCCAGAGGCACACAGATCCAGTTTCACTCTGAGGAGGGTTCTCAAGCCCCACAATTAACCAGACTCTGGCCCTCTGGCTTTACCTACTGGTCTTAGTAGGGTTCCCAGGCTCCAGCCTCTGGCACAGCCCTATCTGACTTCCTAAGGTGAGATTCTGAGACCCCAGAGACACATGGTCCCAGCCTCTGAGCCCCAGTGAATGCTGGGACTATCCACTGTCCCAATGAAAGCTCCTCCAGATCACAGTTTCTCAGTTGCAGCCTTCATGTAGACCAACCTGCCTTCCCAAGAATACCAGCTGGAACAAAAATCATCCAGTTTGGGTGATCATCCACCACAATCCCCTGCCTATGGATCCAAAGGGGACACAACCAGCACAGATGAGTTGCAGGCTATTCCCTGACACAAACCAAACAACAAAACTCAGAGCAATACAGCACCACTGGAACCCAGCCATCCTATTGTAGCAAGCACTGGAGATCCTATAACACCTAAAGTGCAAGAAAATGACCTTAAATCTGATGTTATGAAAATGATAGAGACTTTAAAACAGGAAAATAAATTCCCTCAAAGAAATACAGGGAAATACAATCAAACAAGTGAAGGAAATGAATAAATCTCTTAATGAAATACAAGGAAATAAAATCAAGTGGGAGAAGGAAATGAATAAAACAGTTCAAGACCTAAAAATGGAAATTAAACCAATGAAGAAAACACAAACTGAGGCACTCCTGGAGATGGAAAACCTAGGAAAGAGAACAGGAACTACAGACACAAACGTCACCAGCAGAATACAAGAGATGGAAGAGAGTTTCTCAGGCATAGGAGATATAATAGATGAAATTCATACATTAGTCAAAGAAAAATTTTAATTTAAAAAGCATCTAACACAAAACATCCAAGAAATTTGGGACACAATGAAAATACGGAACCTAAGAATAATAGGAATAGATAGTGGAGAAGATTTCCAGTTCAAAGGTCCAGAAACTATCTTCAACAAAATCACAGAAGAAAACTTCCCTAACCTAAAGAAAGAGTTGCCTATAAATGTACAAGAAGCTTACAGAACATCAAATAGACTAGATCAAAAAAGAAAACCTGACCATTACATATTAATTAAGACATTAAAAATACAGAAAAAAGAAAAAACAAAAGTCACAAATGATAAGGGTCAAGTAACATATATAGGCAGATCTATTAGAATTGCACAAGACTTATTAAAATCAACAGAGATTTTAAAAGTCAGAAGGGCCTGAGAAGAGGTCATAAAAGTTCTAAGAAATCATAGTTTGCAGCCCATAATACTGTACTCAGCAAAACGTTTAATCACCATAGATAGAGAAAACCAGATATTCCATGACAAAACCAAATTTAAACAATATACACAAATCTAGCCATACAGAAGATACTAAAAGAAAAATTCCAACCCAAGGAGGTTAACTATACCCATGAAAACACAGGAAATAATTAACTTATCTGCTACAAAGCCAAAAAGAAGAGAAGAACATGCATACACATACTAGCACCACCATCATGATAACAACAGGAACTAACAATCATTGGTCATTAATGTCTGTGAACATCAATGGACTCAATTCCCCCAACAAAAACACACAGGCTAGCAGAATGGATGCGAAAACAAAACCCATCATTCTGCTACATACAAGATACACATCTCAGCAACAAAGATAGACATGACCTCAGAGTAAAAGGCTAGAAATTTGTTTTCCAAGCAAATGGACCCAAGAAGCAAGCTGGAGTAGGCATTCTAGTGTCTAATAGAGTTTCAACCAACATTAATCAAAAGATATGGAGATGGACATTTAATATTCTTCAAACGAAAATTCCACCAAGATGACATTTCAATTCTAAACCTCTATGCCCCAAATACATAGGCACCCACATTTGTAAAAGAAACATTACTAAAGCTTAAATCACACATTGTTTCCCACACAATAGTAGTGGGAGACTTCAACACCCCATTCTCATCAATGAACAGGTCATCGAGACAGACATTAAACAGAGAAATAATGAAACTAGTAGAGATTGGGAATCAAATGGACCTAATAGATATCTACAGAACTTTTGGCATAAACACAAAAGAAAATACCTTCTTCTTAGCACTGTCACTCTGTGCCAGGTGGAGAATGCTGCTGTTCTGCTTGCAGTGGGGAACTCTGGCCTTGTCCTGTATAAAGCCAGAAGCACACGCACCTCTGTTGGAAGATCCAGCCTTGGTCAATCTAGGCAGAAAAGGGTGGAACATAGACTGGGAGATCCATATACTCAGGATGTCTGGAGAAGTGGGAGAAAGGATTTTTTTTCTCCACTCCCCAAGTGTTACAACTCTTTTAATGAGTAAGAAAGAGAGTTAGGATAGTCTTAAATCTCTCATGCATGCAATGAAAGATTTACTGCTGTTTTAGCTGAGCTGCCAGCACCAGGTTGGGCAGCTTCAAGGATGCTGGAGCTCCCAGAGCCAGGTTGGGTGTCAGGTGAATCCTGTGGCTATTTCATGAACAGCTAGCAAACAGCCATCGCAGATGACCTACACCAGGTGGTATGGGAGAGGTGGTGGGAGCCACTGGGGTAACCAGTGGGGGTAACCAAGAGGCAAGCCTGGCTAGGTAGCCTGCAGCAGCAAGGCACCCTATGCAAGCCTGACTAAGAAGGAGGTGGTAGTAGAGAATTCTTTACGAAAGGAAAAGTGCTTCCTACCCAAACCCAAAATAAACAGCTGAGTCTCAGGCAGTCATGCTAGAGAAAGAGAGAGAGAGAGAGAGAGAGAGAGAGTTTATTTCAAAAATCAGGGATATTGTAAACTTTTGGGAAGTGGGGAGAACTTTCAAAGATAAGCTAACACCGCTACTCCTTAAACTATTCCACAAAATAGAAACAGAGGGAACATTGCCAAACTCATTCTATTAGTCCACAGTCACCCTGATACCTGAACCACACAAAGACCCAACAAAGAAAAAGAATTTCAGAACAATTTCCCTTATGAACATTGATGTAACAATACTCTCTCTCTCTTTCCATATATATATATATATATATATATATATATATATATATATATAATCATCTTGTTTATATTGAACATCAGTCTTTGTCAAATGTGCCACACTTAAAAAACCAGAAAAATAAAATAAAATAGGAACTCGACAAGATGACAGCGATAAGCTCAGACACATTCTGATCATCAGGAAGACTGGACCACCACAGACATACACTCCTGAACAGCAGTTTGTGAGGTGTAAGCCTATCTGGGCTTGCCCAGCAAAGACAGGAACAATAAAGAACTCTGTACTTGACATACAGACACTGAAAAAATATAGACGCCAGACACAGGAGACAGAGAACTTCCTGCCGGGAAACAGATCACCTCCCAACACAGTGGAAGAGCCAGCAGACCAGATCTTTTCAGGACGCCAGCTGGCAGATTCAACCTCCAAACAGAGGCTCTCCTCAGTTTCCTGAATCTACAGCTTCCATTCAGGTGTTCTGACAACCAAAAGAAGACCAGCAGAGCCACTACAATAAGACTGAGAGCAAGTCTCCCTGGGATTTGCAACATGGCAACATCTGTATGACCAGTAACTGAGAGATTGGTCTAACAGGAGCTGAGCTTCCCTGAGCCCAAGCACACTGTGCACAGGATATAGACTACATATTGGAACTCCCTGCCCCTCCTCACCTCACCCCTTGGTTGGGCACTCCACTGGGCACCCAGGGTACAGCATCTATATCTCAACCCAGAGCAGTAAAGGAGTTCTGGACCATTGTGTGCAGTCAGAGAAACCGGGCTTCACCAGTTCACAGAACTTCAATCTGAGAGGCACAGGTTTACTCTGAGACTCATCTGAGAGTAGCTTGGAAGGGCCATAACCACAGTCCTAACACTCTAGCTACAGGGAAACTGCTAGAAGCCCCACCGACCCAGGGAGGCTACTCTGGAACACAGCACTTCTGGCAGGGAAAAGGTGGTTGTGATCCCCCCTGAGTGTAAGTGCTGTAGATGCCTTGTGAACTCCATATTGGAACTCCCTCCCTGTGCTCACTTTGGCAGGGCACTCAGTCTACAGCCTCAGTCTACAGCATCTAGATCTTGGTCCAGAGCAGTAAAGCAGTTCTGGACTATTGTGGGCTGCCTGGGAGAGTGAGTGGGCTGCACCAGACTACAAAGCTTCTGACAGAAAGGCATAGGTTGATCCTGAGACCTGCCCCCTGAGAGTAGCTAGGTAGGACCATATCCACAATCCTGACACCTTAACTACACGGAGTCTGTTAGAAGCCCTGCAGACCCAGACAGGCTACTCTGAAACACAGCACCTCTGACAGGGAAAAGGCAGCTGAGATCCCCCCTGAGTCCAAGTGCTGTAGGCACCTTGTGAACTCCATTTTGGACTCCCTGCCCATACCCACTTTGGCAGGGCTCTCATTTTACTGCCTCAATCTACAGCACCTAGATCTCGGTCTTGGAGCAGTAAAACAGTTCTGGACTATTGTGTACTACCCAAGCAACTGGGCTACACCAAACCAAAGAGCTTCTGACAGAGAGCCACAGGTTGATCCTGAGACCCCTCCAAGTGTAGCTTTTGAGGACCACAACCATAGTCCTGATACCCTAGCTAAAGGGAAACTGCCAGAAACCATGCCGGCTGAGGCAGTCTGGACTGGAGTACAGTGATTTTGACTGGGAAAAGGCAGTTGAGCTTCCCTGAATCCAAGCACTGTGCACAGGGTGTGAACTCCACATCAGAACTCCCTGCTGGCATAGTTTTTGCCCTTCAGCTGAATGCCCAAGCTACAACACAGAGAGCTCCAACACTGGAGTAGTGAAACAACCCCAGACTATTGCTCAGTGCCTAGGTGACATGGGCTATACCAGATCACAGTGCTTCTGACTGTAAGGTGCATGTTGAACCTCAGGGTCCCCTGGGAGCATCTTGGGAGGTCCATAATCACGACCCTGACACATAAGTTGCAAGGAAACTGCAGCTCTAGTCTACAGTCTGTGGCCTGCCAACCCCCACCAACATCACTAAGAAGACCAGCTAGATCTCAGGAGCCTGCAGACAAGAATAACACATATCACTCCAATCCCTGATCTGAGTTTTCAATTGGGAAGCAACAGGAAGGGATAAGTTCTTGGAAGCCCACTGAGAACCAGCTCCAACACAAGGCCCCATCCAACCTGTGGAGAGCTACAGATCACCAAGATTATATGGCCTCTACACCAGAGATCCCTCCTTGACACCAAGTCCAAAAGGCACCAGGAGGAATCAGCTAAGGACAACCAGATAGGTAAAGGCCAGGAAAAGAACAGAACTGACAAAAGTCAGAGAAATATGTCTCCAACAAAATTCAGCTATGCTAGTTCAGCAAGCCCTAACCATTCCACCACAGCTGAAACACTTGAAAATGATAACAAATCTCTACTTTGGAAAATGATATAGGCCTTACAAGAAGAAATTATATCCCTGAAAGAATAGTACTTGAAATTTTAGCTAGAGCAATAAGACAACTGAAGGAGATCAAGGGGATATAAATTGGAAAGGAAGAAGTCAAAGTATTCCTATTTGCAGATGATATGATAGTATACATAAGTGACCCCAAAAATTCCACCAGAGAATTTCTACAACTGATAAACACCTTCAGCAAGGTGGCTAGATACAAAATTAATTCAAAAAAATCAGTAGCCCTTCTTTACACAAAAGATAGGTGGGCCAAGAAAGAAATCAGGGAAGCAACACACTTCACAATAGCAACGAATAACATAAAATATCTGGTGGTAACTCTAACCAAGCAAGTAAAAAATTTGTACAACAAGAACTTCAAGTCATTGAAGAAGACATAAGGAGATGGAAAGATCTCCCATGCTCATGGACAGGTATAATCAACATAATAAAAATGGCCATTCTACCAAAAGCAATATACAGATTCAAGGGAATTCCAACCAATATTCCAACACAGTTCTTTACAGATCTTAAAAGAATAACTCTCAACTTCATATGAAAAAAAGCCCAGAATAACTAAATCAATCCTGTATAATAAAAAATTATCTGGAGGTATCACCATCCCAGATTTCAAGCTATACTACAGACCAATAAGAATAAAAACAGCATGGTACTGGTATAGAAACAGACCAG
This sequence comes from Lophiomys imhausi, assembly GCA_907164525.1. Lineage (NCBI taxonomy): Eukaryota > Metazoa > Chordata > Mammalia > Rodentia > Muridae > Lophiomys > Lophiomys imhausi. The sequence goes on along the minus strand of CAJQZJ010001694.1, from coordinate 1,095,094 downwards.
TTGACCGATGGAATCTAATTGAAGACCCAGAAATAAACCTACATACCTATAGTCACTTAATTTTTGACAAAGAAGTCAAAACTGCACAATGGAAAAGGACAGCATATTTAACAAATGATGCTGGTGTAACTGGATGTCAACATGTAAAACAATGTAAATAGATTCATATTTATCACCTTGCACAAAATGTAAGTCCAAGTGGATCAAAAACCTAAACATATAAATGGACACACTAAATCTAATAGAAGAGAAAGTGGGGAAAATCCTCAAACTCATTGGCACAGTTGACAACTTCCTGAACAGAATACCAATAGCTCAGGCTCTAAGACAAACGATCAATAAATTGGACCTCATGAAACTGAAAAGCTTCTGTAAGGCAAAGGACACTGTCACTAGAACAAATCGGCAACCTACAGATTGGGAAAAGATCTTTACAACCCCACATCTGACAGAGGGCTAATATCCAAAATTTTTAAAGAACTCAAGATTTTAAAAAATAAGAATCCATATAACCCGGGGATCCAAGATGGCGGCGGCCGGCGCGGATGTGTTTTGATTTTGGGGACAACAGTCACAAGGCAGCAAGTGTTCCAGGATGCTGTACAAAGGGCACGACCCCTTCTAAATCTCACCCAGCTACACAGGGACCACGGAAGATCCCTGGGCAGGATGCCCCTTCCAACTCTCGGACACGCTAGGAAGCCTCTGGACCCGGGAATCGGGATCACCCATCCCCCAAAAGGAGAGACCCCTGGTAAGATCCAACCTAATACCCAGCCGGCAGATTGTGAAACCACGCAGAGATAATCCCCACCCTGCTGGGCACTCCCAGGTCTCACACAGATGATACAATTATCTAGCAAAAAGTTGCAACCCTTGGAAGTGAGCGGAGATCCACTGCAAAGTGCTTTCAGACCACAGATCACAGTCTGTGATGTCACTGGCCAGTTTCCAAGCCACGAGAGTGGCAAGGCTATTGGAGCTGAACTGCAGATTTATCCGCTACAGGAACCAACCCCGGGCAAACTGCGAGATATTTGAAACTGTCTTATATCAGACTTATGTACTAGCATGGGCCCTTCCGGCGGGGAACCAGAGCTTACTTGTACAGATCTGCCACCTGAATTGATTAGGTCTCCACCTGGGCGGCGGGACTGAATGACTCACCTTATAGGGGTGGAGTAAGGCAACTTGAATCCTACACCACAGTGCCCCCTTTGGACCCAAGTCCAGAAGACAGCAAAAAATTCCACATGGCCAGAGGTCCCAGACAAAAAAAAAAAAAACAGAGCGAAATGTCTCCAACAAAAGAAAGCAACGCTATTCCGTCCAGCCCAAACCACCTCACCACAACTGAAACACATGAAAATGATGACAATTCTACATTATGGAAAGTGATAAAGTGCCTTCAAGAAGAACTTAAAACTATGAAGGAATTCAAAGAAGCCACAAATTTACAAGTCAAAACAACGAATAACATCATTAAAGAGCTCCAAGCCAAGGTGACCCAGCTTGAACAGGAAAAGGATAAAGCAATGAAAGATCTCCAGACAAAAACAAGCAAGCTGGAGAAGGAAATGTACAAAACGAACAATACCATTCAAGACATGAAAATAGAAATGGAAACAATAAAAAAAACACAGCCAGAGTTAAAAGAGGAATTGGAGAATCAAGAGAAGAGAACAGGAACTACGGGTGTGAGTATGAAAAATAGAATGCAAGAGATGGAAGACAGGATCTCAGGCATGGAAGATTCGATGGAAGAAATTAGTACAACATCCAAAGAAAATGAGAAAGCTAAAAAAATCTCTCACCCACAACATCCAAGAAATCAAGAACTCAATGAAAAGATGGAACCTAAGAATTATAGGCATAGAGGAAAGGGAAGACTCCCGACTCCATGGTCCAGGAAATATCTTCAACAAAATCATAGAAGAAACTTCCCAAACCTAAAGAAAGAGATGCCCATAAAATCCAAGAGGCTTACAGAACACCAAACAGATTAGATCAGAAAAGAAACTCCTCTCACCACATAATAATAGAAACTCCAAATGTAGAGAACAAAGAAAGGATATTAAAAGCTGTAAGAGAAAAAGGCCAAATCACATACAATGGCAGACCCATCAGAATCACACCTGACTTCTCCTCAGAAACTTTAAAAGCTAGAAGGGCCTGGACGGATGTCCTACAAGCCCTGTGAGAACATAGGTGCCCAGCCAGACTACTATACCCAGAAAAACTCTCTATCAACATAGAAGGAGAAAACAAGATATTCCATGACAAAATCAAATTCAAACAATATCTCATCACAAACCCAGCCCTACAGAAGATCCTAGAAGGAGAATTCCAACACAGAGAAGATAACTACACCCAAGAAAACAGAGGAAATAGAAACCTCCACAGCAACTGAACAAAAAGAAACACAAGACAGCCAGCTATACCAAAATAATGGGAAATAACAACCCCTAGTCACTAATATCCATCAACATCAATGGACTCAACTCGCGAATAAAAAGACACAGACTTACAGACTGGATCCGTAAACAAGACCCATCTTTTTGCTGTATACAAGAATCACACCTCACTATTGAAGATAAACACTACCTCAGAGTAAAGGGCTGGGAAAAGGTTTTCCAAGCAAATGGACCCAGGAAACAAACTGGAGTAGCCACCCTAATATCAAACAAAATAGACTTCCAATTAAAGTTAATAAAAAAGACAGAGAAGGGCATTACATGCTCATTAAAGGAAATGTCCACCAAGAGGTCATCTCAATATTGAACATCTATGCCCCAAATACAAAGGCACCTACATTCATAAAAGAAACACTTCTAAAACTTAAATCGCACATTGATCCAAACACTTTAACAGTGGGAGACTTCAACACCCCACTCACAACAATGGACAGATCATCAAGTCCAAGTGGATCAAAGACCTTAACATAAGTCCAGTCACACTAAATCTACTAGAAGAAAAATTGGGAAAAACCCTTGAACTAATTGGCACAGGCGACAACTTCCTGAACAGAACACCAACAGCTCAGGACTTGAGATCAACAATCAATAAATGGGACCTCATGAAACTGAAAAGCTTCTGTAAGGCAAAAGACACTGTCATTCGAACAAAACGGCAGCCTACAGACTGGGAGAAAATCTTCACCAACCCCACATCTGACAGAGGGCTAATATCCAAAATCTACAAAGAACTCAAGAAATTAAATGCCAAGAAACCAAATAATCCAATCAAAAAATGGGGGGACAGAGCTAAATAGAGAATTCACAAAGGAGGAATCCCTAGGCTGAGAGACACTTGAAGAAATGCTCAACATCCTTAACCATCAGAGAAATGCAACTCAAGACGACTCTGAGATTCCATCTCACACCTGTCAGAATGGCTAGGATCAAAAACTGAAGAATAGACAGCTAGAGTCTCATAGTTAAATTTTGAGTTGTTTAAGAATCAAGAGGGTGTTATAGATCTAAGAAGATACTCTTAAAAGTGTGTTGCAAGTTAGTACGAATGTTGAGTCAGATATAGACCTTTAAACTCATGGAGATGGTTAGACAGTAGAATGTTAAAGTCAGGGGCCAAATATGTATAAACTGGACATTGGGAAGGTATACTGGGCCATTTAACTCTCATAAATGTGGCATATTTATATCTGTTGTTTTGTATAATACTTACTGTTGTAAGAGAAGGATCCATCTGTTGGACTGAAAGGGGAAACCTCTGGGGGGAAGAGGGTGGAAGGGTGGGATAGGAAGGGGGAATAGGGAGGGGTTTGTGACTGAGATGTAACTTGAAGAAAAAAAAAATAAAGTATTTAAAAAAAATTCAAATGACAGCACATGCTGGCGAGGGTGTGGAGAAAGGGGTACCCTACTCCATTGCTGGTGGGAGTGCAGGCTTGTGCAACCACTATGGAGGTCAGTCTGGCGATATCTTAGAAAACTTGGAATAGCTCTGCCTCAGGACCCAGCCATACCACTTCTGGGTATACACCCAAATGCCCCTTCACGGAATCATAAGGAAGTTTCCTCATCTATGTTTACAGCAGCCTTATTTGTAATAGCTAGAAACTGGAAACAACCCAGATGTCCCTCAACCGAAGAATGGGTCAAAAAACTGTGGTACATCTACACAATGGAATATTATTCAGCTATCAGGAACAATGTAATTATGTAATTTGCAGCCAAATGGATGGAACTAGAAAAGCTCATTCTGAGTGAGCTCACCCAGACTCAGAAGGACGCATATGGCATCTATTCACTTATAGTAGGATTTTAGCTATGTAGTAGAAGGTATCGATACTACAAATAACACACCAAAGGGAACTTGGACATAGACTTCTTATTTTTAATTTTTATTTTTTATTTATTTTTTATATATTAGTTATATTTTTTCTATTTTTTAGTCTTTTTATCTATTGTATGTTTATTGGTTTGTTTGTTTAGTAGTTCTCTCTCCCGGGCAACGTGACACTTTTCACTGATGGTACTGCTTTGTAGCTCCCCAATGAATGAAGAGGCTCTTGGCCCTCATACGACCTCTCAACTGAGATGAGGGACTGTTATATAAGGACACCCTACCCCAGAGAAATGGGATGTAAGGGTTAGGAGCTAATATAATGCCTTCTTCGTCTCATCTCTTCGGTTCTGTGCCATGGAGACCACCAGTGCCAGTTGCAAGGAATACCTTCCATCCTCCTTTACACCCTGGAACCGTGTACTTGACTGGAGGAATGCCAGCCGGGCTGCACAATCAGTTCATACCTCTGCAGGTTACGAAAAAGAGAGTTACAAACAGAAAGAATTTTGATAACAAGGAGGTCCTGAGTTCCCAAGCCGCACCACTTCAGACTAGCAAGCCAGGCTCCTCTGAAGCCACCAAAATGATTCCCCAAGTCTGTCAGCCTCCCCCACATCCTCTCACGCTGCTCAGCCTGCTTCTTCTCAAGTTGAAACTGCCTCCCAAGGCCATGGTGTGTCCCATCAGAAGTCAGTGCCAAGCTCCTTAAGAAGGAAATCGAGGAAGCTTGCTGTCAACTTCAGCGTTTCTAAACCTTCTGAATAAATTTGGTACCTGGGAATTCATTTCTTTTATCTCCATCTACCTTTTTATAAATTGATATCTGTGTCAGAAATGTACTATTTTAGAATATGTTTAGATTGAATATTTTTTATTTTTAAGTTATCAGGCACTTTTCATGCTATTTAAGACTATATATCAAATTGTGCACTTTAAATAAGTGCAATTTGTTGTACAAAGGTGATACCTCAATAAAGCTGTAAAAAAGAAAAAAAAGAATTCAAATAACCCAACAAAAAGTGTGGTACAGAGCTAAACTGAGAATTCACAAGAGAGGAATCTCTAATGGCTGAGAGACACTTGAAGAAATTCTCAACATCCTTAATCATCAGACAAATGCAACTCAAGATGACTCTGAGATTCCACCTGTCAGAATGGCTAAGATCAAAAACTCAAATGCAGCACATGCTGGCGAGGGTGTGGAGAAAGGGGAAAACTCCTCCATTGCTGGTGGGAGTGCAGGCTTGTGCAACCACTATGGAGGTCAGTCTGGCAATATCTTAGAAAGCTTGGAATAGCTCTACCTCAAGACCCAGACATACCACTTCTCCAGGCATACATCCAAATGATTCCTCACCAAACCACAAGGGCATCTCTTCAACTATGTTCATATCAGCTTTATTTGTAATAACTAGAAACTGGAAACAACCCAGATGTCCTTCAACTGACTAATGGATAAAAAAGCTGTGACACATTTACACAACAGAATACTACTTAGCCATCAGGGAAAAAAAAAAGGAAATCATGCAATTTGCTGCCAAATGGATAGAACTAGAAAAGCTCATCCTGAGTAAGCTAACCCAGACCAAGAAAGATGCACATGGCATCTATTTACTTATAACTGGATTGTAGCCATTTAGTACAGGATAACTATCCTATAACCAACAGACTGAAAGGAACAGGAACATAGACTTTGTTACGTGTTAGTGGGATACTTTGCCCTAGTGGAGCTGCCATGTAGGCCCCCAGTGCAAGAGAAAGCTTTTTGCCCTCATATGGCTGCTGAACAGAAGAGGGCTGAAATGTAGGACATTACACACTGGAGGAGTAGGATAGGTGAGGGAAGGGGGAGAGGGTGGGAGCGTGAGAGGGTGTGCCCAGGAGAGGTGGAGGGAGGGGACTGTGATGAAGATGTAAATGGAAGTAATAAATAAGCATGTAAATAAACAAAATAAAATAAAAGGAATTCCTAGAATTGATAAGTAAACATTTTCAAGGTCAAAAAAAATCATACTAAAATTAGTTCTAACCCCTATAGTACAAATAAAATATTAGAACTTGATACAAAATGTCTAATAAAATAACACTGATTATCATACAAGTTGGTCATATCAAATTCTACTGTCTTTTGAAGCAACCACAATATTCACATATTACTAACAAAAAATACAAGGGTCCCATCCAAAACTGTATGAAAGCAGGAGTGGTTCTGAAACATAGATACTGTATGATCCCATTCATACAAGAATTTTAAAATAAAAAGCAATCTAATCTATCCATGCTGCTTGGAAAATGTCATGGTTAGTATTGCACACAAAGAGGCTTTGGGGTCCTGAAACACTTAGGAGCTGGATGTTGTTTGTTTGTTTTTCAATATGCATAGTTTATAAAAAATATATTAAGTCATATTCTTGAGATAAGTACAGTTACCTGTAAATCTTCTATAATTCAGTGCATTTTTAGTTTAAAATGAATTAAATAAAACTCTTATTTTTTCCTGACTTACAAAGGTAAGGATGGATGTGAATGGATGGGGTGGGGGAGGATGTGAATTACAGTTGTCAGCATGTAGCTTTTCATCTAGCTTTTATATTACCCTGGTTAAAGGAAAAGTAACCCAAAGCCAAGTAGTACGTGTCTGCCTGTAACATACAGAGATGGTCAAAATTAACAACACAAACATTTTCCAGCAATGCTTTTGATATTCTCTGCATGTAAGGTAAGAGACAAGTTCTAATGGAACTCTTTGAAGGCTGCTAAAAGTCGGGCTCACTGCTGGAGCACTTAGCTTCTGTGACCTTTACTGCAGGCTCTCCAGACACTCCACAGAACACTGTTGTTTTCTGAAAGTAACTGCCACATGAGGTCAGAAATCCAGTCAGAAGCTGAACTCTAACCTGTAAGTTTCAATGTGAGTTAAACTAGAGAATTTTTAACAAGAAAAATACTGACATTTTGATGCTAGTGAACAGTCCATATTTTAAAAAGCTAAAACTAACTAACTATAGAAATCTGTTTCATACTTCCTTTTCTTTCCCAAAACAAAGAATTAAAGTCATACCAAATTCTGAATGTCATCCAATGAATGTCTCACATGAAACTATTTCAAATATAAGATCTCAACATACCTAATAGTTAATTAACATTTAGCTGTTTTTAGGTCATTTCTACCTGTTTTCAAAATCAGAATCAAAGTGCTTAAATGAAAATATTTTTAAACAATTAATACAATTTTAAAAACTCTACGTCACTGAAATTTAAGTCTTATAAAACTTCAGAATAAATAAATACACTTGCATGAATCATTAAGTATGCAGTTGATGTCAGCTCAGCAGAGTTAAAACTCTTGTGTTTGGAATGTTGAAAGGTCAGTTGTGCAGGAAACAATAATGAGAACTACTTCAGCAGTACTTAACAACTCCTTATGTGTCAGGCACATACAAAAAGAGCTTCGTCAATTTGGTATTCAAGCAACCCTAGTTTTAATAGGAGCTTATGTAAAAAGAGGAAATGGACATACAATGTGAAAATGTTTAAGTTTAAAGCCCCTCATTATATGTTATATAAGGAGCTACAGCATCTTGAAAAGAGAGTTATAGTATGAACAAGACTGTTTGATAATGTTTCCTCCAAGGAATTCTAAGACTGCATTGAAAATCAGCATTTATGGTTTTTGAGTTTCCTTTAAGAATGAAGCCTGTATTTATTAGAATAGTTTGTGAACTAAAATAAAAACAAATCGCGCTTGTCTGTCAGTGCTTAAAGCAAGAAACTAATCTTTAGAGTAGTATTTTGACTCTGAAGTTTACTAAAATCTGCACCATTAAAAGGCCACAATGTCCAGGGAGGAGGTGGAGGGAAGGGATGGCAATGGAGACCTAATGAAGTAATAAATAAACTTTTTTTAAAGGCCACAATGATTCAAGTGTAACTTATTCAGATATTCAATAGTTACTGAATTTTTGCTTTGAAACAATCTTGTAACACAGGGGCAGTGGCCAATGAAACTTCTGTCATATTTCTCTTATTGGAAGAAAAAGACAAAGCTTGCTTTTTTTCTGAATGCCTCTGGCCACTCCTAGAGATGAGTCACACTGAACACACAAGCTACCTTTCTATAGTGTAGAGTTTATTTGTGTTTTATTATTTATCAAACAGTAACTGAGGAATTTATGAATAACAAAATGCTTCTCAAAATAAATGAGGGATTCCTTTCACTTGGTTATTAATTATAGATCCTAAACTGGACTCTTTGGCCAGGAGCGGAGCTGCTCAGAATGAAAGGTACAAAGTGGGGACCCTGCTGTGTGGGTAAACTGATGACTCACTTTTAATATTAGGTTGAGCCGGGCACTCAAACTCTGCCAAGTCAGCTCCACAGGGAGCCCCACTTCATCCCACTCACGTTTCCTAATAACAGCGCTCTGTTTCAACACTGCTCAAGCCGGCCCTGTTCCCTGTGGCATTTTGATGTGAAAATGAAGGCAGCACACACAATAATGAATTGTAGCGACTTTTAGGATAAGATTTTAAAGCATCAATTTGAAAGGCTACGGATAATTATGTCAACGGCACGCAGTCGTTAACTAATGAAAATCAGAAATGATTCACCATTATTATCTTTTTTGTTTTGTTATAAAATGAGGTCACCTGCATTAACAGCAAGATAAATTTGCTTTTATTCTGAATAGGAGGAAGATGCTGGCAGGGAGGAGGTGCATTGATACACCGTATCCTTGTAAAAAAGAGGAGTCTGAAGCAGGTTTAATTTATAAACCTGAGGCCAAAGAAGTTTCATGTGACGCTGGCCATGCATTGCTGTGTTTTGACGTTAGGTATTTAAGCTATCAGGCTGGTTGAGATTTTTATGACCTCTGTAGACATGTTTATTTGAAATCTCTCTGGCTTTCCTTGGTGAACTTTAGACATGCAAAAGAACCCCAGGGCACAGACTCACCTCCGGCAGATTTGTTTCCCATTTTTCTGTTCTCAGAACTCCAGCTCCATCACCGTTGCCACGCAGATCAAAAGACCCATGTTTATTGTCCAGGCCACATGGTGGAAAATATATCTCTGCATAAGCTCTGCATTAAGTTTCCTGCCTAAGACAAAATCCTTTCTGTTTAGAAACAAAGATTGTTCTTCAAGATCCTGGGCTTGCCTGAGAAGCTGCCCTGCCTAACTGCTGGCAAACCCAGCGCTGTTTTGTTTCTAAATGGGAAGAAATCGTTGCTTTGGTTTTGTGTCTTTAATATCCTCATCCCCCTCCCTACCCAACAGCTTTGGGCTCCTTTAGAAAAGTCACTCGGACTTCTGTACACATTGTTTCTCCTCAGACTAAAAGAGCCAAGAATGCAGAAAACAGGTGACTTGACCATTTTAGCTGGATTTTGAAAGGTGAGCCATTCATCAGTCTCATCACTTTCCAGGTTTCTCCTTCATAATTCTGCAGGTGCTTCTTCCGGGGATTAAAGAAAGTCCTTTAATCGACAAAATCCTGAACTAGTGTAGCACCAAGGGCCACACAGTATTACTCAGCAGCAAGGATTCGATTACCAGGGTCAACACAGATGTATTTAAGTCCTCTATGAACCAATTTTGTCCTAAAAAGTCCACATGTAGCTGCAGTGGATTTTTCTTATTAGAAAACCTCTCTATAACTGAAACTCGTGAAAAGTTCTTTACTTTGCTACAAGAGTAGGCTGTTTCTGCCAAGAGCTTGAAGTGATTTAAGAATCTGTGTAATAAAACTCAAGAATCAGAAGGGACAAACTATGGACTAGAAAAATTATCTGTATGCCACACAGACATTTTTCCAAGGAGGACAAGCAAATCGACAGGTACATAAAAACTTGCTCAATGTCACTAACCATCAGGGAACTGCAGATCAAAACTACAAGAACTTGCCTCTGACTGCTAGGCTAGCTATGATCTAAAAACTAGAAAAATGTTGAAAAAGACACGGGGAAAAGGGAGTCTTTGCATAGTGTTGAGAGAAATGTAAATTAAAATATCCATTGTGGAAGACCATATGTGTGTTCTTCATAGAACTCATAGTAGAACTACCTTATGATCAAAAATCTTGCTTACTGCTACATCATCAAGGAAATTGAAATCAGTATGTTGAAAAAATATCTACATCCTAATCCCTTTTCACTACAGAATTATCCACAAAAGTCAAGGTATGGAGCCAACTCAAGGATCCCTCAGCAGATGGAATGTATTAAGGAAATGTGCTATTTTTGGATGATGCAATATTAGTCAACTTTTAAAAAAATCTTGACATTTTCAACAACTGAGGTTAAACTGGGGGGGCAATATGCTTCATAAAATAAGCCAGGCAAATATTTCATGACCTCATTTCTATATAAAACTTTAAATAATTGAAGCAAATAACTGAAAGTTCATGTTCTGGTCCCATGTATATATTCCAGGTCACACAACCTCAGAAGCAGACAGTAGAATGGTGGTTAGTAAAGGCTGTCTGGGGAAGACCATGGGAATATATTGGCCAAAGGGTAGAGTTTCAGTTAGGCAAGATAAATAACTTCATATAAAATACGGCCACTACAAATTAATAGTTTAAGAGAGTGAATATTAAATATTAGCACACCCACACCACCAGCTAGATCTGCTGGCAACTGAATTCCTAATAACTGCATGAGATGAAGAAATTTCCTTGTGATGATAATTATGCAATGTACACACATCCTATCACAACAATGTATACTCTAATACAATTTTCCTTTTTTAGTTGTACTTGACAAAGCTAGGGGAAAATGGAATTCAAAGGATTTGCTATGATTTATGGGCAAGAGTCCTGCTTCTAGAGCCCTGTGTAAATAAATTCCATAATAGAGTGACCTACTTCTTAGTATTTGCTTTTACTCCACTCTTGTCCTCTCCTGCTCCCTTTTTCTTACCAACCAACCTCCCTCTTCTTACCAACAAACTTTTGTTTTCTCTCACAAAATAAACCGTTGTTATGGTAGTAATAACCTAAAAATAAATTAAAACTTTATATAAGCTATGTAAATATAATATATGTGTAATATATAAATATAAGTCAGAGTTTTGAACACATTTAAAAACTTTATAATCTAATTCTTCACACATTAAGGGCTAAATGGCATTGATACCCTTCACTTTTGATTTCACTTGATTCAATTTCAATTGTTTAATGTCCTTTCCCATAGTGAACTGACTTACACACAGTCCGAAGATAGTAGTAATAAGTATTTTATCTTAGCACGTGTATATGTCCAGAGTGTGTTTGTTGTTTTCACTTCAAAGCTGTATTAAGCCCTACATAGAGGCTCAAACAATGTGTTGTAAAAATTGTGGCATTTCTACAATTTATAAAGTATTTTTAAAAAGTCAAAGATCTAGGAGAATGAAAAAAAAAGTACTTGTAAGGTGTAACTTGTTGCAGGTACATAAACTAGTTCTAGAGGTGATACGCACTTATTACTTTAGCTCTTCTCATAGGTACTTATACATATCACAACAGATATGTGTAATTCGCCTAATGACTGCCTGTCTCACGAGCTAGTGCTGTTACATAATAGTGTTTTAAGAAATGCCAGTCCAAAAATCCAAATATTATTAATACAAGGAAAATTTCAGGGTTGTAGTGGAGGTGGTATACACATGGTAAGATCGTGGAGGATATTCCTGCAAGCTACTAAATATCCTGAAGGCTCTACAGAAAACAGCACAACTGACCAAATCAAAGGGCCAGAGAAGGAACAGGCCAACAGTGGTGCTTTGTGTTCTTGTCAGTAGGTAGCAAGTGGTATGTCTGAAAAGCTGTGAAACCAAGAGTGCCCACTGAGACTCAGAGGGACATCACTGATAGGATAAGAGCTGAAGGCCCTGAGGCAATGTGGCCCTGTGAACTACTAAAAATAACAAATAGCCTGTTTTGGTGAGAAAAGAAAAAAAAAGAAAGGAAGAAAGAAAGATCTAGACAAATTTTAAGAGCAAGCAGTAGAGCTGGCTAAGAATGCCAAACATTGTATTATTACTTTGCAAAGTGATTTGAAAAGACGAAATCCTTATCTGTGTATATAGAAACTGTTAGGTGAAGACTAAAGTAGAAGTGAACCTGCAGTGGGAAGGAAGGCTGAGGCAGGAAGATTGTGAGCTGAAGGCCAAATTGGGTGCCTAGAGAGTTTTGGACCAGTATACTCTACATAGTGAAATCTTGCTTCAAAAATAAGTAATTCTTTAAGAAAAACAATGTGTTGATACACATAAGCTGAGTCAGGAGAATCATAAATTCAACACCACCTACCCAGCAAGATCTTGTCTCAAAAAACAAAAAAACAAAACTGAAGATTGGGGTGGGGTGCATTTAAGGACCAAATATATAAATATGCATAGGAATCTGCAACAAAGAACACCTAATGTGCACAGCAGGAGGACCCAAAGAAGGAAAGCAAACAACTGACAAAAAACTAAAGTTCCAAATGACTCCCCTTTAAATGAATGTGAAAGTCCACTTCACATAATGAGCTGTGTGTCCAGCAGTGTTCCACTCGAATGGTTAGAAGTTGAAGCATTCTGGTAAACAATCAACTGTGCGAATACAAAGAAAAAAAACCATACCACAGTGACATATAAAATTAAGATTATAGTCAAACTTCTAACATACCTGGAGGAAATGCCTCCAACTGAGGAAAGAAAAATGAAGCACATGCATGGCTGACCCACACAGGCCTCCCTCAAGCCTGAAGACTTTTAGCTAAATTTTGTGAACATAGAAGAATTCAGAAATTATTGCTCCCAAGAGTATTTCCTGAAAATTCCAATGAATGGACCTCATACTACAAAACATTTTGCAGCAACATCAAAATAAAGATGTGGTGGTTGTTAAGGGTACCTCCACAAATGACTCGAAGGAAGGTTGTAATTGCAAAGGCAGCTATAACACAGAGAGATAAAACTAACAGAATTAGTGGTTAGAAAACAGAAAAATAAGCTTTCAGCTCTGCTACATTTGCTTCCAGTGGAATGTATTGCTTATTATTTTAACTCACAGTGACCTCACTGTACTGAAAAAATACCAGAAGCAATTCCTTCACTCAGTTTTGCAGTTTCTTGTTAAACTGTTGTTCTCCTTCCCACATCTATTCTTTTCTGGCTTTATTGACTGAGACTCCATTCAGTTTCTCTACAAGATTCATATATGAGCTTCCATGAATGATCAAAGCCTATAGTGTTTGTCTTTACATGTTTATTTATTTAGCATGACCTGAAATTCTGTCTTTGTTGTGGCAAATGAAAGGACTTCCTTCTTTTTTATACCTAGCTAGTATTCCGTTCTATAAGTTATTATGTTTCCCTTCTCCATCTGCATTGACTCCATAACCTTTGGCTATTGTGAACAGTGCTGCAACAGCATGGCAGCAAAGAATCTTTGTTAAAGGCACACTTTTATGCTATTTACTTGGTATATTAATATCTCTACCTCCCTACCTCCCTTCCAACCCACTGACCTAAGGTACAAAACTAAAATAGTATGGAAAGAGGATGTAGACCTCTTTAGATGTGGGTGCTTGGGACAATTCATCAGGTTTCCAGCAGTCTAGCCACACAGCATAAAGAGGAAGAAGAACCAGCAACAACAGCATCATAACCAATCAGGAAACATGGCAGCAGCACAAACCAGCAGCAGTTCAGAGGACCTCTAGCAGGGACACTAGCAGCAGTGGCGGCTCCAGTATCTGCTGCAGTTGTGGAAGCGGTTGCTGCACCCCCCACTTGGGGCCATGGTCTCTTCCACCCGACCTGGGGCCTGCAATCAGCAGGAGTGATGTCAGCAAACTCAAAGTGATCTCTAAGCATTGTCTGGAGTATTTTAAAGTGAAGCAGCAATGAGAACTGATGCCAAGCAAAAGCCCCTCTGTGTTTCTGGAGTTTCTAGTTATATCCCCTCAAAATCCACACAAGGATGTTTTTCCAGTTGGCAGACACCATGTTCCCCACGCAAGGTATTTTCCTGTTTACTGAGATCATGCATTATCCAAAGAGTCCATTCATCCCAGCATGTTTTCCAGCTAGCAAAAAGCATGTCCCCCACATGGGGCAGTTTCTGGCTGACAAAACATCATGTGTTCTTCCACAAGTTTGTTTTTCAGCAGTGTATCTAACACTTCAACACTTGGGATCAAACAAAAAACACATTCATTCAACACAACTGTGTTTAAAAAAAAAAATCAAAATTCCCACCAGACTCTGTCATGAGGATTTATATCTTTTAGACATACACTTATGTAACTGAACTTTTAAATTATTATTTAACACTTATTTATTTATTACTAAATTCACTTATAACAAACACCAACAATTTCTTACCTATTAATCCTATAAAATCCTACAACCCCTTTAACCTATCCACTAAACCTATTGATAATTATAACAACTACTTTCATAACCTTTTAGAATGATACAGTCTCTGGGGCAGGTCCTCAGTCGTCAGGAATACAGTCTTTGTTGTAGATTCTTTAACGCACTTAGCAGTCCTTTTTCTGGATCTCTCAGATGCAGGTTCGTCAGGGTAGTTGGTTATTGCAGTCTCACCTTAAATAAGGCTTCATGCTTTCTTCTCTGTGGGAGACCCCAGCCGTCTGCAGGCCAACTTCTTTTGAATCAGGAACTCAGCTGCTCTGCCTCAGTCCTTAAAG
>CAJQZJ010001694.1:1003609-1053020 GCA_907164525.1 Lophiomys imhausi | reverse complement strand
GAATTAAGAGACAGTATCAGAAACTCCTCTATATTTTCTAAATCTAATTTATCTAACCCCTACACAGTTACTTTAGAAATTCTATTTGCATGGAAGCATACATGTCCAAATATAAAGTAGAACACTATAGAATTAATTCTATCAATCATGGTCTTTGAGTTGCTTCATGACACAGTACATCCATATTTAGAATTTAAGAAAATGCCATACAGTTTACATACAACCACTGCTTGTTCATATTGCCACAAGACAGTACATATGTTTCTTTTTCTCTGTGTCCTTAGGAGCATGTTATTTGACTCATGATTTATTTCTGTTTTGTTTTATTTTTATCTTTTTAAATAATAGATTCTCTACTGAGAGAGCAATAATCCCTTGTCCATTATATTAGTATTTCATGAATTTGACAGTTGTTTGTCTTCATTTGAAAAGTATCTATTTAGTTTTTTTTTTTTTTAGCCCATCTTTAAATTATATGGGTTGTTTTAGGAAGTTCAGCTCAGCGAGCTTCTTTTATGCTGTAGATGGCATTCCCTTGACAGATGAGGAATTTGCACTTTGTCTATTACTGTTCTATTGATGCTAAGAGACACCATGACTAAGGCAACCCATAAAAATCATATTTAATTGGAAGCTTGCTCATAGTTCTAGAGGGTTAGTCAAAAAAAAAATCATCGCAGCAGGGGCACATAGGCATGGAGCTGGAGCTGTAACTAAGAGCTTTACATCCTGATCCACAGGCAGAAAGGGACACTGGGCCTGGAGTGGGCTTTGAAACCTCAAAACTCACTCCCAGTGACACACCTCCTCCAACAGGGCTACACCCTTACTCCTTCTCAAACAGTCCGTACACTTGGGAATAAGCATAAAAATATATGAGCCTATGCAGCCATTCTCATTCCAACCATGACACATATATTCAGTATAATTCTAGCAATTGTCCAGCTCTGCTGTCTGTTTCTTTGGTGGTACAAAAGTTTCTTTGATAGAATTTCATTCTGTATCTTGACATTTGTTTCTGTGTCTCTGGGTCCTAGCTTAAAAAAGGATCAGTACCTGGACCAATGCCTTGAAGTGTTTTCACTGTATATATATTCTTGGTTTTGTTTGGTTTTTTTTTTTTTTTTTTTTTTTGGTTGTTGTTGTTGGGTTTTTTGTTTTTTTGGTTTTTTTTGAGTAAGTGATTCATAGACTCAGGTTTGTGTTTAACATTATGTCTTTCATCCATTTTGAGATGATTCTATGTATGGTGCAAGGAGGAAATTTGGCTGCATTCTCCAGAATATGTATGTTCCATCTCACCAGCACCATTTATTGATGACACTGTTCTTCACTAACTATAAGCTCTTGTGCTTTTGTAAAGATCACTTGGATCTCTGAATATAAATTATGTAAATTCTGTATTCCTTATGCAATTCTACTTGTCTGAGTGTATGTTTTAAAAGGAACTCTTGTGTTTAGTTACTATAGCTTTCTGTTGTATTTTAAAGTCAGGTACTACAATCCTTTCAGCCATTCTGCTTGTTGTTTATTTTGCTGGGATTTTTGCTTTGTTTTGTTTTGTTTTGTTTTTCTTTTGTTCAGCATCACTTCAGCTATTCTGGATGTTTTCTTGGCTCTGTATACATTTTAGAGTTGATTTTTCTATTTCTTTGAAAAAAACTATTGGTATTTTGATGGAAATTGCATTGAATGGATAAATCACTTTGGTTTCTGTGGTTATTGTAACAATACTTCTAATCTGTGAACACGAACCCAGGGCATCTCCATTTATGGACTCCTAAATAAGTTCTCTCATCAGTGTTTTATGATTTCCATTATATACATCTTTTACTTCTCTGTCATTTCTAGTTTTTTATTGTAATTATTGTGATTAGGGTTAATTTCTTTATTATCAAATTTATGATTCATGTGTAAAATTGAGACTATTTCTGTTTGTTATGTTTACTCCCTGGGCTCAATATCAGTTCTATTTTTGGTAACATATTTAGACAGTTTACTTATGGAATTATATCACTTGTAAACCTGAAAAATTAATTCCTTCCTTTC
This sequence comes from Lophiomys imhausi, assembly GCA_907164525.1. Classification (NCBI taxonomy): domain Eukaryota; kingdom Metazoa; phylum Chordata; class Mammalia; order Rodentia; family Muridae; genus Lophiomys; species Lophiomys imhausi. The sequence goes on along the minus strand of CAJQZJ010001694.1, from coordinate 1,050,971 downwards.
CAACTTGTAAATCATTTCTTCCTTTGTCTTGCCTGGTTGTCCTTGCTGAGACTGCCAGTAGTATTTTTTAAAAGACTGGTAAAAGTGTTCTTCCTTCTTTTATCCTATGTTTACAGGAAACATTTCAGCTTTTCCCCACAGTGTGGTTTTGACTATAAGTTTAACACACAGCCCTTAGCATTTGGGAGTATGTCCTTTCTGTGTCTAATTTAAAGAGATCCAAATACAAAGGGAAATCAAATCTGATCAATTTGTTTTTCTGCATCTACTAAAGTGATCATATGATTTTGACAGAAATCTCAGTCTGCAATTCCAGAGGAAGTATAAAAATTCTAAATATGTGTCTAACAGAAAAACAGTAGCCAAGATCTTCCACAAAAATAGCAGCAATGGGTGATTAAGAACCTTGGGGCAGCAGTAATAGTGAAAATTTAACATTTGTCTCCTTTTCAAGGACAAAGAAATGAGAAACTGACAAACTGTACAAAACCATCAAAATCATTCTTGAATAAATGAAATATCTTGAGTCCTGTTAACAAGCTGTGTGGCAGAGTTTTGACTAATTAAAAGCTAGTAAAATGCAAATAATTTTCTCTGACTATGAAACAATATCTGGAAATTTAAAACAACTTTTAAAAATTTCTTCATTTAAGGTTAAGCAAGAATACATTCGCTATCAATTATTAAATATAAATTCCAAAGTAAATGGAACGATATTTAGGAAAGTGTGATTATAGTAAAATAAATTGACATATAATTTGAGACTCTGAAATAAATTTATTGAAGTTTACAACAACAAATATATACAAATTTTCAAAACACAGCCATCCTTATCTTTTATCACTTTGGAATCTCTTGGTTTGGTGAGGGAGGGATTTTTCTTCTGTTCTCTTAGATCCCCTTTTCTTTCTTACTGTATTTGTTGTGTATGGCTCATTGACAGCTTCTGTATCTCAGAATCAATTACTCCTTAGGCAGACACTCAAAGGGGTTAAGACAAAGATCAAGCAAATAACTCTGAATCTGTTGCTCTCTCTTGATTCTGCTCCCCACCTGCCTTTCAAAATACCTCTTGTGGCTAAGAAGAGTGGGACCCCCAAGTACCAGCATGCTCATTGGAGTGATTTCCTCACTGTGCTCCTTCTTTCCTCTGGGCAGCAATACAGAAACTAATGCAATGGAAAATCTTGCATTTTTAAAAAGGATGGAGAGGATAGAAAAAGGGAGGGGGGAGGGAGGGAAGGAGAGAGGGAAGGAAAAAGGAATGAAGGAAAGAAAGGGAAAGGAGGGGAAAGATGGAGTCAGAGAGGGAAGAAGAAGTAAAGAAATGGGTATGTCATTATTAACGTCATTATTGAGCATCTACTTTAAAACAACAATCTTGAAGGAGGCAGCTGAGCAGCAGACAGATGGAACAGACAGATCATTGTGAAGACCCTGACAGGCAAGACCATCTCTCTTGAGGTCGAGTCTCTGTGACACCATGGAGAATGTGTTATCAATTTTGGCCAAGATCCAAGACAAGGAAAGCATTCCACCTGACCAGCAGAGACTGATATTCGCCGGCAAGCAGCTGGAGGATGGCTACACCCTGTCTAACTGCAACATCTAGAAAGAGCCCATCTAGCACCTGGTGCTGCGCCTGCATGGTGATATCGTCGAGCTGACATTTTGTCAGCTTGCCCAGAAGTACAACTGTGACAAGACAATCTGTTGCAAGTGCACCCCTGCACCCATGTGTAGTCAACTGCCTCAAGAAGTGCAGCCACATCAACAACCTGCACACCAATAGGTAAAAAAAAAAACTAGAACCTTACCTGGCCTGTGACCCCGGGACCAAATAAAAACCAATTTCTTCTATTTTTCAAAAGCTCCTAGCTCCGTGTGTCTGTCTGTGGTCACTAAAATACTGGGCACTACTTAAGGCTTTACATGTAAAACACTGCAATATCAGCTTGACTTAGAAAATAAAAATTGATTTAAACATGGTTGTATATATGAACATATGAAATAATTTTGGTCTATGTTTAGATACTGTATTAGAATATCTGAGATTAGGTAACAGAAAAAAATAGAGAATTATTTAGTTCACAGTTGTTGAAGTAGGAATTGCTAGAATATGCCACAAGGCATCTGAGGAGGAGTTTCTTATATCACACTGTGGTAGAGGTCATCACTGAGAAGAAATCAAGTGTTCTGATTGTATTGTGTCTTCTAATAAAACTACTAACACCATCATGGAACTGCGTCCCTCATAACCTTATCTCGTCTATTATTTCCTGAGCCCCAACCTTCAAATAACACTAACAAGAATTTGGGGATTAAATCCCTAATGCATGAACCCAAGAGGAGACATTCAACCACAGCACCTCAAATCTTAGAATCAGAAATATTTTTAAATTTGGTGGTCACATAACTGATCAAAAGAGAATATTCAAAAGTGAATTGGAAATAAAATGACTCTTTGGCTGGGGAGGTGGCTCAGTGTCTATTATATACACACGAAGATCTGAGCTCAGATCCCAGTGCCCTACTCCAAATACAAGAAGGTAAAGACCAACATCACAAGTCGTCCTCTAACTTCTACACATGGACTATGGCATACACACACCTCCCCCAATACATGTTCACTTGTATGTACATACATCATACACATTGGATACACATAAAGAGAAAGTACTTTTTATGTGAGTTAAGGCCATGCTTCTGCCTTATATACTTACATAAAGGAGATGTTTCTTACAGATTGGTGCAATGTCTGGAAGTTTTACAGCTAGAAATTAAAATGGGTAAGTGTATGGACAAATGTTAACTAAAATTAGAAGTCTTGGGAGAAAAGGAGACTTTATTAGTACATTTTATGTATTCTACAGTCTAGCAAAATCAAAATGTATGTCTAGAAAAAGGAAGACTGTTAGGTGTGTCCAATCAATGACTGGTGAACCACAGGTAGCCAAGATAGCTATGGATATACCTCAATACAAAAATTTAAACTAACATAAAACATGATGATTTTTTGTATTTTTAAGCACATTTGCACAGTTCTTGAGTGTGCACATGTGGGTGATTCTTCTGGACCACTTTCACAAGAGGATGATAGCTTAAAGAGATACATAGAATCACCAAATTTGTAACTCTCAGAAAAGTTATATTTCTCATTGCAAATCTTACAATTTCTTTCTTGTTATGATTTGGTTTAGCAGTTAACTTGACATCAAAGTTACCTGTGTTGGTGTTGTAGGCTTGAGCTCCAAGTTCTTGTCTTCCAAATTAATTGATTATTCCTCATTGATACATCTGACTCTTGAATTGATAAAACTGAGTAAACCCCTGTATTATAAAGGTGCCTATAATGACAAAGCTTTCAATTCAGTAAGATTGACAACTGATTTAGTAAAAAATGTGTTAAGTACTTATTATGCATCTTCCTAAATGCTTAGGACTCATAGGAGAACAAAACAGACAAGGTTTTCTCCTAGATTCTTGCTACAACCCTACTTACAACTGATGGTCGTGAAATCTCCTCCTGACCATTTTCTGGTATCTTATATGCAGATGTTCAAATCTATTTAAAACAACTGACTCGGGTTTAACATATTATGTAATATAATTAGTTCATTGCTGATCATGTTGAGGTGTGCACTGAATAGAGTTATTCAATGATACCTCATAAGATGGATACATCACACACAATGGGTCTGAATACTTGCAAAAAAAGTAACACCTATGCCTATCTACTCAAGCAGGAAGCATGATGTCTCTGTCTCATTTGAAGGAATATCTTACTAGAGCACACAACACATTCTCAACATTCTTAAGACAGTATTCACAAATTTCCCATTCCCACAAATTTTCTGTAACTTCAAACTCTGTTCCTATGCATTCTGAAACACTCTCTTTTTGTATCCTCTCCTCACCATATCTACAAGATGGTTTTATATGCATATATTGATATATAGTGATATATATGCATATATACATATATATAACAACATATCCACCTGCGGAAGTGTTAAATTAGTCATTTATTTTAATAAGATAATTTCTTTAAAGTAGCAGAACTTTTCTGCAAAGAAAATGAGAAAAGACAGTTAAATTTTTGCCAATACAGAAAATTTTCTAAAGCTGGGAATGTTGCATGAATGCATCAAGGCCTCTACTATGTGCTGTATCCATTTCTTATGAGTTCTCAGCAAGTATTTTCTTTTTTTTTCTTTTTTTTTCTTTTTTTTGTATACACCCCATCTCTTTTATCTAGCAGGGGTATAACACAGATTTTATTTTGTGTGGTTTTCCACTGGTAATTGGGTATAAAGTTCGTCATGCGGTTTGTAGTTTGTGGTTGGCCAATCTGGGTGACCTCAGAAGGCAGAGAGTCTTGCTATATATGAACAGCACCTTCAGAGTATGAACTGCAGACCTTCTTTCATATTCCACTGATGGCTCAGCCACACATGGGCACAAGATTTGTGGCATCCATTTCGCCATTAGAGACCATACCACCCACCCCCACCCACCTCCACTTTAGTAGGCCAGTGAGCAGTCGCAGGATGGAGCTGCTGTGTTGCGAGGGTACCCGACATGCGCCCCGGGCCGGGCTCGACCCGCTGCTGCTGGGGGACCAGCGTGTCCTGCAGTGTTTGCTCCGCCTGGAGGAGCGCTACGTGCCGCGAGCCTCCTACTTCCAGTGCGTGCAGAAGGAGATCAAGCCGTATGTGTGGAAGATGCTGGAGTACTGGATGTTGGAGGTGTGTGAGGAGCTGCGCTGCGAGGAGGATGTCTTCCCTCTGGCTATGAACTACCTGGATCGCTACCTGTCCTGCGTCCCCACCCGAAAGGCGCAATTCACTCAGCAACTATTTTCAATCAGAGTATCTTCAGTTCAGACCTCCCCCTCAGCACCAACATCAGCAACTTGCTAGTTACATTACATAATATTTTAAAACTGAAGCACATTGATTAAACACTTTAAATAAGTCTAACATAATGTAATTTGCTTCATATTTATCCACATATTTAAGGAGTAATTGTAGAAAAGTGGCAATATGGTTTTCCTTTCATGTTGAGTCTCAGCTTCCGTTTCTTCCATCTGTTTCTCATGCATTTTTTTTTCAGCATCTGTTCTTAGAAACAGTCCATATTTAAGTTTTCCAGGCTTCTCAAATACCTTAGACTCTCATTTCCCTCAACTATAGCTGATGGAGATTTTAACTTCTTAATTCTATTCAGCATTTCCACGAGCATCTCAAATCTAACACGAACAAGCCAGAATTTCCCATCTCCTTGGTGATTACTGCTACCTTGAAGTTCTTTCCCAATTGGTAGTAATTTGGATTGACTCTGAATTTCTCCATCCTTACTGTGCTCATGGGAAGTTCCATATCCTTCCTATTTTCCCACCAGGTCTTCCCCCTGCCTCTCTTCTCTTTCTCCTTCATTTTTACTAACACTGTTATGGTTCAAGTCCTTGTCAGTCTCTCACTGGGACTATTGCAACAATCAAATTTGTTGTGCCTCAAGCAACCAGTAAGGAAGTGAAGATTAGGGTTTACATGCTGTGATTGTGTTTTCACCTCAGGAATTCTAAGCATGTTTGGATTCATCTTATTGAATATGTTGTGGAGCAGTTGGAGAATGGCTGATCTCTTACTCCAAGTAGGGGGTAGCACAAAATGAACATTTTTGACATGCAGTATATCAATATATTGTCTGCAGCCAACTGTTAATTCAGAACAAAATAATGAATAACAAAATCTCGTCTAACAATAATTCTTTGAATCTGGACCTTAGCAATCTCCAAGCCTTCCTCTTCTGCTCAAAGTTCATCAGTAGCTTCCAATCAGTATAGCATAAAGATCCATCTCTGTGTCATATCATAAAATATTGTCTATCATTTTCTTCAGAATAAACATTCAACACCCGTATATCCTCTAAGCAACAAAATGCCAACCTTCTGTGACTTATGGCTCAAGCCTATCACCTCTGCTGTGGTTCCTTCCCTAGATGCCCAAAGTACTTATACTGCATCTCTTTATCCACCTGTAAGTTTCCATATTTGTGCCAAATATACAGTAATGGTCCCTCAGTATGTAATCATTTATGTGCCCTATTCATGTGCCTCTCTTCCTCGTGGAGTGTGAACTGTTTTAGAAAGGACTTTGTTCTGTTTGTCATTATTAAATGCCTGCATTTCATTGTAGACAATTAATGCAAATTTATAAATTAATTAAATTAACCCAGATTTCTGGCCTTGTGGTCTACATACATATTTCCTTGGGTGGACTTGTCATTATATTTTTCTATGTATGACTTATATGCTTCTACAAGGAAAGGACTGGACTCAGTGATTGCTAGTACCATATCAAAAAAATTTGAGACTTTATATTTTGAGAATTTCATATGTACTTTTAAAACCTTAGGACCATTTCATTTTATAGTCTTTCTTCAGACAACTTCTAACCTCTTCAAGCTGCAGAACCATTTAGTGAGTTGGGAACTCTTCAGTTACTGCTACAGCTCCTTTCAATCACCTTAACTACACCTTTCAGTACCATTGTCCTCCCTTAGAGAGTTCATCTTATACATGTGTTCCATTTGAGATAGCAATGAATTATTAATGGGATTCCCTTCCAAATGAATGTTGCAGAGAGTTGGTTAAGCTTGAAATGTTAGAAATTTTATAATGCATTTTGTTTTAAGAGCTACATTGTTCTACATTAAACATTTAGTACAAATTCTAGCAATTTGGGGGACAGTGAAACACATACACATAAAATGCAATATTCTACATAGACTGTAATGGAAGTAGCTGGTCAATTGCTGTTAGGAATACAGAGGGAGTGCTAGAAGCAGGCCTCCTCTCTTCCCTCATCTCCTCCTACCACACACACTCAGACACTCTTCACCCTCCCTTGCTACCAATGACCACCCAGGCACAGAAATGCTAACCTATGGGTAATTCAGTAACATAACACACTGAAGTTGTCTGGGTCACACACAGTGTGAGCTCATTACTTGTTACCCACATGCATTAAATTTTGAAAGATCTGTTTGAATTTGCTCCAGGAATGATCTCATCTATACTTAACACCCAAGCCACAGTAGAAATGGGAAGGTGAGTGAAAGATCTCACTGAAATATGAACCAAAAGGAGATCAATTGAGATGGAAATAGGAAGGGGTTTCAGAGCCATTCAGTGGCCATAATTGGTTTCCCAATATAACAATCTTGGTGATGCTTCATGTGCTTCCGAAGTCTGCACATATGGCCACAAAGGATTTTCATCTTTAGACTGTTAAGCAAGACAGCATTCGGAAGGGATGACCATCAGAGCAAAATAGGGAGGAAGAGAGTGCTGAGACAGAACACCTCCCACTGTCTGTGAGCAGAAAAAAAATGGAAATATGAAACAGCCTGGCCTACACCTGGCAGCTGCCTTACTGAGGATAGGAGGAAGATTTTCCATAGGCCACTGAGATCAAGGATCTCCTTCAAAGGCTTATTTACCTTGCAAGAGAGTTAACTAGAGGAATTCAACCAACAGGAGAAACAGCATTTGGGAGCATGGTCCAAACACAAAGCACATTGCTTTTTCTGCAAAGAAATATTCTTCCTCAGAGACTGCAAACATAAATGTTTAGCTAAAATATTCTCAGCCAATGGAAAAAGCAATTCACTTCTATATAAGAGCAGCTTTTGAAAGATAATCTGAGTTATTATGACTGGTATCTTTTAATTCTTTTATGATGCTCATGAATGAATTTACATTTTTACAACTTTTAGGAATATTTCTTAACTACCAGTGACTGCTTGAGAATTGGGAATAAAATGTCAAATGAGATGACCAAGTACTGAAGTCTTTTACAATCCACTGAGAAATATAACCAAAAACAACAATTATATTAAACTGTTTGAGATGTTATGAAAGAAGGGCAATACATGTTTTGAAACCATAGCAGAAGTCCTTTTTCAGTCTAAGGGACAGAGGAAAAGTAAACCTAATGATCTTGTCTCTAAAAGATTGAGAATAACTGAGTTTGAGTCACTAAATGAAAAAGAAATCAAATGTTTTGCTTTTAAAGTACTCAAGCAGAGCTACCCAAAGCCAAAACAAAGGGAAGAGGATGAGGGGGGGGGGGGGGGGTAGTTAGAGGGAAAAGAGAGGTAGGGCAAGAGAGTATAAATACGTACATGATCCTGAGAATGAGTGACCATGACTAGTGTATAATAAGGCAAGAAGCAGCATTAGGTGATTCTGCACAAAAGGACAGAAGGCTGGTCAGACAGAGGCATTTTGTAATGGTAGTGGCCATATAATTCAACACTTAAACTAGGACACTGTAGAGATTAAGAGGAGAGGTGTTGTTGTTTGTACTTATGCCTAGACATGGATGTGAGAGGAAACACAGGCTGCTTTAATTTAACAAGCACTTTCACAAATAAATAGCATATTAACAATTACTTTAATGGAAAAAATCAATTTAATAAAGAATAGTTTGCAGAAAAGTAAGTGTCGGCATGGGGCCTGATAGAAAGTCTTTCAATAGGTAGGAAGATTCTATGGCAAAAAGGTAAATTTCAAGATCAATCATAACTTATGTTTAGGGCCCTGGGAGGGGGTTAAGAATTCTTGGGAGAGAATTCTGACTTGGAGTAGTGAGATTAGAAGCTCTTCATTTTTTTGTCACAATGAGTTTGAAGGGCCTGAGAAAATTTCCAGAAGTATGATTTATAAACATGTTTGAATCAGAAACTAGTTATTTGATAAGAGGTTGTAAAGGTGATAATAAAATTGAAAACAAAAACAAAAAAACTTCTGGACCAAGACTTGTAGTCTCTAGTCATATGATCTAAAAGTTTACCTCTCACAAATTCATGTTAAAAAAAAATCTTCCCCACAAACTGATGGTAATGGGAAGTGAAGTCACTGGGAGGTAATTAAACCTTGAAATGGGAAAAGCACCCTTATGAGGGAGACCCCAGAAAGCTAGTCAATCTTTCCATCATGTGAGCATCCAGTAATTTGTACCATTTATGAGCCAGAAAGTAGGCCCATACTACACAGACAACTGCCTTAGTCTAGGAGATCCCAGCCTCCAGAATATTGAAAAGTAATGTTTGCTTATAATCCATGAAATATATAGCACTTCATTAGAATATTTACTACCTAGTAGCCTGGTATAAAAAGCAAAGTTAGCAAAGGAGGCTGGGAATGAGCAAGAAAAGGGATAGCCATGCTCCAACTTCTCAATGAGAAGTCACTAAAATCTGGATTGCAAGTATAAATTCAGTTACTAATAGGTTATTCAGGTTGTTCTTGTTTTTATTTTTTTCTTGTCTTTGTTTTTTTGTTTGTTTGTTTGGTTGGTTTTTGTTCCATGGACTGCTTGATTTTGTCTTTTGCATTGATTTTTTTCAAGGACATCTTATTATTTTGTTATCTAATGATCAAAGTGTAATTAATATGCCAATGTACATAACAGCAAAAAATTGTGAAATGTAAAATGAGTCGATTTTTAAACTCAACTTAGAAACAAATGTCACTTTTCTGTCCTTTTTTTCATTTTTGCTTTTATTCTTTTATTTTTACAAATTGTATCTGTGCCTACTAACATACCTATTCTAAATTTTCTCTTTCTACACTTGATGACAGGGTGGCAGTTATTTAGAAATTGTATCAAACTCTCAGAACTATTTACTTTCTGAAAATGAACAGATCTAGATATATATGCAGCACCAGCTCTCATTAATGGTATGAATCAAAGCAATGGGATATATTCTATGTATTTGTAATGTGGCTGGTATCTATTCTAAGGGCTAAAATAGTCTTTTCTTTCAGCTTGCCTCTGCTCCTTGGCTTATCATAACCTCCACAGTCATTCTGTTTCCACTGCTGACTCACCAATTTTTCAATTTTGAACTTGAGTGAGTCATCTGACCACAGAAAAAACATTGGGGAAAAGTATGATGTTGGTGCATTTGCCAAAACCTTGTACATCTGAGGATAACTCTATAATACAATAAAATCATTGGGTCATAATTCTCCTTCTGTCAAAACTTTTAAGTTATTTTTCATTGTATTGTGGGATGTTTATTTTTATGGAGGAGAAATATGACACTTACTAGATCTCACTTCTTTGAAAATGTCCTATATACATCTTCTTCCTGGATGTTGGAGGAATTCCTTAACCTCAAAATTTACCAGTGTACTGGGGTGTTTGTGCATGATCCTATACTGATTTTACTTGAACCTTTTGTTTTTTCAATGTCTCAGCCAGCTTTGTGTGTGATCTGGGAGAGTTTTCCTTCCCACATAGTAGAGCACTGTTTCTAAACCATTTGTATTTGTCTGTATTCTGTAGCCTAGATTTTTAGGCTTCTGTTGTTTAATCTTTCCCTAGTTTCTTTTTAATTACATGGTGTGCTTTTATTTTGATGCTCTTTCAAGAGTTGTTTCTTTTTGAAACTTATTCTGAAATAGTGTTGTTTTTCCAAACACATTTCTCTTTGTTTTTTTGTTTGGCGCACTTTGATCCTTTCAGTGAATACTAGCGTCTGGTGGTTTGGGGAACCAAATATCAACTCTTGCTTGATATACTCTGATTTTTCTTTCCTGTGTAGTAGAACACAAAGTATTTTCTGAGAGTGATGGAAGGCAAACACAGGAAGAAGAGAGGAGCAGAACTGGCTAAAACTTAGAATCATAAATCTGTGGGTTTGCCTCAAGGGACATAAATTCCAGTTGAGGCAAATAAGAAGTAGTGGAAGAATTATAACCCAAACAGTCTACACTAGTGTGTGAATGTGAATGAGCAACATAAGCTAATGTATGACTAATACTTTTTCCGTTGGATGATAATCAGAGATTTGTAAATACAGAAGGTCAAGACTTTTCTCTTTCATCAAAAAGTCTAAAACAATAACAAGCATGACTACATCTTCCCATGATACCATCTATTCTCTAATATGTTTACAAATAAATTTACCACAGGGATGAGCAATATCTACTGACAATTTATCTTTAAAATTATTTTCATGTGCATGTGTGCATGTGTGTGTGGGTGGACGGGTGGGTGTGTGGGTGTGTGTGTACACAATCACATAGATGTGCATGCATCTATGCATGCTTGCAGAGATCAGGGAAAGGTATCTGATACCTCACTGTATTATTCTCCATCTGATTCCTTTGAGTTAAAGTTTCTCAATGAACCTTGAGATTGCTGGTTTTCAGCTAGACTATTTAGGAAGATCCAGCAATCCTGTCACCAAGTCCAGAGTGTATGAGTTATATGTACACACAACCATTCTTGGCTTTTTTTTTTTATTTGAGCGCTGTTGATCCAAACTTAGGTCATCATGTTTTTACAGGAAACACAAATACTAAGCCATATTCCCAGCTCTGCATACTTAATTTATTAAACGTTCTTAAAGAGTACATGTTGAATTTTATCATTGCATTCTGAATATTTTTAACATCCATATTTGAAAGTCAGATATAATTAAATTAAAATAGAATGACTTTTTAAATATGCAGTTATAGTTAAATAATGCTTGATATATATTATAGTTATTATTCTGAGTTTGTAAGTTTATATTTAGAAAGTATTTTAAAGATATTTATACTAGCTATACATATGGATATGAATTTTGCTTATATTTTTCATATTGGAATAACATTATAAAATGGGCAGTATAAAATTATTACATGTACTTTAGAAATAAAATATTGTAGTATTCATATAGAATAGTGTAATATTAATAAATCAAGACTTTTTAGTTATATTTAAAATTTTTCAGCAAATACAAAATGAAAATTTATTCAATACTTTATCAAATTGCATATTTATTAAAGGTAATACAAAGTAGGTTTGCTGTATTCAAGGGATCAAAAAGTTGGATGATAAAGGATCAGTAAAGAATATAACAATGAAAATTTTCAACAAGATGAAATAATACCACAGATTTAAATTCAAATCAAACACAGGACAATGATTTTTCACTAGTAAATTCCCCAAACAAGTGCTCTAAACTTTATGAAAAATATTGAAAAATCCTTGCATCCATCATGGTACTATCCTGTATAAATACAGTATGCCCTGACTACTATACCAAAATACCCAAGATGGGAGAACTTAAAAAACAAAAGTTTGTAAGCTCAAAAGCCAAGATCAAGTACTGGGCCAACACACTTTCTTGGAAGGACTTTCTTTGGTTTGTAGATAGCTGCCTTCTCAGTTCAACCATGTCTGTGCACAAAATGAGAACAACTGTGTGCTCTCTGTAATTGTTTTTAAAGGCACTAACTATGTCAAACCTTGGCCGGAGTCTCATGATCTCATTTAACCTTAACTCCATTCTTAGAGCCCTCATCTCCAGCTATGTCCACATTGAGAATTAAACGTCAGTTTCTAACATAATCTATAAGGTTAAACTACTGAAGAACTCTTTGTTTTATTTTAAAGAAGACATCATTTTGGAGCTATTCACATAGATTATAAATATTCTTAAAATTCACATATGAGAACCCAATTATGCCCATCCCAGAGCTTAAGGACATCTTTGATACTCACTGATGCTCATTATACACTAGTGTAGTCAAGATGAAGTGAGGGTGGAGACTGTAATGATCAGACAGTGCAAAGGACTCTCGACTAGATGATTGTCAGGTGCACACTGTACCAGAAACAGATACAGAAATATTTATGACCTCCAATAATGGGAGAATTTATTGACTAACAATAGATTCATAAATTTTAATGGTTTTGATAACAGTAATTTGCCAGGTAACCTGAGTACCATGGTAGCCTGGCCAAAGTAAACACTCGTTTTTATTGTTGTCTTCATTCCTAATATGAACTCTCACATAGTAGATATATCTATGAATCTAAATGTAAGTATTTGAGTTACAGAAAGATTATAACAGGAGGCTGTAGTAGACTTGAAGGTTCAGAAATGGTCTAAGCGTCTGTACTGATCAGATAACGGACTAAGCCAGTGCTCACAGAGAGCTGCTGCTGAAGCTGCTGGATTTGAGTTTGAGATTGGCAACACAAAATTCAGCTGTAAGGGGAAAAGTTTTAACAATCCAGAGCAGGACAGGTTATGAGGAACAAACAGTGAGTTAAGTCCAGATCTACATGGGCCAACAGGTGTGTAGGCAGGCAGTGGAGAAGGTCACACATCAACAGCAAGGGATTGAGCTAGTCCAAAGCTCCAGGAACAGGAGAAAAGTTTGTCAGTCTGTGAAGCACATACTAGGTACTAGATGATATATTAATCTGGGGCATGCTTTCCCCATGTCAGATGTCCATCCTTTATGGTGCCCAAGAGAAGGAACTGTACCTTTTGCTTGGTCTCACATATCAAATAAACTCTCTTAGCTGGTTTTCCTGATATGTATTAATAAACCTATGCACCCCTACAATCTCAGCTCACTCCAATAAGCTTTGTGTTAGCTTCCCTTTTATTTTTAGGAATGAATCATTTATATGTCTGTGCTGGATGGGCGGGTCCTGAAAGATGGTGCAATTCTGAGCATTCCCCCATCCCCAACCAGGGCCTCCAGTCACTCTTTCTCAGAATGGGGTCAAAGTTGCTTATAAAATGAAGTCTCCTATGACAGTGGATAGCCAGAAATAAAAAACCCACTATTTTAACTTTAAATAGGACCTAACCTGATCTCAACAATAACCAAAGACCAACCACTGTACAACCTCGGAGTCTGGTTCGCGAAGTCTAATGTTCTTTCTCCAAAAGTATCCGTTGCTCTTATAATTAATACACAGCAATTTTGTTTGAAGAACTCTTATCTTTCAATAAGTAACCTGTTTAGGTCCCTTAACAATCTATTTAAACATTTAACAATCTATTTAACATAATTTGTTTGCTATTGCCACATGATACATATCCTTCCTGAGTATTGTAAAGAACCTGTGTTTGTATGCAAACACACTATTTCTGCTTCAAACTTAAAATAATTTTAATAAAATTGTTCCAACAATTTTTATAGCTCAGTAATTATAAATAATTACCCTAATAATCTATTTGTCACATACTCCATACTAATTAAATAAAATTCTTAAGTTTTTTAGCTTTCTCAGATTACTGAAAGCATTTTCTATTCATGTTGATTTTTGAGGTGAATAGGTAATTACATGGACTCTTTATATTTTCTTTTGTTTAAATCTAAACATATTTTTGGAATAGACTATTTCAAATAAGTTGTGTTGCAAAGCAAAGTATACAGTAACTTTTTCAATGCCTACGTAACAGCTCACTACTGAACTATTTGTCCAGGGTATTAAATAACATATGGAGTGATGTTTATTACACCAGAAAGAAGGCCCTGCATTTTGTTTTTTCAGAAACCATTGTTTTGTCTTGTAATTTACCTCGCAATGTGGCTTCCACCCCCTCAGGCCAGGCTTCCTAGATATACCATCCACAATTCACCCATTTCTTTTGTAATATACATCAAACAATGCAGAAGTTGTTGGAGTATGTTATTTGTAAAAACAGGTCTGTTACTTTCTTGGCTCTTTGGTAACTGTTATTATTGGAATTTTTACAATTTTTTAGGAATTCAATGGGACCCTACGATTTCCTTGAGTGTAAGATTTCTTCTTTCCTGTGTTTTTATGCCACAAAGCTGAATTTCAGAGAAACAGGAGAAAACAGTCTTCATTCTACAAGTAATAAAAGGGGCTCAGCAAATTCCTAATCTAATTAACATCTTTAACAACTTAGATAGTAAATTGACTGATTGCAACCACTCTTGAAGCTCAGTGCCACCTTGTTAAGCTCCTTGCCAAGGTGGCTATAAATCAAAGGAGAAACCCGAAGGCCGTTGCATGTGTTTGTTGCTTGTTCCAATGTGAGGGCCTGATTGCTTTACCAACTGTTCATTTAAGACTGCATTTTTCAAAAGACTTGTTTAGCATTTTACATTTTGAAAAGAGGGCCTTCTGAATACACAGGATTATATTTTGGCTCAGCTCCTTAAACCAGAGACTAATAACCTGGTTACTTACTTTCTTTTAAAGTATGCATATTTTTCCAGAGAATAATGAACAACTAAAAATTTATGAAAAAAGTACATGTAGTACTTTTTTATACTTGACCAGAATTTTTACAGTATTGTTGGGGTGCCCTAATTATTTTCTTATCAGGACTTCCTTCGGGACATTTCTAGGGAATTTAGTTCACTCTGCAGTGATAACAATATCATTTTCCTAAATTTCCTGTGTTATATATTTTCAGAGGAAACAAAGTCTTATTTCTTGATTTCAAAATGAATCTTATACATAACTGAGAGACATATTGGAATGAAACTATTAGCTAGCATTTGAATGTAAATATAGTCCATTTGAGCACATTTCCATCTTACAGATATATAGGTATTATGGTAATCTTAGCTAAAATGGTAAGCATTGTCAACTTGAGATAATCTAGAACCACCAGGAGACAGAGTCTCAGTTGCAGACTATCTGACTATCCATATTAGGGTGGTATGTGGGAGATTATCTTCACTGCCTTGATTGGTTTGGAAACTGTGGATGCCCTTCTGGTTGCAGCCAAGAGAAAACACAAGGAAGAAGGAAAGGTTTCTGCTCTTTTGTGCACTTGGCCTTCACTATGGCTGGTGAGTCTGTCTACCCTGCTGTGCCACTGTTGATACCTTTTTTGATACTGAAACCAACTTATACAGCATTCTAATGTGGACAAAACCCAACAGCTTTCCAGGAATCCTTCTGCCAAAGCACCCAGCCTCACAAATTCTCCACCTCTCTGGTGTAAGGCAGCACTGTTGGACTTCTCCAACTGTATCTATAAGTCAAACTAATAGATCCTATTTAAAACATGTTTTTATTATCTCTGAGAATTTCATATATCATATGATCATAATCTTCCCTTTCAACTCCTGTCAGATCTAGCCCCATTCCATACACATCCAACTTGGTGTCCTCAATTGGTTTGTGTGTGTGTGTGTGTGTGTGTGTGTGTGTGTGTGTGTTTCTATTAACCCACCAAATTTAGCTAGTATTACCTGTATACTCTTGGTGTGTGGCATCCACTTCAGCTTGGCCTACCAAGAGTAGCATTCTTAAGAAAAAACAAACTCACCCTCTCCCACCAGCCACAAGTTACCACTATCACTTCAACCAGGGGGTGCTTCTTTGTGAGACCCAATCCCACACTGGGATGTCATTTGGCTTGTCCTTGCTCAGTTCTTATGCATGCTATCACAACCACTGAATTCATATATGCTACTTCCAGATGAGAGCAACAAGAACAAAAAAATGCCCACTGTTTTGTTGTGGTCATCCACTACTTCTAGTTCTTACACTCTCTTCTCCATCTCCTCTGAGAAGATCTTTGTACCTTGGGAGGGGCAGGTGTGATGCAGATGCCCAACTTAAGGCTGAGCACTCCCACATCTCTTGGTCTCTGAACCTTGAGCACTTGTGTGTTTCTGTGTTAATTGCCATCCCATGTAAAAGAAGCTTTTCTCTCAAGGTTTGGGAGATGTGCCACCACTATATATGTGTAATGATCAGTGATTATTTATCATCTTAATATATGCTCATTCGATCAGTTCTGTCACTCTAGAGAATCCTAGTACAGTAGATGAGTGATGTTTTTTACCCCTAGTCGAACTTATTTGTAGAATGCCTACATCATGCTTAATCATGTAACCATGACCTAGGAGGTTTGACCAAAGTGTTTAATTTGCTTTCTTATTTATTTACTATGCTATTTAGTCAATATATATTACAGAACACAGATTTAAAAATGTCTCAAGGAAGATGTTGGTGCTTTCATAACAAGAATAAGAACTAATTATTTTAAGGTATATTTTAAAGGATTTTAATTATTGTCACATGATACACAGCATCTAGTAACTTAACTAAAATAAAATAAAAAGATTTTCATTTGTCTATAAAATAACAATAAAGGGATTCTATTCCAATTACAAAAGGGAAGATGTTAAATAAATATCTATTTCATTAATTGTTGATAAGCTATTTATAATGTCGTCCTTGGATAATAATTTATATTAACTTAATCACAAATTTATATAAGTAATGATAAACAAAGCAAGTGAAGTGAACTTTCATTTTTAATGATGTTTATTGTACTAATAAGAGCATAGTTTTGGGCAACCTATTTTCAAATATGTTTATATAAACCAATATCAAAACCCAGTAATCCATTATTTTGTAATTTTTCACAAGGAAATGACAAATATCTAGAAAACTTTCTCTTTTTATCATTTTTAATTGAAAAGAAAGGTTCACTGGTAAGCAAATTGTTGCAATGCACCCAGGACATGCATATTCAGACACTAAAGCAATGGGTATGGATCATACGACAACATGTAAAAGTCTTCATCTAATGTTTGGAAATGAAAACTTTGTTCACAGTATAACTGTGGATATGTAAAGTTTAGAGAGAACAGGCAAGAGCCTAACCTACTCTTGGAATATTCCCATGTCCTTGGTTCTAATCCAAAAGATGCAAGCCATTGAACATCCTCCATCTCCACCCACTGCCAACCCCCACCATGCCCCTGCCCCTACAAAGACTGATATCCACGGAACAGGTGTAGGTCATACCAGTCAGAAGAATAGAGAACCTCTCTTGGACCAAAAGTCATGATTGTTTTCAGAAGTTTAGCCCCCAACTCTGACAGGGAATCCCTGTTGAACCAGAGGTAATACTAGACACAAGAAATATAGACCACAAAGAACACCAAAAAAGAAACAGAAACCAAGGAACAAATTATCCATCCAACAAAAACAAACTCAGAAGTCAGCACATAGATTTATATTCATCCCAAACCCAGATGATTAGATGCCAGTATAAGGACACAAACAACACAGCCAGGGCAATATGGTACCACCAGAGCCCAGCTATCTTACTATAGCAAACCCTGAATATCTCAGCACAGCTGAAGCACAAGGAAACAAACTTAAAATCAACTTTATAAAGATGATAGAGACTCTTAAAGAAAAAATGAATAAATCCCATAAAGAAATACAGGAAGATATGAACAAAAAATGGAAATGAATAAATACATTAAAGAAATCCAGGAAAATCAAAGAAAAAATGAGAGGAAATGAATAAATTCCTTAAAGAAAGCCAAGAGGAAACAAACAAACAAACTGGTGAAGGAAATTAATAAAATTGTTCAAGACCTGAAAATGGAAATAGAAGCAATAAGGAAAACACAAACTGAAGGAGTCTTGGAGATCTAAGGAAGAGAACAGGAACTACAAACTCAAGTATCACCAGTAGAATACAAGAAATGGAAAAGAGACTCTGGCTTAGAAGATATGATAGAAGAAATTGATACATCAGTTAAGGAAAATGTTGTATCTAAAAAGTTCCTGACACAAAAAATCCAGAAAATCTTGGACACTATGAAAAGAACAAAGAATAAGAGGAATAAAAGAAGGATAAGAATCTAAGAATCTCACCTCAAAGGCCTAGAAAATATTTTCAATAAAATCATCAAAGAAAATTTTCCTAACCTAAAGAAAGGCATGCCCATAAAGTTATAAGAAGATTACAGAACACCAAATAAATTAGATCAGAAAAGAAAATTCTTTTTTGCCCCACCACCAAATAAAGTCAAAACACTAAACATACTGAACAGAATAAGAATATTAAAAGCTGAAAGGGGAAAAAGTCAAGTAACATAAAAAGGCAAACCTATTAGAATTACAACTGACTTCTTAATTGAGATTCTAAAATCCAGAAGGCCTGGACAGATGTCTTGTAGTCTCTAAGAGACCAAAGATACCAGCCCAGACTACTATACCCAACAAAACATTCAATCATCATAGATGGAGAAAACAAGATATTCCATGACAAACTCAAATTTAAACAATATGTATCCACAAGCTCAGCCTCACATAAGGTACTAGAAGAAAATCTCCAACCCCAAAAGGTTAACTACACCCATGCAAACAAAGGAAATAAATTCACACCAGCAAATCCAAAAGGAGAGAAGCACACATGCACAGAAACACACACACACACACACACACACACACACACACACACACACACACAGACACACATACACATAAACTACCACCACCAATATCAATAAGAGAATAACAGGAATTAACAATCATTGGTCATTAATATCTCCCCATATCAATGAACTCAATTCCACAATAAAAAGACAAAGGCCTACAGAATTAGTCTAAAAAAAACAGGATCCACCATTCTGCTGCATAAAAAACATACCTCAACATCAAAAATAAACATTGTTTCAGGGTAAATGCTTGGAAAACAGATTATGTAAGCAAATGGACCCAAGAAACAAGCTGGTATTGGTGTAGCCATTCTAATATCTAACAAAATATACTTCAAACAAAAATTAATCAAATAATGTTGATGGAGAAAGACACTTCATGCTTGGCAAAGCAAAGGAAAATCCACCAAGATGACCTTTCAGTTCTTAACATTTATGTGCAAATCCAAGGGTACCGTCCTTTATAAAAGGAACATTACTAAGGTTTAAACTACACATGTGATGTGACCCTCATACATTGATAATGAGGGATATCAGCACATCACTTTCACCACCAGATGGTCATCCAGAGAAAAACTAAACAGAGAAATACTAGAGCTAACAGATATTAAAAAACAAATGGACCTAGAAGATATCTGTAAAATATTTCACCCAAACTCAAAAGAATGCACCTCTCATCACTTCACAGAACTTTCTCCAAAACTGACCACATACTAACAAAGTAAGTCTTAACAGATAAAAGTGAAGTAAACCCCTGCATCCTTTCAGTCAACCATAAATTAAAGCTGAATTTCAATAAGAGAAATTAAATAAAGCCTACAGACTCATGGAAACTGACCAGCTCTCTACTGAGAGAAAATTTGGTTGAAACAGAAATGAGAAAGAAATTAAAGACTTTTGAGAATTCAATGGAAATAAATGTGCAGCATACCCAAACTTATGGAACACAATAAAGTGGTGTTAAAAGAAAAGTTCATAATACCTAAGTGCCTACATAAAAAATTTGGAGAGACCTCATACTAGCAACTTAACAACACACCTGAAAGCTCTGGAACAAAAAGTAGCAAGCATACCCAAAGTAAGTAGATAACAGGAAGTAATCAAACTGAGGGCTGAAATCAATAAAATAGAAGCAAAGAGAATAGTTATTTCATGAAGTCAATAAACCAAAGGGTTGGTTCTTTGAGAAAATCAACAAGATAGACAAATCTTTATCCAAACTAATACAAGGCACAGAGAGAATATTCAAATTTAAAAAATCAGTAACAAGGGGGGGGGGATAACTACAGACATCAAGGAAATCCAAAGAATCATTAAGTCATACTTTAAAAACCTGTACTCCACAAAATTTGAAAATCTAAAAGATAAGGATAGTTTTTTCAATACATACCACTTATCAATGTTAAATCAATATCAGATAAACAATTTAATTATGCCTAAGGAAATATATGTAGTTATTAAAAGTCTCCCAATCAAAATAAGCCCAGGGCCAGATGGTTTTAGTTCAAAATTCTATCAGACTTTCAAAGAAGAGCTAATGTCAATATTACTCAAATTACTCCACAAAATAGAAATAGAAGGAATACTACCAAATTCATTTTATGGGGCTACAGTCACCCTGATAGCCAAACCATAGAAGATTCAACAATGAAACAGAATTACAGAAAATTTTCATCATGAATACTGATGCAAAAATACTCAATAAGATACTCACAAACTAAATCCAAGAACACTTCAAAAGCATCTTCCACCATAATCAAGTAGGCTCTGTCCCAGAGGTGCAGGGGTGGTTCAACATACAAAAATTCACCAATGTAATCCAACATATAAACAAACTGAAAGAAAAAAAACTAACATGATCAGCAACAATATCAGATGCAGAAAAAACCTGCAACAAAAATCCAACACCTATTTAGGATAATAGTCTTAGAGAGATTAGGACACAAGGAATATACTTCAACACAGTAAAGGCAGTTTACAGCAAGCCTATATCCAACATCAAATTAAATAGAGAGACATTCAAGGCAATTTTACTAAAATCAGAAACAAGATAAGGCTATCTACTCTCTATAAATATGCAATATAGTTCTTTAAGTTCTAGCTAAAGCAATAAGACAGAGATATGGGGTTACAAATTGGAAAGGAAGAAGTCAAATTATCATTATTTGCCAATGATATGATAGTATACATAAGTGACCCAAAAATTCTACCAGGGAATTCCTATAGCCTATAAATAACTTTAACAATGTGGCTGGATTAAAGATTAAAGATAAAGATAAAACTTAAAAAAAATTAGTATCACTCCTATATACAAATAACAGACTGAAAAAAAAAAACCAAGGAAGCAATACCCTTCATAATAGCCACAAATAATATAAAAAACCTTGGAGTAACTCTAACCAAGTAAATAAAAGACATGTAATAATCAAATCCTAAAGTCTTTGAAGAAAGAAATGGAAGAAGATATCAGAAGATGGAAAAATCTCCCATGCTCTTGAATCATGAGGATTAACATAATAAAAATGGCCACCTTACCAAAAGCAATCTACAGATTCAACACAATCCACATCAAAGTTCCAACACAATTCTTTTTTTATGTTTATTTATTACTTCAGGTTACATCTCCATCACAGTGCCCTCTTTCCACTCCTCCCAGTCCCGCCCTCCCACCCTCTACCCTCTATCTCTTCCATCCCACTCTTTCAGAGTGGGGTGTCCCTACATATCAGTTCCGTGCCCCAGTTCAGCAGTCATGTGAGGGCCAAGAGCCTCCTCATACACTGGGGGCCTACAAGGCAGCACCACTAGGGCAAAGTGTCTCATTGACAGGATGAAAAAGTCTATGTTCCTGTTCCCTTTGGTGCATTGGTTGTAGTATAGTTATCTGTACTATATGGCTAAAATCCGATTATAAGTGAATAGATGTCATGTGCATCCTTCTGAGTCTGGGTTAGCTCACTCAGGATGAGCTTCTCTAGTTCCATCCATTTGGCTGCAAATTGCATGATTTTGTTTTTTCTGATGGCTGAGTAGTATTCCATTGTGCAGATGTATCGGTTTTTTAATCCATTCCTTGGTTGAGGTACATCTGGGTTGTTTCCAGTTTCTAGCTATTACAAATAAGGCTGCTATGTACATAGCTGAGGAGATGTTCTTGTGGTTTGGTGAGGAATCATTTGGAAGTATACCCAGAAGTGGTATGGCTGGGTCTTGAGGTTTTCAAAGATAAGGCCAGACTGGTATGGCTGGGTCTTGAGTTTTCGAAGAAAAGGCCAGACTGATTTCCATTGTGGTTGTACAAGCCTGTACTCCCACCAGCAATGGGAAGTGTTCCCCTTCTTCCACAACCTTGCCAGCTTTGTACACTCACTGCACATACCCACTTTGGGAGGGCTCTCAGTCTACTGCCTCTGTTTACACCATCTAAGACCAACACAATTCATTAGAGACCATGAAAGGACAATACTCAACTTTATAATATGGAAAGAAAAAAAGGGAAGCTAAAGCAATCTTAAACAATAAAAGAACTTCCAGAGGTTTGCCATTCTGATTCCAAGCTGTACTACAGAACTATAGTAATAAAAAATGGATGATATTGGCATAAAAACTGCCAAGGCAATCAATGAAATTTAATAGAAGATCCAAATATAAAATCTACACACCTACAGATACCTGATTTTTGATAAAGAAGCCAGAAAGACACATGTAAAGAATTCAAAAAACAAGACATCAATGAGCGAAATAATCCAATTAAAAAGTGAGGTACAGATCTAAACAGAGAATTCTCAACAGAAAAATTGCAAATAGTTGAAGAACACCCAAAGAAATGTTCAACATCCTTAGCCATCAGGGAAATGCAAACCAAAAAGACTCTGACATTCCAACTTCCACCTGTTAGGATGGCTAAGGTCAAAAACACAAGTAATTCATGTTGGCAAGCATGTGGAGCAAGGGGAACATTCCTCTATTGCTGGTGGGAGTGCAAACTTGTACAACCACTTTGAAAGGCAATATAGTGGTTCCTCAGAAAATTGAGAATCAATTTTCTACCCCAAGACCCAGCTTTATCACTCCTCGACATACAGCCAAAGGACACTCCATACTACCACAAGGATATTAACATAGAAACTTTATTCATAATAGCCAAGCTAGAAGCAACCTATATGTCCCTCAACCAAAAAATGAATGAAGAAAGTGTGGTACATTTACACAGTGGAATATTATTCAGGTGTTAAAAAATAACTTAATGAAATATGCAGGAAAAATGGAACTAGAAAATATCATCCTGAGTGAAGTAACCCAGGCCCAGGAATACAAACATGGTATAACACTCATTATAAGTGTATATTAAATATAAACATAATTTACTGTATAGTAAATGATAATCATGCTACAATCAACAGACCCAGAGAGGCTATGTAACAAGGAAGGCTCAGGAGAGACTCATGGATCCCTCTGGAAAGGGGAAATAGAATAGATTTCATGGATGAACTGAGGGCAGGTGGTAATGGGAACAGGTCATGGGGATGGAGGGAGAGAGACAAATAGAACTGGGGGGCATTTGGGAGGGAGAGGTAGAAGGTTGGTGCAATGGAAACTCCCAGGAATCTGTGAGGGTGACCTTAGGAAGATTCCTAATAATGGGGGATATGGATCCTGAACTGGTTATCTTCTGTAACTAGGCAAGGCTTCCAGTAGAGGGATTGCAACCCCAAACTAGCCACAAAACCTTTGATCTATAATTTGTCCTGCCTGCAAGATGTTCTGGCACAGATCTTGTGGAAGTAGTCAGCTAATGACTGGTTCAACTTGAGACCCATGCCACAAGAAGGAGTCCACTCCTGACTTTGCCTGGAGGGCCAGGAACTAGAGGCAAGATAGTCTAGTAAACCTAGCATAGAACCAAACACGACAAAAACAATAAAACAAAACAAGTCAATGAAACAGTTCCTAATGGTATTCTGCTATAGTAATAGAATGGAGCTTTGCCCAATCATCATCATTGAAGCCTCATCCAGCAGCTGCTGGGAGCAGACACAGAGACCCACAATCAAATGTTAGGCAGAGCTTGGGGAGCCCCCTCAGAAGACCTGGGGGAAAGATTGTAAGAGCCAGAGGAGTCCAGGATATCACAAGATCATGGCCCACAGAATCAACTAACCAGGGCTCATAGGGACTCACAGAAACTGAACCAACAATCAGGGAGCCTATATGGGTCTGACCTAGGCCCTCTGCATGTGTTAGGGTTTTGTGTAGCTTGGTCCTTTCGTAAGACACCTAATATTGGGAATGAGGCTATATCTGCTTCTTCTGTCTGCTTTTAGGACCCTTTTCCTCCTACTTGCCTCATCCAGCATTAGTATAAGAGGATGTACCTAATCTTATTGCAACTTTGTATGCCATGTTTAGTTGATATGCCCTTTTCTGAAGGGAAATAGAGGAGAAGTGGATCTGGGAGAGAGGAGAGGTTGGGGAGGAGATTGAGAGGGGAGGAGGAGGAGAAACTGCAGTCAAGATGTAATATATGAGAGTAGAAGGAACAAAGCAGATAAAATCTGCATAGGGAAAACAGGGAAAAATACTGTAGTGATAGCTATACTTGGGGGTTGTTATTTATGATTATTTTCCTTTTCCTGCACACTAGTGTTTTTGTGGTGTGATCATATTACCATTGTTTTTAGAATACTTTTTCAAAATGCAAGCCTCGTGATTTCAGCCCACTATTTCTGGATTATAAACAAAGCCTTAATTAAAAAATAATAATAATGAGAAGAATGACTTCAGTTCAGGTCCCTAATATTCTGTAAGTGTGCCTTAATATCTAAACTCTTGTGATAATGCACAGAGGGAGAGAAAAGCTGGAACCAGAATGCGTCAAAGGCGATCTATATATTTCAGAAAGGTTGATGCACAGTGAGAACTGTTAGTTCATGCAGCGTATTTCACAAACATCTCAACTGCATTAGATCTCGTCTCTGAAACAAGGCTACCACACAATGTGCAAGGATGCATTTCTGTGAGCATATGGGCGAAGCCGGATAAGCCTGATGTTTGCAGTAACAGGCAAGTCAGTCCAAAGGCAGACTGACAAAGACTACAGCTGTGATTTTTCTCAAAGTAATTTCACAAAACTTCTAAATAAATATTTCCCCTTTTGGGCATTTAGCCTAAGAACTGTAACTCTTTTTTTTTTAATGTTTATTTATTACTTCAAGTTACATCTGAATTACAGTCCCCTCCCTCCACCCCTTCTGGTTCCACCTTCCCACCCTCTCCCCCTTCTCCCAGAACTCATAATTCTTTTTTTAATAATTAGGGCACAATTATAAAAATTATAAGGTATAACATACATTCCCAATATCCACTCCATACATATTTGGCAACTGATATTAGTATTTTATTATCTATATATCTCCATGAGTTTAAAGTTCTATACCTAACTCAAATTCAATCCTAACCTGCATTACCAACTCAAAAACATCCTCTTAGACCTAGAACATCTTTTTAATTCCTAAACAACTTAAAATTTAACTGTGAGACTATAACTATTGAGTCTTCAACCACATCAGAGAAGTGTAACTTTTAAGATGATTTCTTTGTTGCTGATTCGTTTAAGGCTAGTGATAACACACTTTCAGGAGGAAGCCTGGAACTTACTCTTTGCATCTCCAGTTGCACTGTGTTGTTGATTTAGAGGACAACTTGGAGAATTTAGCCCCTTCTGGGGAATAAATTCTTAAGCTACACTTTCTTTTTGGAATCAACATTTGGCTGGGCACTTGTCACACATTCAAATTGTGCTTCATAGCTGAACGAATAGATGAACAAGATGAACACGTGCTTGAAACCCATCTTCATTATTCTCTTTATGGCCTTGGCCTCCACTGAGCAGCTTAATAAACTGCGTCTCAAGCGCAGAGTCTCATGTAGCCCATGGCAGATACTCCATGACCTGCAGTGGATTGAAATGAAACAAGTCAGCATCATATGATTGAAATATAGCAAATAAGCTTCACAATGTAAATACAAGATGTCATGTTTTCCTTTGTAGATTGTGCTATAAAATGTGGCAGATGAAGCTCTGGAGCTGTAGTCAACAACCGACCCTTCATCACTAAGAATATTGTTGAGACACTAATCTACTTTGTAAATACACACAGAAACAACATGTTTGCCTCGTGGAAACATTTCCATGAACCAGTCATCCAAACAAAAGCTCTGTCTGGTTGTTTTGTTTCTCACCCTGTAACCTCAGAGTTCTGAGTCATCCAGCTATGCCTAATGAGAGGTCCTAAGACTCGTAAGATACTGGAGTGGATTGTAAAATAGTCTAATGTAGTCAGAACCTAAAAAGCTTTACTTTAAAAATAAAATGTCTTGACTAGACACAGAACCACCTATATTACTCTCATTGTATTTATATAAAATGTCTAGGAAAGGCAAATTTAGAGACACAGAATGTAGATAAATGTCTGTCTTAGGTAAGAAGTGAGACAAGAATTAATTGTAAACAGCAGGATGTTGCAGAAGCTGAGGAAATAGTCAAAAACAAGATTACAGTGATGGTAATATAGTTTGGCAAACTTTCTAGAAGCTGAGAAATTCATATACCTAGGTATACAAGGGCAATGCTTGTAAATGCTGGAGAATGGCTTTCACTAAAATGCTGCTACAGTGATTTTTCTAGTAAAACTACTGAGCTTTAGCCTCTATGATCTGTCATTTTTCTACTCATAGAAGATGAATGTAACAACTTCTGAACATTTTCTCTGCTTTCCAACGATTTAGGAAGGGGTATGTGTGCTTTACTCTCCAATTTTAACCTTCTTTAGCACTCAAGTAATTATAGGGACCCATACATTCGCTGGAAGGAAGTATACTTTTTATGTTCTATTTCTGTCCTCCTCTCTGTGGCTCTGTATTCTCTGCGTGTTCTCCAGAACACACCTAGTATTTCACTCATAGTATCTACTTCATAAATATCTTTTCAATAAATAAGCAGAGAACCACATGAATGAACCAAAGTAACACTACCAAATCATGGCAGAATCCTCCATGAATGTAGAAAGACTCACTAATTAATTCATATCTTGCTACTCATTCAAGTACTTTATGGTAATTGAAAATTAATTCACAAGTCAAATACTTTTTAGTCAAATATTTTATCTTTCTACTAAATGCCATGGAATATTAGCTTATCTATCTATCTATCTATTTATCTATCTTAGCAATTGAATTGGACCCCCAGGAGACAGGAGATAAATACAGGCACACTGCTGTATCAGCCAGCTAAAATACAATATAAGATCATTTTGCAATATAGAAAGAAGTTATGGCCTATTCTGTTTTGTTCATGAAGCTATGTTGGAAAGACACACAGCTCTGCTCTTGGCAGTGGGCCTTGTTCAGTAAGAAAATCAATAAAAGTCAGGATGAATTAAGGAATTGATGTATCAAGGAAAACAATTTGGCATACAAAAGAAATCAAATCTGTATATCTTCGATTTTACTTATAGTAGTAAAGCCTATGAGGTTAAAATGATGTGTACAAATTAGTCACAGAGTATTGAGGGAAGGTCTAATATCATTGCTTCTGATAGGTTGAATTCAATGCTGAGATCTGGTTACCACCCCTTCTGAGGCATTCTCTTGATTGGTTAATAAAAGTCACTTATGACCAATTAGCTGGGCAGAAAGAGCATAGGAAGGTGGGACATCCTGAGATTAAAACAGGAACTCTGATCACACACAGAGAATCTCTCTCTTTCCGCTGGGACACAGAAAGCAACAGACATCTTAAGAACGCTGGAAGATAATTGCAGGTACATGGTGGTTTGGGATTAGGTGATCCAGGATAACTTAGAATAGCTAATTGAGAGTCTGCCCAGCTAAGGGCTAAGCATTAAAACATTAAAAGGTCTTGGTGTATTTAATTATTGGGGAAAAGACTGCAGCAGCTTATAGGCCCTCAGTCCAAGCAGTCCTGGGCCATTGGACTTCCAGACTCCCGGACTCCCCTCGAGCCCAGGGGAAGCTTCCACCAAGCTGCTGGTAATTCTACTGGCCTAATATAACAACTTATATTAATTAACAGAGTTTAGGTTACAGGTGGTGTAGGCCACCCTTGGTCCCAGGGCTCTTTCTCCAGGATAATTTAGGCAACCAGTTAAGGCACATGGGCCAGGCCACCCGCTCCTCTGCCAAGCTGCTGGCTACTCCACAAGCCTAATCTTACAGTTTTTATTTACTAATAACTACAATAATTAATTAATTTGCAGTTTCACACAGAGTGCTAACTTATTTCAAGGTTCTTCTTTACTCCCCACCAGGTGTTCTTGTATAAGTGTTAGATGTAATTAGCTGCCATTTTCCCACCAATTCAGAATCTGCAATGAATCAAAACCTTTTGAATGGTTTTAGAAACTGGAAACACTATAGATCTAAGAAGATGCTTTTAAAATTGTGTTGCAAGTTAGTATGAAATTTGAGTTAGATATAGAACTTTAAACTCATGGAGATGGTTAGATAGTAGAATGTTAAAGTCAGGTGCCAAATACATATGGACTGGATATTGGGAATGTATGCTAAGCCATATAACCCTCATAACTGTGGCCTAATTACCTCTGTTGTTTTGTATTGTATTTATTATTATAAGAGAAAGAGCCATTTGTTGGACTGAAAGGGGAAATAAGATATACCTTAAACTTAAAAAAAAGGGAAGAGGATGGGGGGTTGAAGGTGGGAGGGTGGGACTGGAGGGGGGAATAGGGAGGGAACTGTGATTGAGATGTAACTTGAAGAAATAAAAAATAAAGAAAAAAAAGAAACTGGAAGCACTGAGATTATTATTATATACCACACTCTTAACCAACATATTTAATGTTCAGATTCATTGTGTATTTACAAAGCAATCGGTTTTTCTCGCTATATAATAACTTTAAACCCATTGCTGTACACACAGATATACCTAGAGAGAAACATGACACACCAAGATAGCACCAGAGAGTCTTACTTACAAATACAGTTGTAGATATCATCAACATTTCAGTGGTACACTCAGCATAGGACAGCATGCTTTTGAAAGCAATTTTCACTCTTTATTTCAACCTTTGAAAGGGAACTTGTGAAAAAAATTGCAATGGGGATTTGTATGTGGCCATAGAGTCACAGCAAGTAAAGAATAAAGGTCTCTTTCATTTAAGGCACTTTAGAGACAAGACATAATCGTGAGTGACTGTTTCATGTCTCATTGGTGCCCAGAAGGACATACCTGTCTATCAATTGAGACCTCACCTGTTGCAATGCAGTTGCATGAAAACGGACATCTGCAAGTTGCTGTGTTGGTTGTACATTTGGTGCTTAGCTGCTCAGCACACGTTCTGGGCAAGCTTTGAAGAAACAGTTGGTACCTTTGATATCTAAACATATAAAGATTTCCTAAAAGTAAGATCTAGCCTTGTGCTTGAGTCAAATCCATCACCAGAGGCAGGATGTGTGCCCATCTTGCGGCCATTTAGGAAATGATAAGACTGTCCCACTGTATCCACACCACTGGATTCTTCAGATGTCTAAAGTAGGAAGCTTCTTTACAGCAGAGAAAATCCACACACTATAGAAATTCTTCCTTGCTATTCTAATGAATTCAGATATTTCCAAAAAAAAAAAAAAAAAAAAAAAAAAACATGCTTGGCTTAGAAAGTAACTCTTTAATGTAACCCTTTTAGGACTTGGAGAATAATTTGTTAATGATAACTACTATTTGTCTTCTCCACTACATTGAATACTCCAAAAAGATAAAAATGCATTTTCTCTCTGTATTTGCCAAAGGGAACATGTTTCCATCAGCCCAGTGCTCAGTTAGTTTTTGACATGTTTAAAAGTTCACAAAATACATTTAAAAGACTCATCACCAAATTGGCATGACTTAATCATGAACTGTCATTTTTTTATTATTCTAGATAGATTTGATAGAACTTTTATTCTCAAAATGGTCCCAACTTGCACTGTAATTCTTTTATGGTGGGGGGTGGGATGTTTTGAGACAAGACCTAACTATAGCCCAGATTGCCTGGAACTCACTATGCATGTATTGGTTTGAGAATAATTTCAAATACCAAACATCCTCCTGCCTAGGCCTCCATATGGTGCTGAGATCACAAGCATGACCCTACATCCTTTGCTTCATGCTATAACTTTTTAAATAAGGTCTCTAGTAAAAATACCTAATTTAATAGGAAATGGTTTATATGTTTGATTTGGTGCTAAGCAATTTCTCCTTCCTGAAATTACTGAGAATTAAAAGTTGGTTTGGCTTCATCTTCTTCCTAGAAATGGACTTCCACTCCCTGACTGACTGACTATCTATCTATCTATCTATCTATCTATCTATCTATCTATTTAACTATCTATCATAATACTCAAAAATATTACCCTGTAAGCTCTGCCTGGCCAGGGACCAGGTAACTTCCTGAAATGCTGGGAATTATAGTTCTTGGAAAATAACAAAACCTCATGGGAAAGTACAGTGTCCTATAGGTTTGTCCTTATAAGCCCCTGCAACATGTGGCTCAGTATATTCCAGTTGGGAAATTTCCTGAACAAAGAGCATCTCTTGGTCAGTATTTAATATTTAATAAAACTTGTTTTGAATTTGGCCCAAATTAGTGGGATTGGTTTTCTCTGGCAAATCTCAGGATTGACATTGTCTGTCTGTCTGTGTGTCTGTATGTCTGACTAGCTGTGCATTTATTTATGGCAGAGTCTTTCTGACATATCAGGTTTGCCTAGAGCTTGGATATTTATATACGTATGTTTACATGCAGGTGTGGGTATATGTGGAGGCAAGAGGCTGAAGTTGAATGTCTCTCTCAATCACTCAAGTTTATTTCTGATACAGGATCTCTTTGTGAACTTAAAGCTTGTCGATCCCTGTCCTGCAGAAGTAGACTTAAGTCTATAGGCCTTCTTCATTTACCAACTGAAACTAGCCAATTATATCTGTTTGTGTTTAGAATAAACACCCTAACCAGCTTCCATGGCCAGTCATATTTAGCTGAAACATACTCCCATGGAGTGACACTTTACTTTTATCTCTGCATGACTCCCAGCTAAATAAATGGCCAAACTATGGCAAAATAAACATAAAACCTAAAGTACATCCTTCCCATGAACAGATTACTCGTGTCTTGACTTCTGCCTTGGTGAATGTATGTCCTTAAATATGAAGAGTAGAGCTTTGAGGATTTATTCAGCATCTGGAAAGTTCTGACAGGGTCCCCAGTCCAGAGTAAAGATAGGAGGTGACGTGCCTCATTCTCCCCTTGGGGTTACAGTTGAGATAATTATGGTTCTGGTTTTTGTGCAGCTTTGGAATGTAAAACTGTTGCTTTGCCGGTGTGTTGATTTTATGGTCAGTCTCAAGAGTAAGTAGGTTTCAGAAACGCAGCCAGTTAAGAGGAGAGTTGGCTGACTGCAAGGTAGAAGTATCTGGATAATAGTATCCATCCCACAAGCTGGTTTGGGAAGGAGGGTTATAATTGACTTAAGCCATTTCTTGCTGCCTGTTCTTTTAAACATGTGGCTGGAATGTCTCTTTGGTCTCTAAGCTCCTGTCATGCAGCCTAGGCCAACACAAAGAAAGCATTGTACTTCAGCACTCGCCTAGCTTCCTCTGCAAGATCAAAAGTGAAAACACTTTCCATTTGAATTGAAAATGAACAGTAAACATTTTCTCCATGGAACCTTTAAGATTCCTTTGTGCAGTGGGAGGGAGGCAAAAGGCAAACTTTGATTGTCTTTTCTTGAGGCAGTAAAAATGAAATGAGAATTTTTTATGAAAATGTCACAGGTTAATATCAAAACAATCATCAAGTTGTTCAGTTGCATAAGAGACCATAAGGAATGGGAATCGGATTCAGGAACATAGTAAACCCATAGGCACGGAGAGTTGGTGATCCCTTCATCAGAAGCTTACCTTATGTTTCACTGA
The DNA here is from genome assembly GCA_907164525.1 of Lophiomys imhausi. Taxonomy (NCBI): domain Eukaryota; kingdom Metazoa; phylum Chordata; class Mammalia; order Rodentia; family Muridae; genus Lophiomys; species Lophiomys imhausi. The sequence goes on along the minus strand of CAJQZJ010001694.1, from coordinate 1,018,938 downwards.
GAGTGATTTATAAAGAATGTGTTTATGAATCAACTCACGGGTGAAGACATCCATAGAGGAATCCATGTGACCAAAGAGGCTGCACTGAGTCTCTTGTGCTTCAGAGCTCTTAAGCTCTCTTGAGTGTCAGTGTTCTTAACAGCGACTATGAACACACAGAACTCAATCATTTCTACCCAGGATTTTATATTAAAATCTGTAAGTAATGAAAGCAGCAGAAACTTTTCCTTCAAGTATTATAGAGCTATGAAATTACATCAGAACTTTTCATCACTTATCTACCAGTTCATGTGACCTATGCTTCTGTTTTTGTTTATACATTCCAGCAATAGACCTAGGCATAAAACAAAGAACCCTGCTCTCTTTCCTGTTGCAATGAGCCCTGCTCATAGTTTCATCCTATCAAGAAAGGGGTGAATAAGTAGAAATCATAAGGTTATGGAGTTAGATTGTACTGTGTCTTTCACATGGATTTAGGAATGACTCTATGGGGAATCTATGTCTGAAAATAGTCTTGAGAGGTTGGCTGCCATTGCTGCTTGAGGTGGGATCTAGTAGGAGAGAATACAGGGAACAATCCCAGGGGCTCTGGGGTATTTGGTGAATATCACTGGCCTGGGGAGGAAAGTGAGATTAAACATTATAACTTTTCAGAGGGAATACAAATTGGCCTGGAATTGGTGTCTGAAGGTGGGAAGTTCATGGTACTTGAAAAAGAAGAGTGAAGGAGGTGCTCTCCAGAGTTGAGAACGGCTACCACTGACACTGGCTTGAATGCACCTTTGATCTCCTTCTGTTTCAAAAGCCTTGTCCATTTGAAAGGAGGCCAGGAAGCAAAATCTGAAAGGTAATTTGACTGGGCACATTTAGACAAAAATAATACAGAGAGCCAAAGGAATTGGTACTTTCCATGAGAAGAGAATAACCAAAAGCAGGCTTGTGTTTCTTTATTTTCTGCTGGTAGACAGATTGAAATATGTGTGGAGAGGTTTATCTAGAATTCTCTATTCTGCCCAGAACATGGCATTAATGACTGTAATTATTAAAATGACATGCTTCCAGACCACAGAAAAGTCAGAGTGTGTGCATGAGGAGACCTGACACTCATGGTGAGGTATGGCCTGGTGTCCACGATAGAGACACAACTCCACTTGCTCTTTTTCTGTCCCCAGGCATTATCCTCTGATAATTGTTTTCAATGGCCTCTATTTTCTCCTCTTCCTCTTGCTATGGATATCACTTTCAAAGAATTCCTGTTTTTGCAAGAAATCCTTGGTCTCCTGGTTCCTATGAAAGAACAAGCCTACAAAAGAAAAGCTGAAACACAACTTGATATTTTATCATGGACACATCTAAAGCTGAATAGGGATTTGAGATGCAGAATATCAATGGAAAGAGTAGGAAGAGAGCCTCTTCCTAAAATATATTGTTATTAGTTATGGCACAGACCACCAAGGCCTCATAGGATCTAACACTGCTAAGTTCCAGACACAGGGTCTTACCTAGAGTAGATAAGATAGGTAGATAGGAAGATAGGCTTTGAGGACAAAGGAGGGGTTCAGAAAGCCTGCCTCTGATGTCTGAAGCATGTCTCACACATGTATTGTGGATAGCTTTAATGTAAGAGTTCACCAGGATCTCCTGGATAGAGTATGAGAAGTTCTTGTATGTTAAGTTTTTTGTCACTGAAACAAATGGCTAAGAAAAGAATTTAGCAGAAGAAAGGTTTATTTGGGGGGTCACAATTCCAGGGTTATCAGCTCCTGGTTGGACTATTCCATTTTTTTAGGCCCCAGTCACAAGAGACTGAAGGAACTTGGTACAATAAAGAGATGAATTCTGGGATAAAGGTCAGAGGAGGTGTCCAAGGACTCCCTCTCCACCCACCCCCCCAGTGCCTTTTCTTCCTTAATTATTCTAGTAGTTTTGTCTGAATGTTCTCTTCTCGAAATATTTAGAAACAAAGGATCTTTTAATGGGAAATTTTCCTGTAAGCTGAAGGGAATTAAAATTATTAAAAGACCCCCTAAGTCAGCAGTAGAGCCAGGCCAGCTGCCAGGTGGTTTCCGGAACTTAGCTGACCATAAAAAGGGTGGAACAAATAATGTAGGTCATATGGGTCATGAGCCCCGGGCTCCAGGAACTAGCTGGCCACAAAGCAGATGACTATCACAGGCCCTCAGGGTTTCAGGAACCGGCTGACCACAAAGCCGATGGTGAAGTAAGATTAAATTCATTCCTGAGAAAAACAGGTGTAGGATGTTTCCTGCTGACTAACTAATGGGCTGGTACATTCCACCTGTATTTCACCTCCCCCCTTGGGTTGTGGTAAACAATGGGCTGGGCTGGTACTTTCCACTTGTATTTCCCCTCACCCCTTTGGGTTGTAGTTTAAATACTCTACTCTCCCCCAAATCATGGTCACAGCTCCTACCCCTGCGTGGGATACGAGTGGCACCCTCAGTGCACTGAGCCCCACTCCCAAAATAAACCTCTTGCAATTGCATCAAGATGGTCTCTTGCGAGTTTTGGGGTGGCCGTGTTATCCTGAGTGTTGGGAGTCAGGAGATGGACTTCCCTCCCCCACCCCACCCCCCGGTCTTTCATTTGGTGCATTGGCCAAGAAGTTGCGGCCATCCCAATCTCCACCAGAACCCACTTGGAGGTGAGATTTCTGTGTCTTGGGCCTATTTCTGTTGTCTGGTTTGTGAGATTTCTGTCTCTGTGTCCTGGGTTTGCCTCTGTTGTCTGGTTCTGTTATATGGTTTGCACAAAAGCTGAAAGTTGACTTCATGAAGGTTGTTTTCTGTTTGACGGCTGTTTCTGTCTCGTGAGGAGACGGATGGGTGATCAGGCAGATATGCTAGTGGATCAGCAGCTGTAGCCCTGGGAGACATCCCAGGAGGACAGGGACCCCAGGGATGCCTGGGAGGGTCCCATCTGGGTGCCGGGGAGGATACAGTGATCCTCTTGAAAGAGGGGACATGAGAGACCTCACGGCCGTCTGTTTATCTGGGTGCCAGGGAGGATACAGTGGTCCTCTTGAGAGAGGGGATACGAGAGACCTCCTGGCCATCTGTTTCTCTGGAGTGGTGCCAGCATTTGAGATTGAGAAGGATTTTTCGTAATGTTTTTCTGTGTATCTTGTGTTTGTGTTTTGTGTTACTTGTGACAATGGGACAGACCGTAACGACTCCTCTAAGTTTGACACTGGATCATTGGACTGAAGTTAGAACTAGGGCTCATAATATGTCAGTTGAGGTTAAAAAGAGACCTTGACAGACTTTTTGTGCTTTGGAGTGGCCTACTTTTGACGTCGGGTGGCCACCCGAAGGGACTTTCGACTGGACCATTATTTTTGAGGTAAAAGCTATTGTCTTTAAGGAAGGACTAGGGTCTCATCCCGATCAACAGCCATACATTACTGTTTGGCAAGACCTGGTCCAGAACCCACTCCCATGGGTGAAACCTTGGGTGAGAGGAAGGAACCCAGGCTCCCGAGCCCTGGCTCTCCATGGCACAGCGCCTAAATCAAAACAAAAGCCAGCTTCAGAAACAACACCTTTGGCTCCACCTTAGATCTATCCTGAGATGGAGGACCCACCCGAGTGGCTGAGCCCACTGTGGCCACCCCCCTACCCCAAGCCACCACAGGCATCCCCATGGCAGCCCCAGATCTGGCCCGAGCCTGGAACTACAAGGAGCAGTGGGGGAGGTCCGGCAACTGGCACTCAGAGCCGGAGAGGGTTGAGTCCAGAGGGACCCGATTCCACTGTGGCTCTACCCCTCCAAACAGTTGGGCCCCCGTGGACCCACCAGCTTTTCAACCCTTACAATATTGGCCTTTCTCCTCGGCTGATTTAGATAATTAAAAAGCTAACCACCCATCTTTCTCTGAAAACCCTGCTAGTCTTACAGGTTTGGTGGAATCCCTGATGTTTTCTCACCAACCCACCTGGGATGATTGTCAGCATCTTTTGCAGGTTCTCTTTACTACAGAGGAGAGGGAGAGAATTCTCTTGGAGACACAGAAGAATGTCCCAGGAGACAATGGGACCCCCACTACCCTCCCGAATGAGATCGATGCTGGGTTCCCCCTTGATCGTCCAGATTGGGACTTCAACACAGCTGCAGGTAGTGAGCGGCCCACAGTTTTTCCGCCGGACTCTAGTGGCAGGTCTCAGAGGTGTTCTCGGTGCCCCACCAATTTGGCCAAGGTAAGAGGAGTGCTTCAGAGTCTTGTTGAGCCACCGTCTGTATTCCTTGAGAGGTTGATGGAGGCCTACAGGTGGTACACTCCCTTTGACCCACCTCTGAGGGACAACGAGCGGCTATGGCTATGGCCTTTATAGAAATCTTGTTATAGAGGCAGAAAAAGTGTATCATAAGAGAGAGACTGAGGAAGAGAAACAGGAAAGAAAAGAGAGAAAAAGAGAGAGAGAGAGAGAGAGAAGAGAGAAAGCGGACAGGTGGGATGGCAAACAAGAAAAAAACTTGACTAGGATACTGGCCACAGTTGTAGGACATAGAGAGAGAGAGAGAGAACAGGGCCTAGACAGGGAACCTGGGCAACAGAAGACCTAGACCGAATGGGAATGGAGAACACAGACGCCAGTTGGAAAAAGATCAGTGTGCCTATTGTAAAGAAAAAGGACACTGGGCTCGAGATTGCCCAAAGAAAAGGGACAAAACCCCTAAGGTCCTGGCTCTTAAAGAAGATGATTAGGGGCGACGGGGCTCGGACACCCCTCTCTGAGCCTAGGGTAACCCTGAACGTGGAGGGGACCCCTGTAAACTTTCTGATGGACACAGGAGCAGAATATTCAGTCCTGAAACAACCACTGAAAAAATTAAAAAACAAAAAAACAAAACAGAAAAACTGGAGGCACAGATTCAGTTTGCTAAGGAAGTGCCAGGGGTGATGTGGGGAACTCCTACTTCTATGATATTGGCCTTAAAATTTGAAAAAAAATATCGGCTCCATGAGCATCTCAGGGAACGAGAGGCCCTGGATATCAGTGACTGATTAACAGAATTCCCAAAGGCCTGGGCTGAGACGGGAGGTATGGGGATGGCAGAAAGAGTTCCTTCCATAGTAGTGGGGCTGAAGACCAGTGCCTCCCCTATTGGGGTAAGGCAGTATCCAATGAGTTGTGAAGCCAGAGAGGGGATCAGACCTCACATTCACAGACAGTTACAACAGGGCATTCTGGTTTCTTGCCAGTCACCATGGAACACCCCCCCTCTTACCGGTAAAGAAGCCAGGTAGTAATGATTACAGGCCAGTCCAAGATTTAAGACTCTGTTCTAGATTTAAAGGATGCTTTTTTCTGCTTAAAGTTACATCCGGACAGTCAACCCATCTTTGCTTTTGAATGGAGAGACCCTGACAATGGACTAGTGGGACAATTGACTTGGACCAGATTGCCACAAGGATTCAAAAACTCCCCTACCCTCTTTGATGAGGCTCTTTCATCGGGATCTGGCCTCCTTCAGAGCTGAAAATCCTCAGCTAACATTGTTACAGTACGTAGATGATTTACTCTTGGCAGCATCAACTAAATCTAAGTGTCTCCAAGGAACTAAGAGACTGCTGGCAGAACTTGGTGAGTTGGGGTATCGGGCTTCTGCCAAGAAGGATCAGTTACATAAAATTGAGGTCACCTATCTGGGATACACGCTGAGAGATGGAAAGCGATGGCTGATGGAAGCCAGGAAAAAGACTGTCACCCAGATTCCTGTCCCGACCACCTGTCCCAGGTAAGAGAATTCCTGGGCAGTGCTGGTTTTTGTAGACTATGGATTCCGGGTTTCGCTATGCTAGCAGCCCCCTTATATCCCCTCACCAAGGAGGGAGGAGGGTTCACCTGGACTTCTGAACATCAGAAGGCCTTTAAAGATATCAAAAAGGCCTTGTTAACAGCACCAGCTTTAGCCCTGCTGGACTTAACCAAGCCTTTCACTCTATATGTAAATGAAAGGGCAGGGGTTGCCAGAGGCATCCTTACTCAGACCTTAGGACCTTGGAAAAGGCCGGTAGGCTACTTGTCTAAAAAACTGGATCCTGTTGCAAGCAGATGGCCCACATGCCTGAAAGCTTTTGCTACTGTGGCCTTACTTGTCAAAGATGCTGCTGATAAACTGACTTTGGGACAGCAGATTACAGTGGTGGCACCTCATGCCCTTGAGAACATTATCCGGCAGCCCCCTGACCGGTAGATGCTGAAATGACCCACTACCAGAGCCTATTATTGACTGAGAGGGTGATATTTGCCCCCCTTCCTCTGGCCGTCCTGAATCCTGCTACTCTACTACCTGAGGTGGATGACCGCTGCCCTGACATCCTGGCAGAAGAAACAGCTTTGTGGTTGAAGGGTCGACTGGGGAATCACCTTGTGGTATGGTTAAAACAGAGGATGGTAAATGAGTCCTGCCTCAGAAGAAGGATGCGAGTATGTCACCAATTTACACTATCTGACTCACCTAGGAGAAAAAAACTACAAGATGTGGTAAGGTCCTCTGACTATTATGTAATTGGACTTTCTGACTTAACAACAGAAATAGTCAGGAACTGCAAAGCCTGTGCTCTGACTAATGCCAGACCTTCCATACATAACATGGGAAAAATACTCAGGGGAGATCGACGGGGGGCCTATTGGAAAATGGATTTTAAAGAAATCAAACCAGCTAAATATGGAAACAAATATCTTTTAGTTTTTATAGATACATTTTCAGGGTGGGTAGAGGCCTTCCCTACAAGGACTGAGACTGCCAATACAGTGGCCAAGAAGATTCTTGAAGAAATTTTTCCGAGGTTTGGAATACCCAAGGTAATTGGGTCTGATAATGGACTCGCTTTCATTGCCCAGGTAAGTCAGGGACTGGCCACTCAACTGGGGATTAAATGAAAATTACATTGTGCCTACCGTCCCCAAAGTTCAGGACAGGTAGAAAGGATAAATAAAACTCTAAAAGATACCTTGACTAAATTAGCCTTAGAGACTGGTGGGGGGACTGGACAGCCCTCCTTCCTTTTGCCTTGTTCCGGGTCAGGAACACCCTGGGGACGGTTTAAGCTGACACCTTATGAGATTCTCTGTGGGGGGCCTCCTCTCTTACTAAGGTGGGCAGAATGTTCGATCCTTATGTCATCCTTTCTAACCCCTTGTTCACCTGCATGAAAGCCCTTGAAGTAGTTCGGCATGAGTCCTGGGAGCAGCTCAGGGAGGCTTATGAAGCTGGAGACCAGAGCGTGCCTCATCAGTTCCAGGTTGGAGAAACAGTACTCCTCTGGCACCATCGAGCTGGGAACCTTGAGCCTCACTGGAAGGGACCATACCTGGTGCTCTCAACTACCCCCACCGCAATGAAGGTAGAGGACATCTCTGCTTGGATCCACGCCTCGCACGTAAAGAAAGCTCCTAAACCTCCTAAGGATGAGTGGGGATTAAAAAAGACTGTGGACCCTCTTAAGCTACGCCTGCATCGCAGGTGCTCTCCAGATGGGGAATGACAACCCCCATGCCCCTCAAAAACGTACTTGGCAGGTAGCTTCCCAAACTGGGGAAGTCGTCTGGTCAATCTCTAAGGTAGCCCCTCCCTTTCCTGACTTCTGCCAGCTAGCTGCAGGCCTGGAACAGTGGGATATTCCTGAGGCAGACCCCCAGAACCTCCCTGAGAGGGACCCTCGACGAAGACACCCTAAAGGGCTAGGAGCAAAGTTCGGTGTTGGAGGCCAGAGGGACTCTGTGGGCTGGCTCAACAAGATTTTTACATCTGTCCAAGGAAAGGTAGGGACAGGAGTGCAGCTAGACAGTGTGGAGGATGTTGGCTCTGTTTAACTTCTGGACCCCCTTACTATGAGGGCATCGCCACGTTGGGTACTTTTAATGACACCACCAACCATGATGCCTGCTCATTACATGATAAGAACAAACTGACCCTAACTGAAGTATCAGGGAAAAGGACTTGTTTAGGAAACCCACCTGCTGCTTATAAACACTTATACAAATGAGACCCTGAGGTCTCCAAAGACTTCTGATACCAGATACTTATATCCTGGCATAGATAGATGGTGGGCCTACAACACAGGATTAACTCCCTGTGTTGCTACTAATATCTTTAATGATACCAAAGATTATTGTATGTTAATACAGCTTATGCCTAGAGTACTCTATCTCCCCACAGATGCCTTTGTGGATGAGTTTGATTTCTGCCCTAAGCGATTTAAGAGAGAGCCTATTTCCCTGACTTTAGCTGTAATTTTAGGATCAGGTGTGGCACTGAAACAGCTGCCCTAGTGCAGACCCCTCAGTACTTTCACCAATTTTAGAGTAAGTGCCGTACAGATTTTAATGCTAAAACAACAATATCAAGGGTTACAGGGACAAGATAATGATAAATACAATAAAACAAATGTATAGGTTCTAAGATTAGGACAACGGACTAAAAGGAGTGGGGAATGAAGGGAATGAAAATTATTTAAAGACACCCTAAGTCGGCAGTAGAGCCAGGCCAGCTGCCAGGTGGTTCCCGGAACTTAGCTGACCATAAAAAGGATGGAACCAAGAATGTAGGTCATACGGGTCATGAGCCCCCGGGCTCCAGGAACTAGCTGGCCACAAAGCAGATGACTATCACAGGCCCCCAGGGTTTCAGGAACTGGCTGACCACAAAGCCGATGGTGAAGTAAGATTAAATTCATTCCTGAGAAAAACAGGTGTAGGATGTTTCCTGCTGACTAACTAATGGGCTGGTACATTCCACCTGTATTTCACCTCCCCCCTTGGGTTGTGGTAAACAATGGGCTGGGCTGGTACTTTCCACTTGTATTTCCCCTCACCCCTTTGGGTTGTATTTTAAATACTCTACTCTCCCCAAATCATGGTCGCGGCTCCTACCCCTGCGTGGGATACGAGTGGCACCCTCAGTGCACTGAGCCCCCCCACCAAAATAAACCTCTTGTAATTGCATCAAGATGGTCTCTTGCGAGTTTTGGGGTGGCCGTGATATCCTGAGTGTCGGGAGTCGGGAGATGGACTTCCCTCCCCCGGGTCTTTCAAAGCCATTGCCTATGAGGACATAAAAATATTCATCACTGCATGATCAAAATCTAAGGCTATTAGTGTGTGTGTACACATATGTGCATATATATGTGTAAAAAAGATTTTTTTCTCAATGTATTACCAATTACTTGTTTTGAATTCAACAAAGAAACACATTCCCACAATTACAATTAAATATAAATTTAATTATAAATTTATTTATCATAAATTTAATTTATAAATATAAATTTAAGTTTCTGAGAGGCATATGAGTGAAGTATAGGACTCGCATAGAAATGAAGTTCAGGTGCTCTGAAAGAGTGTCATGATTATAATGACAGATTTAGAACATAAGATTGTGAGATTCTTGCCGAGTTAGTTAGTTGTACTTGGTCTCAGTCCCTTTTTCTAAATTAGGATATGTCACGTCCCCCTAACCAGCAGGAAAGACACAACCACGATTCTTCTTCAAGCAGTTTATTCAGGAACCTTGTACATCCGCTTCTCTGCTTGTGTCTGCTTGTGTCCCTGCTTCTCCTCCCCCAAGCCCTTATATGCCTACTCAGACCCAATCAGATCATGCCACCTAGCGATCCAAGATAGGCTCACAAAAGGAGGAAGCACACCGGGCTAGGCAGCCGCTACCAAATAAGGCTAGTTTACAGCTAAGCTTGAGCTTTCTGGCATTAAGCCAGGCGCCATCTTAGGGTTGTGGCTCACCACAGTTTTGTGGCTCGCCACAAGGATAATCCCATATATCTACAATATCTGAAGCAATTATTTGATGGTATTATTGTGAGATCAGATGATCCAAGAATGGAGGGCTCTAGATGTAGCAGTAGACTTCTATTTCCTATCTGCAAAGCTATAAAAAGGACGACTGAAACAATATTTCCACATGAGTAATAGCAGTGTCCCTTCCCATACTGAGTATTTAGTATGTGGAAAAGGCTCTACAGGTAGGGATTAGAGACTGGTCAGCAAACATCCAATGTGTAGTCTTCGTAGAATCATAAATTGCCTGTTTTTTCATAGCCCTATTGGAATAATATACTGTTGACTGTCAGTTAAATAAAGGGCCTTCTAAAGAAAATTAAAATACAACCAGAAAGATAGAAATACAGGATTTCCCAGCTGATTTTGGCAAGTGTTTTTTGTTTTTCATTTCTCAAAGTGTTGGGATACTGCATTTGGTATGAGGATGGTTGTTAGTATGGCATGAAGTGAGGAAAATGGCCGTGGGAGGAAAGTCTTCTGAGATGATAGTACAGCAAGAGTCAGGACTGTATACACTGACCATAGGATTGCTCTGTTGTATGGTTAAGGGAACCGATTTTTATTGTAGGTATAAGGGAAAGGATAGCCAGAAGTATTTGAGAGATACGGACCAGAGAGAAAAAGCACTAGACCAAACACAGCCAGCACACTGGACCTGGCTATGAATAAAGAGAAAGAAGAGTGAGCAATAGCTGAAGACAAAAGAGAGAGAGAGCCTCTCTGAAAAAGCAGATTATAAAGCAGAATGAATAGCTAGGGGAGTGAAGCTCCTGAGTTGGAGGAGTGAGACAAAAGGAGTTGATAAGAGCCAGGGTTCCAGCATGGACTCCAAAATGTGTAACAGGTATTTGTGATACTGAGGGAGCCTGGAGGCCAACATGGGTGACTTGAAATTAGCATGTTTGGTATGTCAACAGGCACCACAGAGAGCCCTTTGTCACTCCTGCCAGTGACAAGGGAAATGCCTCTGTCCACACTGTAGAGGGGAAGAGGCTTCACAAGTTCCCGAGATGCCAACTTTTGTCTACTTGCCAGAATTTGGGGAAATGGAGTTTCCTTTGGCCCTTACATGGATCTTTTGTGAGATATCTAAGGAACTGAAGGAGGTGGGAGGTAAAGTGTTACTTACTGGTTTTAAGCTGCCATTGGCATTAAACCTCTTCAACAAATACATTCTCTGTTGAAGGCATGTTAATGCTAGACTCAGAAGACACAGTTATGCATATTTTATTTTCAGTGAAAATTAATTCTATTGAATGAACATTCAAGGAGTTTTTTTGACAGTTATCAAGTTATATGAATTTACCAACATGAAATTTATTGTTGTTACTTTAGCTAATTCTTACAAATTCTGAGTATGGAGAGGTATAGCCACAAGTAAACTACTTTGAATTAGTGTTGACTTATTTAATTTCAATTTTATTTTAAGCATAGAAAGATAGCCCACTGATTATTTCCTTAAGATAAGTCTTTTTATAGAGACTCTTTCAAGGGAAATGGTTCTGGATCCCAAAATTATCACTTTTTAGTTCAGAGATTGTCACCCTCAGACTTCTACCTAAGTAGAAGTACTCAAGGAAGTAAATTGATATATTGGGGGGGTGGATAATAGCACTTTCCAAACCAGTAATACTGAAAATGATTTTATTTGATTATGTTGTTTCATAAAACTTTGGCTTGAACTGTGTTTTATATTTGACAATTAAGTGAAATTTCAGTTCACAGTTCCCTCTGAAAAACGAATGATCTGTTGGGTTTTGCACACCCTACCACACCCTCTGGCGATGATCAAGGCACTTCAGGCTACTGGATCTCCTCGGGTTCAGTGTAGGGTCCCTTTCTACCTGCGCCTCTCAGTCACATTGTCTGACTCCCCAGGCATTTGAATTCAAGGTATCTGATATAGTCTTAGCTTTATGATACTTATCTTTAGGCATTCCCCCACCTTTGTTGGGATGTAGTGGACACTTAGAAGTACAACTTGACTTTTGATGAACCCTTTGAAATGCTTCCCACAATCAAGTCCCATATGGCTACTACTTTTAAAGTGGGTAGACACTTCAAGTTTCTCTCATAGAAAAACTCAACTAAATAAAACTACAAGGAACATGGAAGAAGTTACCAGCTTGGGGATCAGGGTAATAGGAAGATGTTAGTCAACCAGTTCAGAGTTTGCATTTGTGAAACATGAGTAACTTCTGGAGCTTAAACAATGGGTAATTTTTAAAGTTTAAACCAACTAATGACACAGATGAAGGCCTATTTGTGACATTAATTATGCTTTTGTTTTATTCTCTTTTCAGTCTCAGTTTCCTTTTCAAAGGTTAATGAACATTACTAATAAACGTGTACTCATAGCATTTAACAAAGTAGGGGAAACTCCAGCACCCTACGGATAATCTGGTGGTCACCTAAGGATCTTTATCTTTGGATCTTTGGATACATTGGTACATTGTCAAACATGGTTCTTAAAAATCAAAAACTGATTTAATATGTGATACCTGGGGGTTAAGCAGAGGGGTGGGGACAACATGGGCACAGGAGAGATGGCTCAACACTTAAGAGCACTTGCTGCTCTTCCAAGGACCTGGGTTCAGTCCTAACATTCATGTAGATCACAGCCACCTGTAAGTCCAACCAAGGGAATGTAGCAGACACCTAGATAGATATGACATATATATATATAGACACACACATAGGAACACACATAAATATTTTTTAATATTTAGTAAATTTACTCAAATGAAGTTTAAATGTTACAGGAATGAAAAATATTAGAATTCTATGTACAATAAAAAGTGAATAAAAGCCGGGCAGTGGTGGCGCACGCCTTTAATCCCAGCACTTGGGAGGCAGAGGCAGGTGGATCTTTGCGAGTTCGAGGCCAGCCTGGTCTACAAAGTGAGTCCAGGACAGCCAGAGCTGTTAAACAGAGAAACCCTGTCTCGAAAAACCAAAAAAAAAAAAAAAAAGTGAATATAAGTTAGCCAACTCCATGGACATTTCCAGTTAAACATTCATACAAATACATATTCACCTTTTTTTATGTAAGAATAGCACATACATACAAGCATAACATTGAAGATTCTGGCCCAAAAAAATCAGATATGCTAAAAATTTCTCAAGTTTAATAAATCTTTATAATAAAAAATAACATATATAATAAGTAGATAAAGATTTTGACCGATTAATGTCTAAGTATCATACTATTTAGAAATAATTATGGAATAAGAGATTAGATAAAATTTTGCATTTTTATATATTATAACTACTGGTGATAAAAACACTTACTTTAGCAATAACAAATTTCAGAAAAAAAATGGAAGCCTTATATCAATAAACCTGTCACAGGTTATAAACATAGAAGGTAGTTTACAAAAGAATTTTCAATGATGTCTTTTTTTAAAACACACTCTTCTTCTGAGTTCTCACCTAAAACATCCTTGGCTGTGGTGCTTTAGGATTTTAAAAATATAATCATGTACAATTGATAGCTTTTTTGTGAGTATAGCTTTGTTGTATATTCAAGAAATTACTGTATCCTTCCTCATGGTGGAGAAACTGGGTCTTAGGTGGTGAAGAGCTTATGAGAGTCACAAAGTTTGCAATAAGGAGACTGGCTCTGAAACTTTGCTCTGACTCAGTCCAGACCTCTGCCAACCACATTAGCAATCCTTCAGTTTGAGTCTTTAATGTAGTAAAGCAGAAATAAAATGTCTAACCCCAAAGGTACTACAATGCTAAAATATTAGATGTGATTTAAATTAATTGTCACGTTCTGTGGTAGGGAAATGAAAATATTATTCAAGCTTTGCCTTTGAGACAAATTCAAATAAACTCAACCAAATACTTGAGGAAAATTCCACAAAACTATTCTGTGGAAGGTGACTCAAATTTAACCAAAATCATTGGTTATTGTCCTCCTACTGTTTAAAATGGAAGCCATACCACTGTGGTATTTTTTTATGTCATTTCTCAGAATGCACTTTTAAAAAATCATTTTAATGTGGAACACTGGTTTGCTAAGAAATTTCTAGATATATCACTTTTTAATTGGTTAAGCAAATGGATAAAAAAAAATCTGCTGTAGTCAGACTGAGTCTTCTTCAATATCCTGGTACTTGTATCTTTTATAAATTTGACTGATAGACATGAGCACTGTCTATCTGCAACAGTTTCCTCTTGAAAGATCCCAGGACCCATCTTGTCTAACACAGGAGGAAGACGCAGCCTTTTGAGAATAGCCACTATTAGGGTAAAAATCATTGCCTAGCTATTGCTTAACTTCATTCATTTACTCATTCATTGGTTTGATGTATATGTTGAATACTCTGTGATGGAGTAGGTCATTTTAATTTTTTATAATATCATACTTGTAAACAACCTACTGTGGTTCCATTTCTTTCCACTACTTTCTCTTCTTTTATCTCCCCTCTTCTTGGACTCCTTCTTCTTCCCAACTAGCCTCCTCCTATCTTCACCTCTCTCCTTTCCATACTGAAGTTAAGATCTAATCGTGATTTATCTTTATTCTCTCATTTTCCTTTTTTTGTTTGTTTGTTTATTTATTGCTTCAAGTTACACCTCCATCACAGTGCCCTCATTTCATCCTTCCCGGTTCCATCCTCCCACCCTCTCCTCCCTCTCTCACCCTTCCCACTTGTTTGAGGGTTAGCTATTGGGGACCTTTCTGGCTTGCTTTGTCCCCCTTTGACATGCCCCATCCTTTTCTGGGTGTTGCTGTATTTTTTGCTACAGTACAAAGCTTGGTGCCAAAGAAAGTTTAGTAACAAACAGAGGCTCTCGGACATTTTAGAATATAGCCCATAGAAGGTTTTTTTTTTCAATTATTTTATAAAGGTTAAGCCAGAAAATGATTATCCTTTGAGACTATTGAAAAAAAAGTCATGTCAACAATTGTCTTTGTTCCCATTGTGTACCAAGCGCTGGCTTGTGGCCATATTGAAGAATTTGAATGCTTGTAGTACTGTTCTTTATATGAGAGTTGTGGTCCTATAATAATGGACCACTGGCATAATCTGCATTCCATTCTCTTCTTTACTTGGTGAGATGAATGCACATAGATTTCAATATGCAGTAATTTGTACTTTGGTATATAAAGCAAATGAAGAGAATTATATTCACTTACTGCTACTCACTAACACTCCTTAGTTCCCTTGGATCATGGAAAGTGAGTTCAAGCCAAATAAAATGCTATTTCCAGAAGTCTGTGCAGTATACTCTTGGCACTACACATATTTTAGGAGAATTAGAAAAACACAGCCATTCTGTAGGGAGGCTTTAGTCTAATTAGTCTGCAGCCTGTATCTTCAAGACAAGGATCAGCAAGCTACAGTCCATGGGCCAAATCCAGTCAGTTGCCTGTTTCTCTTTTATAGCCCATGGGGTGATTACTGTATTTACAAATGGTCATATTTTGTCATGGTAAGTCCCCACATCAGTGTGTGTGTGTGTGTGTGTGTGTGTGTGTGTGTGTGTGTGTGTGTG